>BFEA01000047.1:4495383-4514179 GCA_003427395.1 Chara braunii
TCTCTCTCTCTCTCTCTCTCTCACACACACACACACACACACACACACACACACACACACACACACACACACACACACACACACACACAGAGTAACTTGAGCCTCGCTCCACTACACACCACATGCAGAAAAGACAAATTATGGATGTGCATGTTACAATGTTCTACCAGAAGATTCATTCTCGCTTTGCACATTTGGTGAGTAGTGGAGTGAGGCCCTTACTCTTGTAACTTAATGTACATATGTGTGTGTTGCCATGTGTGTGTGTGCGTGTGCATGTGCGTTCCGGGGTGGACGGGTGGGTGCATGTGTGCTTGCAGGTGAGTGTGTTTGTGGGTTGGTGTGTGGGTAGATGAGTGGGAGGCACGCGGGCATTTCTGTGTCGGTGGGCTGCCGCCGTGGAGGTTTTTTTCTGTGTGGCGTCCAACGCCGCCGCCGTGAAGGTTTTTTTCTTGGGTAATTTGGCTTGCAAAGGTCTAAAAAGGACGACAGCCCCAGGTAATTCCAAACTGAGGTTTGAACAGTTCATTCCAAGGGTTTGAGCTGACCTATATCTCAACAGTTCATGGGTTTACCAACTGGAGTAGGGTCATTGGTAGGGCTGGTTGGTATGCGGATGTTCCCGTTGTCGCGCCACCACTACTTCCATGGCTCGGTTTGAATACTTTCCCCGGACCGGGTGCAGCAGGCTTGTGGAGTGGCAGACTGTCATGCAGGGTTCCGGTTGAGTTACTTTTACAAAGAAACGGATAGAGTGTAAAGTGAATGTGTTCGGGCCCGCCTTAGCCACCCTCATCAGCGTTGTCGAGTTGAGCAAGACTATATCCCCTCCTGCCAGCGGTGACACGGCTTAGAGCGAGATGTTCAGTTTTGTCGTGTGCGACTGACCCCGTGTAAAAGCCAGACTCAAAGTCCATGGAGTCCCTAGTCTCAAGGAGTCCTTGAGCGGTTTCGAGTGAGAAAAAATAGACAAGTGAATAGGTTGATATTGCTGATGTTTTTCCTTTTGCCAAACCACTACACACACGACAGAAGACAAGTGCAGGATGAGAAGACCAGAAACCAGACTCCAGAAGACTATGACCAGTGACAGAAGACTGACAGACAGCACACAGAAGATGAGGGCTGCAATCACTGAGAAATCATAATAACAAGATGGTAAATATACATCTCAGTGTCGAAGGGGCAATCTCAATTAAGAATAACGAGGGGAAGACCCTCATGAGTGGGCTCCACCGTACAAGATTCCGCCTCGGGGACTCACTGGTCCTCGATCACCGGAGGAATGATAGTAGCCATTGACTCGAGTACAACAAAACTGATGCCAATGGTGGTGGCTGGATCAATCTGTAACAGAATAGCCATGCATCTTGCAATCTCCTCATCTGCCGCATTCCGGAGCTATAGCTCGTCAGGCAAAGAGATATCTCCACTCGCCCCAATCATGACCTCGATACGGCTGTGCCGCGAAAATAGTCGTAGGATGAATCAAGGAAACAGTCACCACCCAAGTTTCATCGAAATGCCTGAATAGCGAACCACGAGCCAACGAGCTGACTATACCCATCTCCCAAATAGGGAATTGGTCCCTGCCCCTTTGAGGGGCCCGTCACATCCTGGGTCTCCTTCCCTTCAGACATATAGAGGCGTAGTCAGTCACCATCCAGTGGGTATCTTGCTAGGAGGTAGGCAATGCGTCGGAGAACGGCCCTCATCCTCCTGGGTCGCTTCCCAGTGTCCACTGTCTCAGTCTCGATGGGTATCCCAGTCAAAGCAGTCTCCTAAGTCAATGTCGCTCACGCTACAAGGGTCAACATCAGACTGCTCAGTCTCGGGCCGGTCAGTACAAGTAGTCATCTTGAGTCTGGATTCCGCCACCTGCCTGCAGGCATCGCCGCCAATCCGCCTAGCATGCATGCACCTTTAGCCCCTAGGTGGTCAGCGGTTACAACTCTCAAAGTCAAAGAGCACGCCTCCCGGAGCAGAAGGGACGTTAGGGAAAACAACGAGCAACGAATGTGCCCTTCAATAGCTCTCCCTGCGGAAGATGTAGTCTGTGATCCTGTCGTAAGCCCTTTCTGCTCCTTTCATGACAAGCATATGCCATGAGGAAGATGACTCGTTTGTCCTGAGTACAGTCATAGGCGAACTTCTTGATCTGCCTGCCCCATTTGGGCATAGTGCACCGCGAAGGATCCACCTCGAGTCGCTTGTCCGGTTCAGTCAGCAACAAGCAGTGGACCAGCCTGAGTGTCCTTAGCGGCAACTCAATATAATAGGGCCGGCCTGAATTAACCAGGAAAGCTGCAGCTCAAGATAAGCCCGCCTGAAGGGGGCCGACAATCAGCAACTCAGTAGGGGTCCGCCTGAGTGGACCTGGCAATCAGCAACTCAATAATGGTCTGCTTGAGTGGACCTGGCAATCAGCGATTCAATAGGGATCCACCTGAGTGGACCTAGCAATCAGCAACTCAATAGGGGTCCGACTAAGTGGACCTGGCGATCAACAAATCAATAGGGGTCCGCCTGAGTGGACCCGGCAATTAGCAACTCAATAGGGGTCCGCCTGAGTTGACCTGGCAATCAGCAATTCAATAGGGGTTCGCCTGAGTGGACCTTGCAATCAGCAATTCAATAGTGGTCTGCCTGAGTGGACCTGGCAATCAGGAACTCAACACGGTCCACCTGAGTGGACCGTGCAATCAGCAACTTAACAGGGGTCTGCCTGTGTGGACCTTTAGACCGTACAACTGGGTTCACAGGCACAAGTTCGTAGGTTCCTGAACTTGTCGGGGCAAGCCCGTAATTCCCTGATGCTTGCAGTTTCCAGGAGGTTCCCTGGATAAGTCTGCAATTTCCTCCCTCCCGCAATCTTTTTCTGACATCCCGGGAACTTGCTTATAATTTCTGAGATTTTGGGGACTGTCTTGCAATTTCTGAGACTTGAGGAAAATCTGCAATTTCTGAGACATGAGGGACCGGTCTGCAATTTATGAGACTTAAGGGACCGATCTGCAATTTCTGAGACTGCAACTTTCGAGGTCATAAGGATAGAACAGATTTCTGAGGCCTCCTCAGGCTTCAATCACTGATGACACAGGTCTATCTTCGATCTCATCTGCAAATGAGATTTTTCTCAGGGGTTCTAAGAGAGAACTAAGCGGCCTGCACGAGCCAGCCGTGCGAGACTGGTACAGGCGTGCCCAACAAGTAGGACTGAATGCTCTGATATGGATAGACCGCGTATAGTTGGATGTGCTTAGAAGGACCGAGTGCACGTAGCCAAGGGCGCCTGGTAGGATTGGATGAGCACGATCTTTTGCACATGATAGGATCGGGAGCGCCCTCAATACAGCTGAAGGGCGATTCTTCTGCTCAGCGACCTACCTTCCTCCTCTGGTCATACTCAAGAGTTGCGAGGCTGGGGATCCGATGGCCCAACTCACGGATTGTAGTTGGAGTACACAGCTAGCCCTGATCATACAGATCTCATCGCTTGTGCGAGGATTGCCTAGTACAGATCGGGCAAATTGATTGGTTTGCTTTCGACAAAGCTTCCTGACCTGCCTCTGATCTCGCAGGCCAAGTTCCATTGGTGGCTTGATGAGGTTGCAGGTGCGTGTTTCGCTACTTGTCAGCGTGGCCAAGCGCTCGTTCCCTTCTCGTGCAGATATATGGCCTCTTGCGGCTTCGTGGTGTGAACAAGTGACCCCGCGTGACCGGATAATGTTGAATGCATAGCCCCGAGCGGCTCATGTGCAGTGCCTTACAAGAGGTAATGCTTGAATCCACTCAACGAGACGGCAATCGACTTCCGAAGTTATGTGATCAGGTGAGAGCACATAGGAAGGACACGACGTGCAGATCAGGATCCTAGCATTGCTTTACTAGGACCTGAGTCCAACGGGACAGCATGCTTGCGAATCCGTGTGCACAAGAATGCAATTTCCACTGACAGGCGAGGACCTTCACGAAGACGACAAGTAGATGCGAGGACCAGGAGTTGCTAAGATATGCCTGACGAGACCTGGTCCTAATCAGGGATGGCTAAGGGACAGATAAGTGAGAAACAGGGAAGGTGCAAGGATCACATTCGGCAGAGGAGAAACTGACCACCCCGTAGCAATCCTGATCTTTGTGCCATGGCCTCTCTCCCTCCCACACTGGTGCTCGCACGAAGAACTGTTCCATCCCCCACCTCTCGCTCACCTTCAGCACACAGTCCTGATGTGCTCCCCTGTGTCTTGCATCAGGACTAGTTCCCCCTTCTATAGCAGAGGGCCAGGAGATCGGCCAGTCCCTTGGCTTGATGCCAGTACCAGTCCCAGTTGGTCCTGCACCAAAAATAGCAGGACTGCGCTATTTTTAGACCGGGACTGGGGCTGTCCTGATCTTCGAAGATGAACGGTCAGTCCCATTCTAAAATTAGTACAGGATCTAAAAATAAACCAAGCCTGCGCTAAAAAATAGTGCAGGGTCTAAAAATAAACCAGGCTTTTGCCAAAAACAGTGCGGGATCGAAAAATAGACCAGACCTGCACCAAAAATAGCACATGATCTAAAGATAGACTGTGTCTGTGCTAAAAATATAGCAGAACCGAAGGTCAAACCCTCGACCCCAAGCTCCTTTAATCTTATTGAGGCCTAAACGGCCCGGTCCCAAATGGTCATTCCCTCTCATCTCACCCATCGCATACCCGGTCCTACCATCAATTCGACCGATCCCCACTAACTCGGAACCCACAGCCACAACAGTTGGGTACAAAGGCCGTGAATCGGCTCTTGGGTAACCGTGTGATGCCATCAGTCCTCCCTTGAAGCGACCCGGGGCTAACCAACATGTTAACTTCCGTCGGCACGTCAACTTCCTGATGTCGCTTGATATAACCCGGAGGCTAACCGCAACTCCGATGACACGACACGTCGGCCTCTGACACTGTTCCATGCAGGAAAAGGAAGAAAACAAAATCGCCGAACCATTTCACCTGTTCCTTTTATCGGCTCGGCTCTGCATCTTTTTCTTTTGGGGACATTAGATGGTGTCAGAAGCGGGCAACTGATTCGAGCCTGCACAACACAAAAGCAGACCGATCCATCTTTTTCTTCAACCGTTACTTTGGGCCTCAGCACACCACTCACAAACATGCACAAAAGTAAAAAATCATGGTGGTGCATCTTTCCATGTTCTGGCGGAAAATTCATTCTCATTTTGTACATTTGGTGAGTGGTGGAGCGAGGCCCTTTTTCACGATTTCCTGTCAGACGGTGGTAGAAGCAGGCATCTGCACAAAGCTACTAAGGCGAACCCGTTCAATAACAAGCTTAAACCTCCGCCTTCCATATCCTCGTGAAGTACGGAGAAGCAAACAGGGAGTACACATCGCTCACAACAGCGCCAACATTCTGCTAGAAAAGGAGGTTTAGGGCATTCCCAGCTGCACGGATCAATATCCAGAGGCCAACGAACTGAGATAGGCAAGAAATCAGCACGCAGCGTACCCCCGCGGCCAACTTAGCTATAGAGCATTGTTTCAGACATGCAGACTGTCAGATTTCACCAGCCGCCAGTGAAAAATGCCAGGCTGTCCTCAATGAAGGCACACCTGAGGGGAGGCTGATCCTAAACAGAGGGATACTGGGCCTGAGATAGGCGACAGCCTTGTAACTAACCGGTAGGCCCAGCCTCCAGTTAGTTACACAGGCCTGGTGCGGACACAGACTGGAGACAGTAGACTGCGGCCTCCAGATAGAACAAAAGAGAGGAGGTCGGGCAGAGCGAAATATTAGCTATTGGCAACATGTGGCAGCACTGCGGCAGCGCATAGCAGCGAGGTAGCGCCAGCGAAAGGAAGCAGCTGCGGTGTCTGTGAGGCCAGCACCTGCCATAGCTGGCCAGCACTGAGCAGGAAGCTGGGTGGCGAGGTGTTGGAGGTGAGGGAAGAGGAGGAAGACCGTGAAAACCGGTGGTGCTTACCTGGTGTTGACGGACGGTACGTCTGTGAGAAGACTCTTCAGCAGCATCCGGCGAGAGACATGTGGACAGAGAGAGTGTGAGAGGTAGAAGACTAGTGTGCGTAGCAGGAGTGAAGATCAGCATAGGCGGACACATCATAGTAGGGATACTACATTGTTGTTCTATTGATTATTGGAGGCAAGAAGTGTGGCTTTCCTTGTCAAGAGACTTCTGTTGTGCTCTCAGATTTTGTAATTCTACTTTCAACTTGGCCCACTCATGCTTGGTCTTCTATGAGATTTTGCATCTCAAAACTTTTTTGTTCTCATTGGATAGTTCCTTGCATTTGGCACAGTCATGCTTTTTTCTGTGGAGTAACTGGAGTTGAGCATATAATGAACATGACAACGTACACACACACGCACACACACACACACACACACACACACAATCAGTTTTATGTATGTCTGTCTTCCCCCTGTTGTTTGTCTTTTCTCTCCCCCTGTTGTTTGTCTTTCCTCTCCCCCTGTTGTTTGTCTTTCTTCCGATTTTTTCTTACTTTTTGTGTGCCCAACTGAGCACCTTCAAGTAGTGCCAAACAGTCGGTCATCCCTTGTCTGGAGTGCCTACAGCACTCTTAGGGGGGCTGCTTGGTTCGGGATGTCTGTGTTGCCTGTAGGTGATGATGGATGCTCGTCGGAGTGTTTCCCTGGCTCAGTGGGTGGTGGGAACCAAGAGTCTGCGGGGTTCTATCGTGATGTGAGTAGTTGATGTGCCGCTTTGCTCCGTGTTGGATATGTGGACTGCCTCGTCTGTGCTCCACCGCTGCCTTGCTGCCTGTCCCGCTTGCTTCGCATGTGGTTCTCTGTAAGTTGATGGGTTCACTGTGTGGTGTGGCCGTGTTGTTGGTGTTGCCTTTACTGCACGGTTGCCGAGCTGCTAATCCGCTCGCCCTGTTGTCCCTTGCAGTGTGGTTGCCTTGTTTGTGTGGCCTTGTGCTTCACTACACGGTAGCTGTGCTGTTCATCCGTCATCTGCTTATTGTGTCGGTCCTTGCAGTTGTTTTTGGCACTGTGCAGCCGTGTTGCATCTATTGCGTTGCCTGGTGCTCCACAGGGTTGCTGCCCGCTGCTATGTTCTGCTTGGGGACAGTCTGCCTTCAACAAGGGTCAAAGGGTTCATGACCCAAACCATCAAATACGAATATTCCACAGATTGTCGACCGTTCAACCTCCTGATGAGTTGGTGCAACTCCTACGAAACAATCTTTCATCATCAGCTTCTATTTTTTTTTCTCGGTCTTTGTTTCTTGCCTTGTGCTGTTTGTATGCCCACCCTCCTCCCCTCTACCCTCCAGCCTGTCCTTTGCTGTTTTTTTTTCTTTTGGTCGCATGGCTGTTTTTCGATACTTGTGCCCTTCCGCCTCCCCTATGGGCTTCAGCCTATGTGCTGCCTCACTGTTTGTTCCACATCTCATGCCTCTAAGTTCATGTGCCATGTTGGGGTTTGTCATCCTATGGTGTTGGTTCCCTGCCCTTTGCCTCGTTGTCCTTTGCCTTCCCCCCATCCCCCCGTTTGTTTGTGAGGTGTAATGAACCCAGATCGTGAGACAGTTATCAACAATGCAAGTCCAGATAAATGTCCATCAGCTGATGATTATTCATAGTTCAAATCGTAACCAGACAGAATGAGGTGAGGTAATCATACACAGACGAAGAGGGGAGGGAGAAGAGACAAAGGAGAGGAAGTATAATGCCCACTCCTGCTTCGGGCTCCCTCCTCTACTGCCACCTCAACAATCAATAGTCTGAACGAGTACCCGAGTATCCTCAATGTGCCATGTGGCACGTCTAATCAGTTCCACATCAGCGTCTGGAGCAATGTCAACATGAAGACCATCAGGTACGTATCCCCGAACTCCCCAGAGTCCTGATCTCCTCCTGAAGTAACGACGAAACAGAACAGCAATGCCGATCATGTAGTCCTCGCAATAGAACACATGGACAGCAGCCACGTCAGCCAAATGAAATATGTGGCAGCAGCCACATCAGCGAAGGCGCATGGCAGCTGCCACGTCAGCATGCCAAGAAGACAAGAGCAAACCGGCCACCATGCCGGACTAGCAGCGCCTCGCCAAGTTACAATGCCAGCAGCGTCGAGCCAGCGTTGAAGTCAACGCGTGAAGTCAGCATCAACGCAAGACATTCCCTCCGGCCTGGATGCTGTCTGGGTACCTGCGCACAACAAGTGAGTGTATCCATCCCAGGGCCTGGGTGCGGTACCTTTGACTCTACAGTTGACTTTGACTCTTGAATTTCCTGTGTGCAGCGTTCGGCCACACAGCCACACTCGACAAACTAAGGCCTGGGCATGTCTTGGTCACACAGCCCAGCGCAGACCTTCTCAGGTCTGCGTGGCCTGGGGCTGAGTTCTAGGCCCCAGGCTACTTCTGAACAGGGTTATTACATTCCTGCCGGCCCATTTTCGAGTTCCACCGCAGAAATATTTAAGACTTTAACCCTCGTTCATAAGCAGCGACAATATCAGGAGCAGTTTCAAGTAGTTCTTGTTTACTAAACCATCTGTCCTCAGATGGTGCTTGAGTTTTAAAACGTACCTTGAACTGCTTCTGAGGTCGTCCACGTCGTAGAGAAGTAGCCATGTTCTATGATCCGGTCAACCTCGTATCCGCCATCCATGTCTGGTGGAATCATAGAGGGTCTGTGAGGAAACTCATTTCCTTCTACGTAAGGCAACAATTTGGACGCATGAAAGACAGGGTATGTTTTGAGATGAGGGGGAGTATCAACTCGGTAAAACGGTCCCTTTGCATCTCCAATTACCTTGAGAACTTCCCAGGGTCCAAAATAGACAGGTAGCAATTTCTAGGAGACATCTTCTTCTAGTGAAAACGCTTTAGATTTTACCCAAACCAAATCACCTTCTTTGAATGTAGACGGTCGACGGTGTTTGTTGGCTTGTTCAATCATTCGTAGTTGAGCTTTCCTTAGATTATCTTTAACTTTCTCAATGTCTTCCTGAAACAGGATTGCATATTCTCGGGTCCCTGGGGGCAACCTAAGAAACTGGTCCCGGTTCAGTACATCAATGGGACGTTTAGGCTTCCACCCTTTGTGAAGTGCATTTGGCGTTCGTCCAGTAGATGTGTGGACACTATTGTTATATGCACTTGCAATCTTAGGTAAGTTCTCATCCCAATCAATCTGATCGGGTCTAATATACATATGCAAAAGTTGTTGGCACAGACGGTTCATCTGTTCAGTCTGGCCATTCGTTTCAGGATGCCTCCCTGACGACATGGTCAGCCGTGTGCCATAAGCTTCCATCAGCTTTTGCCATGGCAGACTGGTGAACCTGACATCTCGATCAGACACAATGGTTTTGGGAAACCCAAACTCAGTAACCCATCGCATCTGGAATTTCTGAATGACAAGTTCAGTACGCGCTTCTGCTGGTAAGGGAACAAACATAGCGTATTTAGAGAAACGATCCACAATTACCATCACTTGACTATTACCATTGCGACTTTTAACCAGACCCATGAAGTCAATCGAGATAGACTCACCTGGTTCGCTTGGTACAGGTAATGGCTTGAGAAGTCCAAGGGGATTCTCGTGCGACGGCTTGTTTCTCTGACACACTAAACAAGTACGAACATAGGTTAGTACATCTTCTTTAAGTCTCTTCCACTCGAAACGTTCTCTGACTTCAGCATATGTTTTCTTGAAACCAAAGTGACCCTCGGAATCGTGACATTCCCCGATCAATACACTCTTTATCTCTTCCTTATGAGGAATACACAGTCTTTGTTCGGTTTGGTCAATCAAGAACAACAATCCATCAGTCATTCTATAGTTGGGTAGTTGGGATGGATCTCGTTCAAGGATATCCATAATTGGTTTCCAGATAGGATTAGTAGCATATCCTTGGCGAATCTGGTCTTTCAGGTCATTCCCAACATCCAAGTAAGAGACAATTGCACCAAAGAAGTCACTCCGTCTGGACAATGCATCTGCAACCACATTAGACTTTCCTTTGATTGTTTTCAACTCAAAATCAAAAGTATCAATGAATGCAGACCATCGAACCAGTTTATCAGAGCGCCTCGGTTGTGTCTTTATCCACTTCAGGGTAGAGTGGTCTGAGTACACAGTGAAGTGCCTCCTTAACAAGTAGTGCTTCCACGTGTTTAGTGCATAGACTAAGGCATACAACTCTCTTTCATAGGTGGAGTTGGCAACCTTTTCAGACGGCAGTCGCGCAGACATAAACTCTATGGGCCTATAGCCCTTGCCGTCATCTTGCTGTAGAACAGCGCCAATCCCATACTAACTTGCATCAGTAGTGACGATGAAAGGCAAAGACGGATCAGCAATCTTAAGGACGGGGTAGTGAGTTAGGGCATACTTCAATTTCTGAAAGGAAGACTCACAATCCTTGTCCCACAACCAGACAGTTTCTTTCTTTAACAATCTTCGCATTGGTGCAGCAATCAATGAGAAGTGTCTAACGAACTTCATGTAATAACTGGCTAAACCAAGGAAAGACGCAATTCCATTATAGACTTAGGTTGTGGTCAATCTCTAATTGTTGAAATCTTCTTCTCTTCTGGCCTTAGACCTTCTTCGTTCACTATGTGTCCTAAGTACAACACTTCGGACTTGGCAAACTCAGATTTCTTGGGATTGATCTTGAAGTTGCCCTGACGCAACTTCCCTAGCACCAGACGAAGGTGTTTCTCATGATCTTCTAGTGTTTTACTGTACACTAGAATATCATCGAGATAGACAATAACAAACTTATCGAGCCATTGACGAAACAAGTCATTCATTGACCTTTGAAACGTAGCAAGGGCATTCGTTAATCCGAAGGGCATTACCACGAACTCGTGGTGGCCATACCTGGTCCGAAAAGCGGTCTTATGCTGATCGGAGGGTTCCACCTCAATCTGATGATACCCAGATTTCAAGTCGATCTTGCTAAAGTACCTACAACCCTGTAGTTGGTCAAGTAAGTCGTCAATGCGAGGAAGCGGCTCAGCACTCTTAACAGTGACGACATTCAACCCTCTGTAATCAATACAGAGACGCAACTCACCTTCCTTTTTGGGCACAAATAGGACAGGGGCACCATAAGGAGAAGAGCTAGGGCGAATCCATCCTTTTTCTGTCAAGTCGTGCAGTTGTTTTCTCAACTCCTCAAGTTTCCTAGCGGACATTCGGTAGGTAGGGCCCTTGGGAATCTTACTTCCAGGAATAATTTTGATTGTCTGCTTGATAGCACGTTCAGTTATTCCTGTCGGTTCGGAAAATAAGTCTTTATACTCACTAAGGAGTTTTTCAGTCGAAGGAGGGCAAGAAGTAGAACATTCTCCAACTTTCTTTACAAAGATCATCATTACTTCCTATTCCAACTTTTTCTTTGAAACCATCGAACGAAACGTTGGGTAACTCATACAACAAAATGAGAGACTAGAGTCAGAGCCAGACTTATGGAACAGTTTGATAGGTTTCAATTCAGATTGTGCGTCTCGCAATTGCACAACCTTCTTTTTGAACTTAATGTCTGGGTTGGCTTCCTCGTGCCAATCCATTCCCAGAATCAAGTCAAACGGTAGGCTCTTTTCTACAAGGAAGGATATCTCGTGAAGAATTATCTTCCCTTCCTTCGTTCGAAATCAACACTTGACACGATCAACATACTGCGAGACAGTGATCGTGCTTTTGTCAGCCAAAACAGACGTGATAGGTCTAAACAGGTTCTTCACCTTCATTTTGAGATGCAACTTGCGGATTGCTTTCTCGGATATAGGATTGCATGGATCCTGAGTCCAGCAGAGCACCTACGCGTGTACGTGCGATTTCTATATCCGCGAGTAGTAGGTCACCCTTAGTCTTAGCTTCCTTAGCCCACGAGCTTCATAATGCTAGGAACTCGTTACCAAGCTCGTCAAGAGAGACGTCCAGAGAGATAGAACATAAGACAGGTTCAGGGTGTTCCGGACGATGGGCCAAAGAAGAACAATCCTCTGCCATGCGAGCCAAAGGGTTGGAAGGGTTAGTAGGCGCCTTACCTTCATCTTTGTCCAAACCCTTAAGACTCAGTAGGAGCAGATGCTACTCCTACTGGTGGCTCGCTTTTGGGCTACGAATCATCGGGCACCATGCAATTACATGCCTTGCAATGCCACATTTCAGGCACAGCGCGTTGTCCATTCGTTCCTACCACGTTTCTTGTAACAGGCCCATCTTTTCCCAAGGCTTCCCGACCGCAATCCCAAGGTGCTATGGGAACGAGCGTGGCTTCTTCTTCTTGACTGGCGGTCGTGGTCCTCCCTTGTTGACCACGGCAGCAGTGGTTTCCCCCTTCTCGGAATCACTGCTGCTCACCACACCCTCGGCCTCCAATGGCCACTTCTCCACGGTATCGTCATCAAAAACGACAAGGGTGTGGCCCTGGCGCTTTTGCCGTCAAAGTACCCGCTTTCCTGTTCCTGCACCACCACCATATTTAACAACAGACGCATAAAAGTTCTTAACTTCATAAGTCATTTGCTCTCGTTGGGGAGGAGAGCCAGATCTCGAAATTGCCTATAGTTATACTACCAGACTTGGACTCTGCCACGAGTTGTCCACGAATGGGCTCAGGTAAAGCACGGGAATAGATGTATAAAACCTGGTTGTCTTGAAGGTTCAGTCCCGGAACCTGCAGCAACCGATCAACCTCCCGTGATAACGACTCCACAGAGGTCCAATGTCTTTGACCAATCGTGGTGAGCTGGTCAAAGGCCTTATCGGTCGTCGTTTTGTCCAAAAACCGTTCCCTGATCTTCCTAAGGAATTGTTTGAGGTTCAAGGTTTCAGCCCACTCCCCGATGTCATCGAACCCTGCGGCATTGGCTTTGGCCAAAACCCACTGCTTAGCTTCCCCACCAAGACAAGAGGTAGAGAATGCAACCTGGGATTCGGGTTGGACAGGGGCCGTACTACAGTACGTCTGAATCTCTGCGATCCATAAAAGCATATTTTTGTCTTTCTTATTACAAAACGTGAAAGGCAATTTCGTTTTAACTTTTTCTTTACTCTTTGGTTTCTCCGGCGCAGTTACTTTGTCCTGTGGCTTCGGAGAAGGAGACTTTGAAGGTGGAGAGCAAGGAGAGGAGCTGGGAGAAGAAGACGGCGGACTCGAAGGCTCCCCTTTCTTTGTTTCTGGTTTCTCTTCTGTCTTCTTTGTTTCTACCTTGAGAGACTTCATGGCGTCTCCCATAAGTTTCTCTGTCTTTTCAGTCTTTTCTTCCTTGACTTTTTATTTTCCCTTGACCAAATTTATGATTATCCGAAGCCCTGAGGCCACATCATCAATTTGTGATTGCATCCGTTCTCCAAACTGATCGATTTTCACTTCCAGATGGGCAAGGTAATTCACAAGTTGAGCCAAAGAAATCTCTTGTTCTTCCCCTTCGGTTTTTACAACAGTTTGTCTAATCTCTTGAACTTTTTGTTCTTGCTGTTCAATCTTTCTCTTTCTCAATTCTTCCTTTTCTTTTCTCTTTCTAGTGCTTCTTAAAGTTGTCTGATATTCTCATCCATGATTTCTTTAGACAACCTTTTCTTCTTCTTCTTTCTGTTCAGCAAGCTTGGAGAACTGATCCATGATATACTTATCAAGTGTCTGACAACACTTGTCAGACACTTGATAAATATATCCTGAACCTGAATGACGTCGGTGTCAGTCACTGCCGATTCAATAGCATCATGTAATGCTCTTAAATCGAAGAGGCTCCTGACATGGGCCTCAGCCTCAGCACCTGCATCATGAAGTTCATAAATCAATCTGTCCCGACGGGCAATCAAGACTTGTTTTCGCTGTTTCACTTGCTGCTTAGTCCCGGGGTCAGGAGTCTCCTCATCCACAGCAAACATGAGTGAGACTGGGTAGAAAAGAAGTGGGATGAAACGTGTGAGCACCGACAATTTCAGAGAATTCCGGAGGAAAGACATCGTGACGTGCGTCTGCCGCACAATAAATACTTAATTAACGATAATAAATTCCACGGCCGCATCGATCTACCACAGCAAGATTTCAAATACACGAAAAAAAAGAATCGGAAACAATTATTTCTATTTTTAAACTATTGTTGTTCTTTGTCTGTCCGTGTGATGATGTCCTAAGCAAGAGTGTACAAGTATCGCGTCAGGCCCGTGTGATCAGACACAACACACAAGTAAGTACGCAAACACCACACACAGCAACAACAGGTAAGTATGCCAACAACAATCACAAACAGTTTGTCAGCAACCTTCGTCAGTCTGCTATGTCTTCTTGATGTCAGTGCGATCACGCACTCCCCTGGACAGCTGGCACTACAACTGTGCAATTCGTCCAGTCAGCTGTACCGCCGTCGTCTTTAGAGTGCACCTCTTACTTGGCAGTATCCTGCCTGCCACGTGTCATCCCTGGAGTACCAACATAGCAATGTTGCCACGTCAGCACTCTGTCCAGTCTATGAATAATGGGATGCCACGTCAGCAAATGTGTAGTCCGATCCTTATCACGTGCCTCTTCCAAATGTCAAGTGAGATACCGTCGCCGTTCTAGCCAATCAGATTATGCCTCGTCAGCCAAGGAGTTCAATGCCACGTCAACAGGCAGACACCACCTCATGAGACAAGTGTGATGACCTGCTCATGCCACGTCAGCAATTAATCTTTTCTCCAGGCCACATCAGCATCTGCAGTAGACCCTGTCGTGTCAACAGCACAAGGAGTGCCACATCAGCAATCAACATGGTCTTCAGACGCAGCACGATGTGTGCCACGTCAGCAGGGGATCGCGATGCCACGTCACTATCGCGATCCGGGCTGGCGTGCGTGATGCGATCCCTACTGCCACGTCAGCAGCCTGGTAGGGATGTCTTCTCGCCAGCAGAGCCTGTACTTCGTCAGCTGCTCCGGTCAGGTCTTCTCGCCAGTGAATCTGTACTTCGTCAGCAATCCCCGACAATGTCTTCTCGCCAAAGAGGTATGTACCACGTCAATATCCCCAGCGTATCCCTTGCCATGTCATCACCTACTCAACCTTACTTACCTGCGCGCCACCTGGCGCATACCACACACTAATGTCGTCGTCAGGAGATTAGCTCCGATACCAAATTGTAATGAACCCAGATCGTGAGACAGTTGTCAACAATGCAAGTCCAGATAAATGTCCATCAGCTGATGATTATTCATAGTCCAACTCGTAACCAGACAGAATGAGGTGAGGTAATCATACACAGACGAAGAGAGGGGAGGGAGAAAGACAAAGGAGAGGAAGTATAATGCCCACTCCTGCTTCGGGCTCCCTCCTCTACTGCCACCTCAACAATCAATAGTCTAAACGAGCATCCGAGTATCCTAAATGTGCCATGTGGCACGTCTAATCAGTTCCACATCAGCGTCTGGAGCAATGTCGACATGAAGACCATCAGGTATGTATCCTCGAACTCTCCACAGTCCTGATCTCCTCCTGAAGTGACGACGAAACAGAACAGCAATGCCGATCATGTAGTCCTCGCAATAGAACACATGGACAGCAGCCACGTCAGCCAAATGAAATACGTGGCAGCAGCCACATCAGCGAAGGCGCATGGCAGCTGCCATGTCAGCATGCCAAGAAGACAGGAGCAAGCCGGCCACCATGCCGAACTAGCAGCGCCTCGCCAAGTTACAATGCCAGCAGCACCGAGCCAGCGTCGCAGCGTCGAGCCAGCGTCGAAGTCAACGCGTGAAGTCATCATCAACGCAAGACAGAATGAATGTCAAAGCCAGGAAGTCAACTCTTATGTAGTGTTGACGCGGGGTCTGGACCCCGGTTGCTGTATCCCTCGGCCGTCCAGATCTCAATGCGAATGAGGGCTCAGATCGGCCTGAAACCGAATTCCCTCCGGCCTGGATGCTGTCTGGGTACCTGCGCACAACAAGTGAGTGTATCCATCCCAGGGCCTAGGTGTGGTACCTTTGACTCTACAGTTGACTTTGACTCTTGAATTTCCTGTGTGCAGCGTTCGGTCACCCAGCCACACTCGACAGACTCAGGCCTGGGCGTGTCTTGGTCACACAGCCCAGCGCAGACCTTCTCAGGTCTGCGTGGCCTGGGGCTGAGTTCTGGGGCCCAGGCTACTTCTGAACAGGGTTATTACAGAGGTGTTATTGCGTATGTTCTGGTCTGTCTGAAAATGGTGTCTGACGCATTGATGCTACTCTCCTCATTTGACATAGTCTTCCCCTACCTTCCACTGTTGGATGCATCTGCCCAATGTCGAATCCGTGTACTGCAGTTGAAGAGTAGATGCTGCTTGTAGAGTCCGGTTTAGAATTCCCTACCTTCCACTACTGGATGTATCTGTCCCATGCCTACGAACATTTTTTGTCGGCCTTTTGCTGCGGGGAACGTCACTCCTGCTTTGTCTCTTCTTCAAGGTGGGCCGACACGGTTTGTCGGAGCTGTGCGGGTACGAGTAATGATGTATCATATCTTGCGCGCCTCGGAGTCCACACACACACACACACTCGTGTGCTCACACAAAACCACACATGCACCAGCGCGCGCACCTGCCCATGGCCCTGGCCGCCGCCCCCCCCCACACACTCTTAGCGCTGCCAAGGTCTCACGTTCATTCCCCCAATCCACTTCCCCCCCCACCCTCTACCCCCTCCCCAGTATTTGCGTTCTTTTACCACACTCAACACATTGGCAGGCAACAATTTTGTTCATCATGAAGTTCGCAAGAGGTAGTGATCTTGGCACACAGTTAGCCTCCTGTTTTTTCCCTCTATGCGGTCTCACATCATCCAAGTGCTAGATGCATTGGGGTGGTTGAATATGCTTGTTAAGATAACATGGCATCAACAGATGCCCTTGCTTTTCCTCTCTGTGCATTGGTGAGAGAGGCTCTCGCCTTTTCATGCAGATCTGTGACACATTGCCATAAAAATTGCCGTAATTGTCATGTCTTTTGTTTATGATATGCCCATTATTGCCGTACGTTGTCCCACAGGCTTCCCATTATTAACATATGTTGTTCCAGCGACTATTGACCATTCAAGTTTGGTTTTTGGTTCCTTGCCATTTTTCCATAGGTTCCACTTACGAACCCATGCGGGTCTGATCCCTGCCTGGTTGATGAAGAAAATGCTTTGTCTACAGCCCACAACTATTCAACAGTGCGTCTTCCCTTTCCATTCGTTCCTCTGCCCTGATCTCTCCCCACTGACAGCCCAGGAAACAAATAACAAACCACAGCTGTCACATAACCAAATGTGGTTAAGAGACAGACATACCCTGCTCTTTAGTGCTGAGGAGGGCATTACAGGATCTTGGTTTCTTTGTGTGTCCGTGCATGCGTGTGTGGCCATGTACCGGGGGGCCGGGGGGTTGGGGAAGGGGGAAGGGGGTTAAATTCCTTTGGAAAAATGGATCATCGTCGTGTGAAGGATAAGGTGATTGCATCCTGGTTCTGGCACAAGACACATGAAAAGATTTTTGTTGGCTTTGCAAGTTACTCTGCTTCCAATTTATGTTTCCCAACTCACTTCGATTTGGCTGATGTAAACACTACGGTTGCGCAGGTGAATTGTTTACTCAAAACGAACCTCTTTGGCTTTCTTGTAAAGGCCACCAAAAAAATAAGGCAGAAGTTGATCATTAACCATTGTTCAACTGACCTGCACTCCTCAAGCCCTTGAGGACTCTCCATGCAGACTTTGAAATCATGTGATTTCGCAGAGGATGCTCCTCTTTTTGCAAAACTTTCGGCTTTGGCATCTTCAGATGCACTTGCACAGGTTCTAACAGTGTCGATGGGGCTTTGAGCAAGACAGCAATGCAAACAACAGGACGGCACAGAAGAATACAACCATCACCAGAAGCCAGAAGTCAATATAATTTGAGATCAAGATAAGATAAAATGAAGTTCTCAATTTGACGCACAGATGTCTGATCACAGATTATTTATTGAAGTTATGCGTGGCCTGAACACAACAGGGCCTACTGGTGCGAGGGCTGAGCCCTCGCAAAGGCCTTTTTGGCCTGAGCACCCAACTGGCCCTGCGGGCCCCAGCAAGCCTCGTGCCCTCCCTAAGTGAAGGTGGGCCTGCATTTTGCCGTGAGGCCTTCTCCTCCTCCATCTTCGTAACCTCCTCCTCCTCCAACTTCGCAACCTCCTTCTCTTCCTCCTCCATCTTCGTAACCTCCTCCTCCTCCTCCTTGTCACTTCTTCCTCCATCTCTCCTCCTTGTAACCTCCTCCTCCTCGTCCTCTCCTCATAACCTCCTCACCACCTCCTCCTCCTCCTCCTCCTCTCCTCCTTCTGACCTCCTCGCCACCTCCTCCCCCTCCTCCTCGTCACGTACTCCTCCATCTCTCCTCCTCCTCCACGACCTCATGGAAACTCCTCGTCACGCCCTCCTGCTCCTCTACCTCCATGTCTCGCCTCCAGCTCCCTGTTCACTTTTGTTCTTTGGGGAACTTGGAACGCCTCATCATCATCACCTCCATGCCCTCCTCCACCTCTCCTCCTTCTCCTCCTCCTCTCCTCCGTTGCAAAATGTGGCTAATGGCAATTGTTTGTTTTTTATTCCAAAAGGCAATTAAATGGGGTTTTTTTTACCTTTCAGTTCTGGAAAAGCAGCTAAGTGCTATTTTATTTCTTTCGTTCGTGTTTGGAAAGGCAGGAAGTACAATGCTGTACAGGGCGGATTTACTGGGGTGTTTTTGTTTTGTTTTGTTTTGTTTTGTTTTGTTTTTTGTGGGGGGGGGGGGGGGGGGGGGGGGGGGGGGGGG
>BFEA01000047.1:4551328-4568840 GCA_003427395.1 Chara braunii
TGTCTATTGATGGGGAGCGCCACTTGCTGGAAACTGGGTCCAGCATCCCATGAACATCGTGAATAACGCACCAACCGGGACCACACACACACTCTCTTTGAGTTGTGTATAGAGAACACAACAAAACATACATACAGCATAATCACTACCTTACCCTTCCCGAACCACATCAACAAAACGGGCTGTGCACCCGTGCCCTCACGGTAAGTCAATTGAACGTTGCATAGTACCCGGCTTTTCCCCTGTGCGAAATTGTAGGCATACCCAGTCCCGCCGGCCCTGAGTTCCGGGCAACGAAATTATACCTATGCCCAGATACGGGCCGGTAAACTTGTGGGTGTACCCACAGCCAGGGGCAGGCCTTGGATGGCGAACCACAAAATTATGCTCACGCCCACCACGCGGACCGTTGTGGCCCAGCGGCTTCTGGGTATGAGCGAAATTTCAGCCATCCGGTAGTAGGGTAGATGAATCATTTGGCCAGTCCACCTCAGTGCCGGGCATTCCCATAGTTTTGCCTGGTCATGTCCATAATTTGTAGATTCGGTAGTTGGGTATAACTGCAATTTTGCGGTGCCAACCTGAGTCCACCTCAGTCCAGGGCATGCAAATAATTTCCACCTGCAGTTTTCCGGGGTGTAACTTGTCGCTGGGAGTGGGTATATCGGGTATTCCCATCTTTAAGTGGCCCCCAGATGCAAATTCTTCCTCTTCTTCTTTTTTTCCCCTTCTGAGCACGTGTGTGGCGACTTTCGACTTTTCAAAGGAAAATTGAGAGAAACTGCTTCTTGAAAACGGCACTGACGGACGTGCAGCGAACGGAAGAAAGGAGCAAAAAGTAATGTGCTCACACATTCTGCAGCCATAACGATAGCTATCAGCGTGTACGAGCGGCCTGGAGCTGGGCCCCCGACACGCGGCCGTCTAAAGGCCACAAGCTCGCACATAGCAACAACACGTCTTGCTGAAGCTTACGCGTCCGTATAGACATCGAGTCGATAAAGAAGCGGAAAGAGATGACCTGCCTGGTTGCATCCCGGAAGTGACGAGCTAGCCAGCCAGCCTCCCAGTCGTCATCGTCGTGGGTACGAGTGGTCAATTTGTTGACGTACCGCTTTGGGCGTCGTTGCGTGCTTAGTCTCTGGTCGCCGTAGTTAGCATAGTGGGGGGAGCTGCTTGCCAACTGGACAGCTACCGGTGGCTGCAGGGGCGCCATAGTCGGCATAGCTGCAAGATGTCAGTTGGATCTGGTCGCCATAGTGCGAGAATTGTGTGGACGGTTTACGGTTCAGCATAATTCTGATTGATGAGTCGCAATCAGGCCTCTCAGGCCGCTCGGATGCATAGGCAACGTTCCAGTTCTGTACCATGGAAGCAGGGGCAGGATCTAGGGGGTTCTCAGATGATGACCAAAAAGGCAAACAAACGGCCCAAAATCCCAGCGCATGTAGACAGCTCGCAGGTGGCCAGCTTACTGAATCCGGTGCGAGGGGTGAGGGAAGAAATGATGAGGAGAGGGATCGTTCCACGTGATCATCAACGCGATATCAGGGCTCTGATTGCTGACCAAAGCGCACATAATCAGCGTATGAAGAATGGGCTGCTGCTTAAGGAGCAGCGGCACCCTTTGGCCGAGAAGAAGGCCTTGAAAATCCCCACAGCTCGTGGTTCCGCTGATGGGACTGGGACTGGGACTGGCACTGGGACTGAGAATAGCTCGCCCAAGGAGCGTCCTCAGAGCCTTGAACCTCCTGCCAATGGCAATGGCAATGACAACGAGAAGGAGTCCACGGGGTTCCCACGGAGCAGGTCGCAGGTCTCATCATCGTCATCGTCATCACCATCATCGTCGTCGAAGAAACTGGCATCATCTTCTGCAGCCAATCTGAGCTCGAGAGATAAAGCACGCGCGCGCAGAGATAGTAAACCCAAACCCATGCAGTACATACACAAAGAGAACTATGGCCGGGTTCCCCTTTACTTGCTGAAGCGCAAAGAGGAGCTTGCAAGGGATGCAGAGCGGAGGCAACAAGAGGCTGAAGCTGCGAAATGTCCTCCGGGCACAGTTCGGATGCCAGAAGCGGAGCGGGTTCGTGCTCTGCAGGTGCTTGAGGAGAGCAAAATTCGGTTAGACGAAGAGTGGCGCAAGCTCCCACTGGTTCTGGAGACTCCCAGCCAAATTGCTGCAAAGAAAGATCTGGACTTCAAAATAGAGGAGATAGAACGAGCAATCAAAAGGTTCTCTCGGCCGAAGGTCTACATTCTGGCTCCCCCAAAGGATTCCGATCAACCAACTTAAAGTAATAACTTAAACGGGTGCAAGACACAACAGACTGCCCCCTAATAGCCGGTAGCCGGCGTGACACCCGCCCGCCCATTCATTCATTCCTTCATTGCATCCGTCGCTAACTGGAGAAGGCAGTTGCCCACGATGGACGGATGGATGAACGGGGATGCCCCGAACTTCATCAGATTCTCCCTCTCTCCCTCCCTCCATCATGCTGGAACCAAGACGTGACCCAGTTGTGAAATCACCTAATGTATTAAAGTTGTAAGGTCTCAATTTCGATTGATTGATTGACTGATTGATTGATTGATTGATTGGTTGGTTGATTGATTGATTGATTGATTGATTGATTGATTGATTGATTGATTGGTTGATTGATTGATTGGATTGATTGACCATGGATTGGACAACAGAAAAAGCTGATAGCAGGCATAGCCGTCGAATGGAAGAACCTTTTACTGTGTGTTGCCTGCAATCTTTCCACCTCCTGCAGGAAACTTACTCACACCTCCTGCAGGAAACTTACTCACACCTCCTGCAGGAAACTTACTTACAAGAGACGGCAGGTGATTGATTGATTGATTGATTCTCTTTCATCCGGCGTGGTGTGGCAGGGGATGTCGTCTGCATGGGCGGGGGGTGAGGCGAAGGAGGAGGAATGTTGATGTCACGGGGGGTGTTCGAAACGCATGACCCACCAGCAAGTGTGGTTCGTTTTGGCGCTACACCACGATCGCATGGGCGGGGTGCACGTCTATGCTCAAGAAGATACAGATCCTCTCGGATTTGCGCGCGCGTGTCCTCCTTCGCAATCACCGTTTTGCTCCTCTGCCCTCCGAGCTCATGAGCCGTCTGCCCGACTCGGATTTCCGATGTTGGCAGTTGTCTGCCGGACTCTGGCTTGATTGATTGGTTGATTGATTGATTGATTGATGGCTCTTCCAAGGTGTGTGGATCAAGATAAGGTAAGAGGAAATGATGGAGAGGGAGTGGAGGAGAGGAGGGAAGTAGGATGGTATTAGAGGGACATCATATCGATAAGCAAGTCAAGAAGTGTGTGCAATTTCTGATCAATCCCTCTCTCAGAGATCGAAAATCATGAAGAGAAGGAAGGGAGAAGCCCGTCTAAGGAGAGACTGACGTACGCAGGGATGCAGAGAGCATTTTGGGTGTGTGTGTGTGGGGGGGGGGGTGGTCGTCTGTAGACACTACTCCCGAGGGGAAGAAAGCGCAAGATTTAGCATCTTCATCTTGGCCTGAACGAGTTCGCAAGAAGATGTCGCGGGGGAGGGCACGTCGGACCGCTCCGCCCGCCCGCCCGCCCGCCCGCCGCGGCGCCGCCAACTCCCCCTGTCCAACGATCGATGCGCGTGGTGGCTTTGTCGGAACGGTGACCGTGAACATGGAGATCGAGGCGGAAGCTTGACAGGCCATGGTGAAGGTGAAGACCACCATGGCTGAACATGGAGATCAAGGCGGAAACTTTTTTTTTTGAGAGGCCATGGTGGAGGTGACCGTCACCTACCCTTCGCGAGGTAGGTGACCCAACGGAATCAGAGGAACTGGCGATGGTATCGTACGGGACGGTCCACATCGCAGTGAAGGTGAAGACCACCATGGCTGCTGCAGTGAAGGACCAGAGCAATTGGAAGTGGTGCAGCAGCTGCCGCCGAAGGCCAGCTTTGCTGCTGCTGCGGGTATGGTGACGCCGGGACTGGCCAGCCACGCGTCGAACCTCACGCGAACGATGAGATCTGTCAGAAAGTCTCATTGACAGGGAAGATGGACGATGAAGAAGATGGCGATGGAGGATGAAGAAGATGGCGATGGAGGACGAAGAAGATGAAAGTCTCATTGACAGGGAAGATGGACGATGAAGAAGATGACGATGGAGGATGAAGAAGATGGCGATGGAGGATGACGAAGATGGCCATGGAGGATGACGAAGATGGCGATGGAAGATGAAGAAGATGGCGATGGAGGATGAGGAAGATGGAGATGGAGGATGAAGAACATGGCGATGGACGATGAAGAAGATGGAGAGAATATAGTATATTAATGAATTGTTGAAGGTGGTACGATCGGTTGCTGCTGCGGGAGCACCTCCGAGGAGATGCCGTGGCTTTCAAAATGCAGGGCGAACTCTCGATGACGGGAGTAACAAAGAGTAACGAAGAGTAACGAAGGCGGGCGGACAGGATGTGGAGGGCTACAGTAGCGGATGTGAAGAGGGGGAGAGAGCGGTGAAAAGGGGGAGATCGGCGGACAGGATGGAGGCCAGCGAATGTGAAGAGGGAGAGGCCAACTCTTTATGATGACAGAGACGGAATTTTTTTATGAGCCGTGATCGCGCTCGGGGGTTATCTCTTCTCTCTCGTGTTAACTTGTTCTTGTCCTCCTGTGTCTTGTCTCTGGTCGATCTGTGTGCTGCTTAGTGCTTAGTGTGTGTTTCATCACACGTTGCATGGAATGTTGCTTTGCTTCGATGATTACGATCTCACATTGTCTCGTATTACTAGTAAGCCTTTTTCTGCAGTCGTGCTTTTTTCAAGGTAGCGAGTGAGCGGTGAGGATGCTGGAGTACCGTCCAAGCGAAGGAAGGAGAAGGGTTTTATCATCTCGAATCTGTCTCCGATCTCCCATTTCAAGTCAACATGTCCGTCCGTTCTTGCAATATACTTCCAAGTGAGGCGGTGCGAGTGCGGGGGGACAGAGGGGGGGTAGTCAGTGTCTACGACCCTGACAGTGTGGTGGTGGTGGGTGATAGGCCTCCGTTGGGCCGTTGGCATTTTGGCAGGGGCAGAGAAAGAGCTCTGCGGAGACGTGAGATGGGGACTGTGAGCTGTGGGATGTATTACAGTACTACTGCTGTAAAGCGGACATGCACAAAATGTGTCATTGCAAATGACTCGGGAAGACAGTCTGCGATGGGTATCTTCTGTCGAGCTTGCACCAAAAATAGAATAGAGAGAGGAGAAAAAAAAAGAGACGGGCAGAATCGAAGAGGTAAGGGCAGTGCCGAACTGTCTTATGTCGTTATTGTAGGGAGGAGGAAGAGCGGGTGACTAACCCGTACTTGATCTGTTAACAGTTAGTTCCCTTTGTATCAGAAAGAGAAAAAAATATTTCTGCTCTTTTCGTGATTGTCAGCCCAACATCACGCACATTCCCTTCTTGACGCGTCAAGATTGCCCCGAACTGTAACGCGCACGGTGTGATTGATTGATTGATCTCGGTCGATCGATTGATTGATCGATCGATCGATTGATTGATTGATTGATTGATCTCGGTCGATCGATTGATTGATTGATTGATTGATTGATTGATTGATTGATTGATTGATTGATTGATCCTATTAGACTAACTCTGAGTTACACGTAACTCCGATCCTACGCCCAATCATGCAGCGCGTTCTTGACGCGTCAAGATTGTCCTGAACTGCAGCGCGAATGGTTTGATTGATTGATCGATTGATTGATCGATCGATTGATCGATCGATTGATTGATTGATTGATTGATTGATTGATTGATTGATTGATTGATTGATCATATTAGACTAACTCTGAGTTACACGTAACTCCGATCCTACGCTCAATCATGCAGCGCGTTCTTGACGCGTCAAGATTGTCCTGAACTGCAGCGCGAATGGTTTGATTGATTGATCGATTGATTGATCGATCGATTGATCGATTGATTGATTGATTGATTGATTGATTGGTTGATCATATCAGACTAACTCTGAGTTACACGTAACTCCGATCCTACGCTCAATCATGCAGCGCGTTCTTGACGCGTCAAGATTTTCCTGAACTGCAGCGCGAATGGTTTGATTGATTGATCCTATTAGACTAACTCTGAGTTACACGTAACAACGATCCTATGCTCAATCATGCAGCGCGCTCTTGACGCGTCAAGATTGTCCTGCCCTGCAGCGCGCATGGTTTGATTGATTGATTGATTGATTGATTGATTGATTGATGATTGTATGGCCAGATTAGACTAAGTTACACGTAACTCCGATCCTAAGCTCAGTCATGCAACGCGCACGGGTTGGCTGAGGCTTCGCAGCAACAAGACCGATACCACCACATGCAGCTCCTGCTCTTCTTGCTCTCCCACTCGCTAGCTTCTTCCCCCGAATACAACGTACAGCCATTATAGCTGTATTACTTTTCAGTCTAAATACAGCTATAATCACCGTATATACATTGTATTTGGTGGGAAGAAGGGTAGCTTCGCAACCTGTGTCGCCCAGAGTCGCCCAGTGTCGCCCAGTCTGCTGCATTTTGAACGCAAGGTTGACTGTCGTTTCTCTATTCTCCTTTCCTTTTCTTTTTTTCCATTTCTTTTCTTTAGCTGTCAAACCCATTGATGCGGCGCGCCGGTAGGCGGTAGGCGGTAGGCGGTAGGCGGTAGGCGATTCCCCAACGGTAGCCAGCAGGCAGAGTGCAAGCAGAGCTTTGCTGACTCCGCCTAGAGCGTGGACACCACAGAGCATGTTTTGTGTTACGTATGTACATGAACAGAAAAGTGACCTTCGATGCAAGCGCCGGTCGAGTGCAACGCGGAAGAAGGCGGGCGGGCGGGCGGGCGGGTGGGCGGGCGGGCTGGCGGGCATACTACCAAGATCCCTCTGCCGGGGTTGCAAAACGACACGACGACATGGCACAAAATCTGCGAGCTAGATAGAGGAGAGGACAACCCTGGACTTTGCCAACAACCAAGCCAAGGTTGGGTGAATGAAAGGAGGAATGTATGTAGTGCCCGGGTTAAAGCGCCTGTCGAGTGAAACGCGGAAGAAGGCGGGCGGACATACTACCAAAATCTCTCTGCCGGGGTTGCAAAACGACACGACGATATGACAACGAAATCTACGAGCTAGATAGAGGAGACTCAGGAGAGGACAACCCCCGACTCTGCCAACTAACCACGGTTGGGTGAATGAAGGAGGCATGTGTGTTGCGTCGATGCGGCTAGGATCCGGACCGTACTAGCGGTCGTGTCGTTCGGTATGGGAAGCCATGGATGGCTAAGTGGGTGTGCAGAGTGGGTTTATTTTTATTTTTTTTTATGTGGCCCGATGGACCACAGATCAGATATTTAACTGATCAGAACAGATACTACACTTGATCTTAGCCAAAAGGCCGAGAAAGGTATTGTGCAGAGTGGGTTTAAATTTACGACTGTGTCAGATCAGTGTGTCTCAGACTTGCTGCCATCCTTGGCAGGGCTTCGAACCCCCGACAGTCTGCTCGGATTTTGCAGGGTTGATGTGAGTAAAGTCGAGTCGTCCACCACTTTTCTCTCTCAACAGCATCAGTCAGTCCTGATCGCTACATAGCTCAGAGTTTGACGTGGTCAGTCCTTCGTTATCCATCAGTCAGTCAAATGCATCCTCTGGGCAGACCAGACTGTCGGGGTTCAACCTCCTGATGAGTCGGTGAAAGTCCGACAAAACAGTCTGGCACAGCACAGTCATGCGTTTTTTGAGTGTATAGCGAATACGACAACACACACACACACACACAAAGTCTTGGTGTGCTATCTTTCGAGAAAGTCCCGGCAGGGCATATGATGGCTGGGCCGTATAGGAGCACGAAAGCATGGGTGACCCAGCAGCAGTGAAGTCAGCCGTATGACTGACGCTGCTGGTAGTGCAGTTGGAAGAGAGTGGGGGATGACTGATGCTGCTACTGCAGATGGAAGAGAGTGGAGGATGAATCTGAGAGAAGAGGGTGGGGAAGATGTGGGGTGAGGACGAAGAAGAGGCAGCTCCGCTGCAGTCAGCAAAATGAGGGAGGGGGGAGGCTACAGTCTTCCACCGAACACAACGCACCCTCATTTTGGCTGTATGGCCGGAAATATAACTTGTATACATTCATTTTAAGGGTGCGTTATGTTCGGGGGAAGACGGTAGTGGAGCCCAGTCGGGCGACTACCAGGGTAGCCCCCCGGTTCGTCGGTTCGGGGGGGAAAGAGTAAAAGAAGGAACGCAACGATTTTTTTGTTATTGTTATTATTATTATTATTATTATTATTATTATTATTATTATTATTTTTTGACCGCAACGATTACATAGTGAGCCACCGAAATTTCGACCTCGTGGACATTAATTAGGACCGGTCGGATGATTGCATGTAGCCCAAAAATTGGGCGGCGAAAAAGTTTTTAAATACAGGAATAGATCGATCATCAATGCCTATGTCACTCTGAGACTATCGCTCTTTTTTTCCCACCCTTCTTTGTTTTTGTTTGTTTTCTGTGTTTTTTTGCTTGTTTGTTCGTTTGTTTGTTTGGTTGTCGTTTGTTTTGTTTGTTTGTTTGTTTGTTTGTTTGTTTGTTTGTTTGTTTGTTTGTTTGTCTGTTTGTTTGTTTGTTTGTTAGCCCTCATCGTGTCCCCTCTGACACGTTTCCAGATCCTTATTATCCATCCATAGCAATCCCCAAGCTCCTTCCATAGCAATCCCCAAGCTTGTTTTGCATTTGTAGTCACTCCTCCTCCTCTCCTCCTCCTCCTCCTCCTCCTCCTCCTCCTCCTCCTCTTCTTCTTGCTTGGAACGTTTCCAGATCCTTATTATCCATCCATAGCAATCCCCAAGCTTGTTTTGCATTTGTAGTCACTCCTCCTCCTCCTCCTCCTCCTCCTCCTCCTCCTGCTGCTGCTGCTGGGAATTTCTCACTTAAACTTTTCAAGGAGCCACTGTAAAAGCTGTCTCTTATACACATCTAGATGTGTATAAGAGACAGCACACACACACACACACACACACACACACACACACACACACACACACACNTCCTCCTCCTCCTCCTCCTCCTCCTCCTCCTCCTCTTCTTTCTTGGAAATGTTTTGCATAATCTCCTTTGGATACCCTGTCTCCCCCATTACAGTACTATCGTCCTCCTCGTTCTGATGCGGCCCCTTCATCCATTCATTGGCTTTTGTGTGAGCTCCTCGTTTTCGTCCTCGTCTTCTTCCTCCTCCTCCTCCTGCTGCTGCTGCTGGGAATTTCTCACTTAAACTTTTCAAGGAGCCACTGTGACAGTCTCTCAGCTCTCGTGGATCGTGTTGTGGATGCATTTGTCGCTTTGTGCTTTCTCCACCCGCCCCGCCCTCTCCCGCTGTGTTCTAGTGTGTCTCGTTGTCTCTTTTTTTTTTTCCCCCCACAAAACACAACCGTAACAATGTCTCGTTGTCTCATTCTTTCCAGGTGGCAGTCGAACAAGGCCAAGAGACTCCTCCCAGCTAAGCCCCGTCCCCCCCCCTCTCCCCCCTCCTTTCTCCCCCAACTAAGGTTGAGAACTTGTATGTCTGATACCTGGGCGCTCGGTTATATCTCCGCAGTAGGAGGGCAGCGGAATGAGGGAAAGAGACTCAAGAGAGGGGTCCGGAGTGAGCGTCATTTTGCTACATGGAACACTACTACTAGTAGGTTCCGCTCTCCCGTATTCGAGGCGGTTTCGGCAGAGCAGGGGTAATCAGTGAAGTTTTGTTTTTTTCAGTCTTCAGCAGTCCTCGGACTCTACAACGAACGAGATTACGTCAGCTGGTTTTGCATTTCTCATTCCAGGGTGTTGGTCCCTTTGCAGCCTTGCTTGCAGGCTTGCAGGCTTGCAGGGCGCTGCGCCTGTAAGCGGCGAAACTGGGTAACGCTCGCAGAATCGCAGAATCGCAGAATGGCAGAATCGCAGAATGGCAGATTGTTTCTTCCGGGTATGGACTGTGAGAGGACCCCGGCCAGGTAAAGGTCGCAGAATCGCAGATTGTTCTGATGATTGGAAATGAAGTTGATCACTGTTTGAAGAGGAAGGAAAAGGAAACGTGTGTATGTCTAAATATGTCTAACCAAACAGCCAGTGGGGGACTGGAGTTCTAAATATGTGGCAGTCCAGCCGTAGCCGCAGTAGCTCGTGGAAGTGCCCGTTAGGGGCGGGAGTGCCGTGCTGACGAAGCGTCCTACTTGGCGTTCAGTATATAGGAGGGCAAGGCCGTATCGGCCCTCAGTTCTCAGAAGGAAGGTGTGATCGGTGGGCCGCAAGGCGAGAGGGTGTGTGGAAAGCCCCCTGAGGATGATCGGAGCGCAACCGATCGAAACGCGTCGGGGAATTTGCGCGTGTGCTGAGATGAGTATGCGCTGTTATGTATTGATGAACATTCGAACCGTGTGCGAAAGGCAGTTGGCCACTGTTTCCACTATTCTTCTTCTTCTTGCGCGTTTTGAGAGCAATGGCTATGTCTGCTATGTCTGTGCGAGAGCTATGAAGAATCTATTGTTCTTGTGCATGGATGAATCATTGGCCGCACTATTTTCAGTTTGCAGTTCTTTCTTGTTCTTGTTCTTGTTCTTGTTCTTGTTCTTCTACTTCTTCTTCTTCTTCTTCTTTTTTTTTTTTTCTTCTTATTTCTTTTTCTTCTTCTGCACTTCGTATTCCGACGGTGTCCTCTTCGTCCTCCTCGTCTTCGTCTTCGACGTCGTTTTCTTGCCCGCGTTGCAAGTGCCGAGGACGATCTTTGCC
This sequence comes from Chara braunii, assembly GCA_003427395.1. Lineage (NCBI taxonomy): Eukaryota > Viridiplantae > Streptophyta > Charophyceae > Charales > Characeae > Chara > Chara braunii. The sequence goes on from BFEA01000047.1 coordinate 4,562,134, forward strand.
GTTTTGCTTGTCATTGGGAGGACGGACTGGCAGCTGCGTGAGACGACGTCTTCCCCCCTCCTCGCATTCCAAATTGCGCTTGGCTTCGGGGTCTCCCAAACGGGAGGAGGAGGAGGCATCGTCTCTGTGCGGCATACTGCATGCATCGACAAGGACTTCAGGCGATCACTTCTTCCGGGGGTGGGTCCCCAGGCTCGGTCTTCAGGCGCACAGTAATGACGTTGCGCATGTAGCAGCTGTGGCCAACGCCAACGCCGTCACCTGTATGTAGTCCTTATCATCCATCGTCAATTTCCATGCAATCTATTATGTCATACAGGCGGCGCCCTCCTCTCTCTCTCTCTCTCTCTCTCTCTCTCTCTCTCTCTCTCACACACACACACACACACACACACACACACACACACAAACACCAACACACACACAAACACACACACAACAAAGCAAGCATAGCAGAGTCCGACTCGATGAGCCTGCTCCTCCCAGGTGTGTCGATCGTCATTCTTTATTTATTTATTTTTTTGTATCGATTGTAATCTTGGGCCATCGAATGGGCGATTTTGTTGTTGTCACGGTCATCAGCCAACTCCCTCTCTTCTATGCTCAAGATCGTACCGCCATCGCCCGAATAAAACGTACGGTCAGTACCGCTGAATTTGGCCCACATATCAGTCTAAATGCAGTTTATAATGACCGTCCGTCCTATTCCGGGCAAGACAGTAGAGCATATATCCGGCTGTTTGTGAACTGTCCGCGGGGTCGATGAATGCGGCGGCCATGGCTATTTTTTTTTAATGCTATGCAGGGGTGCCGTGCCAACATCTCCACCATCCATCGCCACGGGTATTGCTGCATCAACGGCTGCCATTGTCTCTTGCTCTGATGGGTGCGATCAAGGGCAACCGAAATCTGCAGCAATGCGACTACTACACTAGCACGGGCATCGTGATTGATGCCTCATCAGCAGTTGAGCGGCGCGAGAAGACAGGCCAGGCGATTGACGTCGAAATCCAAGCGAACGAAATTCAAGACCACCGTGCCAAACATCCTTACGTGTCGCACACTGTCGCACATGAAAGACAGAGAGACAAACATCCTTTCTAGTTTCGGACGTCGCGGGTGAAGAAAGACATATTAGAGACAAACATCCTTCCATGTCGCACACTGTCGCACATGCCGCTCATGATTATGGGCTGATTTGATGGAGTCGTTGACAAAAAAGACAGCATGGTTCCTCTCGTCCCCATGCCGCAGAACGTCCTGCCGACACCTGAGTACATCAAGGAGTACGACCGGTCGCTCTTTTTTTACCCCAAACTGCGCGATGATCAATTTTTGTAATGAAAAATCTCGACAGACATTGAGAATATATAGACGCCAACGCCGCCGCCAATCACTTACTTGTTTCAAGTTGTTTGTATCCTTGTTGTTGTTCTCTGACCCACACTCCCACATTCTTGGTGTGTTTCTTTTTTTGTTGTTCCTTTCAATTAATCATCTGGTTGCACTCTTATAATGTTCTTCACTCTCTTCCTTGCGTCGTCTTCGTGTCTGCTTCTCCTATACTCTTCTCCAGACTGTCCCTTCTTCTCCTTGTCCTCCTCCTCTTGTCCCTTCTTCTCCTTGTCCTCCTCCTCTTGTCCATTCCTTCTCCTTGTCCTCCTCCTCTTGTTCATTCCTTCTCCTTGTTCTCCCCCTCTTGTCCCTTCTTCTCCTTGTCCTCCTCCTCTTGTCCGTTCTTCTCCTTGTCCTCCTCCTCTTGTCCTGTCCTTCTCCTTGTCCTCCTCCTCTTGTCCTGTCCTTCTCCTTGTCCCCCTCCTCTTGTCCCTTCTTCTCCTTGTCCTTCTCCACTTGTCCCTTCTTCTCCTTGTCCTGCTCCTCTTGTCCCTTCTTCTCCTTGTCCTCCTCCTCCTCCTCCTCCTCCTCCTCCTCCTCCTCCTCTTCCTCTTGCTCTTGCTGCTCTGATGAATTACACCATCTTGTTCTCCGTCACCATCGGATTACACCATCCGGGTGCTTTTATCCAGTTTACTGTCCAATGTGCTGCTGGTCTGATAGTCAGCTGCGCTGTGGGCATTGATTGGGCAATAGTTTCTCAGCTTTGGTCGAGTTTTCCCCTGCCGGATGGTGTCCATCCGGCAAGGGATTTGCTCTGTGTCTGCAGTAATGTCACTTGTTTTCTGGATGGCTATGTAAAAGGTCACAGATATGCAATAGGTGCGCACTGTATGTCTGCAGTAATGTCACTTGTTTTCTGGATGGCTATGTAAAAGGTCACAGATATGCAATAGGTGCGCACTGTACGCTGTAGATCTCTGGTGTCCATCACAGCCTACGGTAGGGCTGCTACATACATTGCTGTTGAACCTATTGTTGGAGCCGAGAAGAGGGCTTTGCTTAACAAAATACTTCGGACGTTACAATAGTGCCTCCATACTTTGGTGTAGAGCTCTTGGCCTTGTCAGTTCTGCTTTCAATCCGCAACGAGTTCTTGCTGCTTAGTGTTTTTTTTTTCTTTCCCATGGTGCTTCTTTGCACTTTTTTTTGGTTTGTTTTCACATGGTGCTTCTTTGCGCTTTTTTTTCTGTTTTCACATGGTGCTTCTTTGCGTTTTGGTATCATAGCGGGCAGTCGGGCACTCTGATCTCACCAACCAGGCTGGGGAGTTACGGCTTGTCGTGTCGTGCCCAGGGTTGACTGCAGGCAGTGCATTTGACTTTTCGGCAGATAGATAGATAGATAGAGAGAGAGAGAGAAGCAGCGGGAAGTAACCTGGAATGTGGCAATGTTGGTCCGATTCTGTTGGTGCGTGCCATTGCTTGAGGCAGTATAGGCGTTGTATTGGGTCTTGTTGTGCCCACTGTCATACAGGCATTGTGACGGACCCGCCGGGATGGCGGTCCATCAGGATCAAGACGAAGGGATGAGGATGGGGGAGATGGAGATGGAGCTGGAAGGGACGACGCAGCTCCAACGCAGACTCAACACGCACGTACTCCAATCTGTGCAAATGAAGAATGCCACAAAACAGACTGCAGTTGGGGTATACCCCCAGCGGACTGACTGGACTGGACTGGACTGGCCTGGTACCGACAGTGGTACCGGGCAGGACTGGACTGGACTGAATAACCGCACGGCCTGTGGGGTCAGGCCACGGCCTGGTCCCACAGGCCGGACTGGCAAATAGCCAAATAGGCCCTGGCTGTGGGCCAGGGCAGATGAAGGCCCGCTGCATGATCCTCAGACCTGTAATGGATCGCAAGAGCCATAAACACGCTATCCGCAAAAGCAGCAGAACTCTGCAATAAAGAAAGCTGAGAAATCTAGGATGCGGAGCAAGCTCCATGCAGAGTCCATGCGATGCATCCTAAGCTATATAATGTCAAAAGAAAAGCAAATGTCTGGTATACATATCCTAGCTAACAGCAGAAAATGAAATGTAGTATGATACACTCCTAAAGTCCTGGAAGCAGTGGCCTCAGTGCTGAAAGGAGAAGAGCAATATGTCACAAGATAATGTCATGTCGCTGAACCACTAAAAGTGGGATGGTCTCTGAGGTGGTGAATGCAGCCTAAGAATCGAAACTCCTAAGGGCAGTCACACATGAARGTGGGATAGGTCATCARBCTCAAGGTGGGAGAGTGGTAGCGAAACAAAACCAATGACCCTAACAGATAGACCATCAAGGCGGGTAATGCTCGACAAGGGTGACACCATGCAGGGGCAACCATGAAAAGGGGGAGCTTGGAATAGGGTGGAGATATGCCTAACTGAAGGCATGCAAGGGCCGGCACTAGGGTGATGAGGGCAGTGGGTGAGGGAAACATGCACACAACTCACCGACTGGGGGAGGAAGGAGCTAGATCTGGGAGCAGGGAAGCCAAGATAACGCTACGGTCCCAATGCCTATGCGATACCAAGGGAGAGCCCAACTCAAAGAGACCCAACTAAGTGAGAACCATCATGCGACAGATGCAAGGGAATGTACAAGGTAGGGTGGTGGCGTGAAGTAGTCACGTCCAAAGTAGCTGAAGCCGATAAGGTAGCTGAAGTCGTCGAATCGGTCGATGACGTCGATGAAGTAACAGTCGAGTCGATGTCGAAGCAGAGCCGCAAAACGCTGACATCCTGAAGAAGAGCTGATGATGGAGTACCTGATGGTGTGAGTCAGTGGGGAAAGATGGAGGATAAGAGTGTCAGTCATCGTAACGTGAAGGGCGACGATGAGTGCGCTGTGGACGCTCGGAGGCGACCATTTGCGGCTGAGGAACGGCCTCAGAGRGAGCGGGCTCATCCKCAGCGATYTCCTCAGCCGGAGGAGGAGGAAGAGGGTCAGTCGGCTGAGTAGAAGCAGATGTCCCAGCAYGWCGAGCACGATCATATGCACGCACCAACATCCTGGCGTGCTGCAAGTGCTCGAGGGGCTCCCAAGTAGCCTCCTCATCAGGGTAGCCCTTCCAACGCACAAGGTACTCGATGCGTGGAGGGGTATCGTCGGTAACTCGGCGTGATACGATGTCGGAAACAACGAACTCCTCGTGACCGTCCACCATGATAGGTGGAGGGAGCTCATGAGGGCGTCCGGCGAAGCGCTCGGACGGTCTGCGATAAGGACGCAGCAAGGAGACGTGGTAAACATCGTGTACGCGAGCCTGTCGAAGGTAATCAGGTAGCTTCACACGGAAGCTGACCGGACTAGCGGCAGTATCAGAGCCGACGGCCTGAAGAATGCGGCATGGACCGAAGAAACGACGCCTGAACTTGCGAAGCATATCTGCTTCGAGCTGTAAGTGGCGTGCGTCGACGAGCACATCGTCACCGACTTTGAATGGATGATCCATTCGTGATCGGTTCGCTCGTGCGGCCATGCGAGTCTGGGAGTTGGCTAAACTCTCGTGTGCGCGCTTCATAATCGCCGCCATGTGGGCGATCCAGTCATCAAGCGCAGGGCAACGAGTGTCTGGGCGCAACCGCGATGGTCGTAGGAAATCCGCAGGTACGTGAGGGTGGTAGCCGAGGTCGCAATAGAATGACGACATCCCCGTGGCTGGCGAAACAACGTGGTTGTACGCAATCTCCGCGTGGGCTAAGTGTAAGTCCCACTGCTTGTCATCCCTAACAAATTTTCGGAGGATATTATCGAGAGTTTTGTTGGTGACCTCAGTCTGACCATCCATCTGAGGGTGGTGAGACGATGAGAAGCGGAGCTGGGATCCGTACAGCTCGTGTAGGCGTCGCCAGAATGTGTTGGTAAAGCGCGGGTCACGGTTGGAGATGATGCTCTGAGGTAAGCCGTGATCCCTCACGACTCGGTCGAAGACGATGTCGGCGACCTCATGAGCGCTAATGCGATAGCGGCACGAAACAAAACGTGCACGCTTCGTGAAGCGATCGACGACGACCAAGATAGCATCATGACCGCGCTGAGTGGGTGGGCGGAGGGGACCAATGAAATCCATCGAGATAGACTGCCAACGACCTTCAGGTATGGGTAGGGGCTGAAGTAACCCATACGGAAGGTGGTTCGCACTGTTCACCTCCTGGCAGGTAGGACACTCCTGGATGTAGGCTTTGACACAGTCCTTGGACTTCGGCCAGTCGTATAGGCGGCAAACACGAGCCAACGTCTTGTGGAAACCCCTATGACCGGCAGCTGCCTGGTCATGGAACTCTGCTACAGCCTGGACGCGGAGCTGTCCGGTGGAGGGAACGCAGATACGTGGTTCTAGCTGACCAGATCTGCCATGCCAGTACACGAGGCCGTTCTCCCCGAGGGAGTAGGAAGGAACGGTCTTGCCACTCCGCAGTGTCGCGTGGATGACGCGATAATCGGGGCAGTGGCGGTACTGAGTGCGATACGCGTCGATCACAGACTGATCAACACTGGTGATGGAGATGGCAGCAAGATAGATGGGTTTCCTGATTGTGATCAGGACGGCAGGACAAGGCATCGGCGACGCGGTTTGTTTCACCCTTGATGGGCTGAGTGGTGAAACTGAACTCGGATAAGTCACGCCACCAGCGTGCCTGTCGAGGGGAAAGCTTAGGCTTCGTGAGGAAAGCCTGGACAACTAAGTTGTCTGTGCGCATCGTGAAGGACGCCCCGTGCAGATAATGACGCCAATGCCGGGTAGCATAAACTACTGCGAGAACCTCACGTTCACTGACAGTGTAGTTTATTTCGGCAGGTAGTAGCTGACGGGAGTAGAAAGCGATCGGGCAATCCCCAGCACGAGCCTCGACCGTCCCATCCTCCGCGATGGTCGGGGAGTAAGTAATGGGAGGACTGTCAGTGGAGGGAAGTGGTGGTAGGATAGGCGTCAGTCGAAAAGCATTGTCAGCAGGAGGGGGGGAAAAGGAGGAACATGGGGGTAAGGTGAATCTGGAGGAGAGGGAAACATCTGAGAAAGGACAGCTCCTACTGCAAAATCTGATGCATCGGCGGTGACGATAAAGGGACGATCAAAATCGGGAAGGCGAAGAACCAGCGCRCAAGTCACCGCCTTCTTGAGGGCGCGAAAGGCGTCCTCGCAGAGGGATGTCCAAAACCACGGCGGGTTCATCCGGAGGAGGGTGGAGGTAAGGACGTAGGAATACCTAGCGTATCCCTAGATAAAATTACTATAGTAGCTGGTGAGGCCTAGAAAGCTGCGAAGCTGCTTGGCAGATGTGGGGACGGGCCACTCTGCAATAGCAGTGATCTTCG
>BFEA01000048.1:76843-88784 GCA_003427395.1 Chara braunii
ATGGGGGGAGGGGGGGGGTGATTGTGATGCATCTGGGATGATGGAGGGCCGATTGGCCTGGGATCTCGAGGTGGGGAGGGGGCTCCTCGACCTGGTTGCCCCCGCCCTCGGCCCCTTCCTCTCCCTGCCCGCCTTCCAGGTGGCATGGGTTCATTAAATCGGGGACATTCGGGTCGAATTCGTCGTGAAACCACAAGAGACATTTTTTACAAAAAGGTGTGTCCTGGTTGGCGAATTGGACCTGGAGATTCTGGCCTGTTGGCCTTCAAAGCACAATCCATTCCATGAATGTGTGCTTAACCCGGGGCTCATAGTCAATCTTTACATTGCCCAGTCTCGGTTCGTCGTCTCTTTTGTCGGGAGGGTGCATGTGGATGATTGGGCCCATCAAGCATTCTACCGCGTTCCGAAGTGAAAACATTGCCCCCAGGGGTACTCTGAGGGCTATCATGCGGTATTTAGCTGAAGATTTTGCCTCCCGTAGCTGATCCAGCTCGTGCTAGGTCATCCAGGGGCGGAATGTAACTTTGACTAGGCCTTGCCTCGAGAGAATGTAGTCAGTGCCTTTTGTTATCATCCACTGCGCAATCCGATTGGATCTAGCGACGCATGACATGACATTGGGACCCTCCCCATGTGTTCTACCTCGTCTGAGCGATGGATTGAAGGTTGGGTCTTGGAACCATGCGTCCTCATAGATCCGAATGAATTGTTCTCTCTGTGAGACTGAGAAAGACGCTGCTCGTGAATCAAAGATTACTACGACCGTGTGCTCTTTCAGCCAGGCAACTGTGGCCGTGTTGACATCCTCGTTGATATTGAGGTAGCCGACCCTGTCCAGAACCTCGACGTTCCCGTGTGGGAATGTAGTTTCCGGGAACAACCCATCGTCGTAGCAGCTGTCCAGGAGGGCGTGGATTCAGGGCAAATCGTCTGGTGGGATGTGGAGGATTGGCCGTTGTATTGCCATGGGGTTGATGTGAGGGGCCTCCCTGAGTTGGGTGGGGATGATACATGGTGACGAAGAGGATGGCTAGGCGTTGGGTTAGTGAGGTTTGGGGAGTATGAGCCTGGGCGAGCTATGGGGCTTCGTTCGTTGGTCCGGGGAATGGGTGGGGGTGAGGTGGGAGGAGGGTTGGAGGGGACAAATACGTAAGTACACAGGTTTCGACCAAGAGATACAGGCCCGTGATCGAATCCCGATGCGATGTGAAAAGGATGGTGAGGTGAGGACGGGTGATTTATCGTGTTGGAGGGGGAGGGCACTGCTCTTATGAGGGGGGCGAGTGTGACAAATACGTAGATGCACTCGTGTTTTTCCTCGTTCTGTGTGCTGTGTGGCGAGGCCTAAAGAGAGAAATTGTTCCCACTCTCGGGCTATTTGATGATGGTTAGGAAAGTGATCACTCTTTCCCAGAGAAGAAAACGAGAGAAGGCGTTCCCACTCTCGAACTGTTTGGCATTTATCTTACGGCAACGGTGTCCAGATTCAAAAAAAATTGTTGGGTGAACATCGCATCCACAGGCGTTCACATGGAGGGGAGAAGGCGAGTGATTGTCGTGTAGGAGGGGGAAAGCACTACTCATATAGGGGGGGGAGGGGGGGGGACTAATACTAGAGGTTCAACGATTTATGTATTGGGTAGGAAGAGGAGTAGTGCGAGGGGGGGAAAGAGATAGGCTATGACTCATGAGGTACTGCGGGGGAGCGCTTATTGCGAGGGAGGGAGGTGGAGGGGGTGGGGCTAGGAGTCGATGGGGGGAATGGTCTGCTGGGTTGAGAGTGTTTGCGTATGGAAGTCGGGCGTCGCTTGTAGGGAGGTGAGCATGTGATCTGCTGTGCTAAGTGGGGGGGGGTGTCAGACGAGCTCTACCTGGGTGTGGAGAGAAAGGTGCCTAAGTATGTGCAGGCGGGAGGTCGTATAGAGCGAATGATGGGGGGGGGGCCGGGGGCTCACCCGTGGGAAGTCCGTCTGTGTATTATCTGATCTAGGTGGGAATGGTGCTTCCGTGGTGATTTGAGTGGGGGGTATGGGCTATTGCGTGGGGTTGACGGGAAGGGTGAGGTTACTTATGGGGGATGAGTCATCACATATTGGGTATAGTTTGTGCTTACTTAGTACGCTGGCAGGGTAGGAGGTGCAGGATCAGGGGGCGAGTTACCTTCCAGCTAACGAGGTCTAGGAAGGGTGAGTGACCGGGAATGGGGAGAGAAGGGAGGGCGAGCGAGCTTAGAGCAGGGGGTTGTGGAGTGTTGATCGTGGTGGTGTTACGCTGCGGTGCAGAGAACTGTGTAGAAGCGATTGGGTGAGGAGTGAATATCAAGGGAGTGGGTCGTCCTACGTGGTGAACGGGGGTGGATTATGTCCTTCTTGAGAATGTCTCCTTGATTCTTCAGTCAATCGATCAATCAATAGCGTTGTCGGTGCGAATACCCTTACAAAGGTATCCGCCCTGGTTTTTGCAAACGACAGGAAATAAGTTTGGTTTAAAAAGTTTAAGTATCCGCGCGAGGCGCGGCCCTGTCTGAGGTTAACGTTGGCAGGATGGTTAACTAGAGTAGAGAGTGTGTGGGCGCGCAAATTTGAGGCGCGCGTGATCTCTCAATTGTTGATGATTGGGGAACCGGCGTGATCGTCGGCTAGATTTTTATTTTTGATTAAGCTAGGATTAAAAAGATTTTTGTCTCCTGATTCGTGCGGTTGCCTGTGACTTGTGCGTACGTGCGGAGGGCGACGTCGACAACAGGGTGATTTCGAACATGCTTCGATAAGCCTGCACGTCGCTCAATGTCTGTTTATTTAGGCGTCCGTCAAAACTAGACCCAGCCTTGGGCCTAACACGATTGGTTACAACGTTGGACTTTCATCTGAGAGATTCAGGGATCGAAATCGAGCGGCGACGACGCACGGATATCAGAGTAGCGCACAGGAGACCGGGCAGTAGGGAGCCCAGCGGGGCTATCCCCCCTTGGTTTTGCCATTAGCAGTGTCCGATCGGTGGTGACACTTTCTAAGTAATTCTTTTTAGCGGTATATTTATATTATTTTCTTGTTATGCTCTGGCGCGCCGTTGATCGGGATGCGACGCCGGGCTTAATGGTCGTCATGGCAGTCGAGGTAGCTCAATAAGCGTTGTAAAAGGAATCTGCAACAATTAACAAGACAAAGCCAAATAGACTTAGTCTTTTCACAAGGGTTACCCGTTATATCCCGAATGACCTATCTACCTTCGCTCGTCTAAATTTGTCTCACTTCATACCTCCTTAAACTCTATTTCTTCTAAGCTGCTTTTGAGATGGAGGAAAGGATTAATGATTCCGCTTGGAGTCTGAGGGTTTCCTTCACTGTAGGAAGCATATGGGCAGGGGGTTCATTGCTTTAGGAGCCGACCATGTTATCGGCCTAGAGTGGACCTCTTCTACGAGGGGGTATTTTGTCAGTTTGGTTGGGACCGCCCGACTTCTCATATTTGAGTCTTGTGCTCGAGCGAGGAGGAGTACCCCAGACCACTTCCTAGAGGGCTCGGCGCGCGACTGTTAAGGGGAGGTTTTATCCTTCTCCTAATCTCGCAAAAAAATAAGTTGAACTAATAACCTTTCAGGTGACCGCTTTAGGTGTCACCGCCTGATGGAAGAATAGCGCCTAAAAAACCCAACCTGTTAGAGACTAGCATTTAAGTAAGACGTATGTAGACGCCGTCGGGAGGTTCGTTTCATAATAAGTGTGAACTCGAGGTAGATAATAAGGTAGTGAAGCTCTTTGGGAAAAGACAACGACTTTGGTTATGCTTTATGTAACAATGTGATGAATGTGGGCGCCTCATCATTCGATTATTGTCTAGGAAGACAAAACAACAAGCAAAACCTCTAGCTGACCATTACCTCGGACAGACTATACGGGTTGTCGAAGAATGGTCGAACCCAGGGTCCGAATTTAGGTTGGAAGTTAAACCTTTTATGGATCTACATGACAACGCTGTAATTTACGTGTAGATAACATTCACGACAAGGTTTGGAACATGTGTCAATGAACCTACCCATACATCAGACATTGGGTTTCCGAAGTTGCTTCTTCGCGGATAGCTCTCGCTCGTAAGAAGCGAAACTCAGATATTTTCGGCTTTATCGGGGGTAGGGAAGAATAACTTTTGGAGACCATTTCATTAGGTCAACGTCAGTCAAGATCGGCCATGCGCCAGGATGATGTTCTTTGTTATGTGACATAAGACAATCTTGTGTTGGCTGAGTTTGAATTTATTGATTTTTTCAATTTTTGGGGGGGTTGTTTGTTTTTTGCGGAAATACCGTTTTTCCCGATGATTTGGAAGTGCGATGTCGATGCGAATACCCTTACAAGGGTATCCGCCCTGGTTTTGGCAACTGACAGAAAAAAAACGATTTACAGTCTGAGTATGTTGCGCGAGTTGCGGCTGCGTTTTGGTTACGATGACTGAATAGTTGACTAAAGTAGAGAGTGTGTGGGTGTGCAGACTTAAGGCGCGAGTGATCACTTTTCTTATTGATGATTGTGAAGCCGACGTTGGTTGCCGGCCAAATGTTTAGTTATGATCAAACTAGGATAAAAAGTTTGTTTGAGGATTGAAATGCTTGAGCGCGACATGGGCGTACGTCGGAGGAGGACACCAACAACAATATGGATTTGAAACATTTTAGTAGATCTGTGCGTCGCGCAACATCCATTTATGTAGGTGTCTGCTAACTCGAGGCTCAACCTTGGGCGGAAGTTGGGCCTAACACTATTGGTTACAGTGTCGAACTTTCAACAAGGAGATTCAGGGATCGAGGCTAGCGGTGACGACGTAAGAGTATTTGGAACAGCGCGAAGAAACCAAAGGGTTGAAGACCCGGCGAGGCTATTCCCCTTGGTTTTGCCGTCAGAGGAGTCGGATCGGTGTCAGTTCGAATACCCTTACAAGGGTATCCGCCCTGGTTTTTGCAAGTGACAGAAAATTAGCGGCTTAAGGCCTGAGTACTTTGCGCTAGTCGCAGCCATGTCTGTTTACTTACACTGACTGGATGATTGACTAGAGTAGAGAGTGTGTGGGCGCGCAGACTTACGGCGCGTGTGATCTCTTCTTTTGTTAATGATTGTAAAACCGGCGTGATTGCCGACCAAATTTTTATTTACTGATTAAACTAAGATTAAAATATATTTTGTTTTTTATTGATATTTTTTTTTACCATGACAAGTGCGTAATTGCGGAGGACGACGTCGACGAAGGCATGGTTCTGTATAGCCGCGCGATGGGCGCAGAAGGTTCAATAGGCATGAGATCAGTTGGTAGACCGAGACGTGGCTCTGGGACGTTTTAGTAAACTTGCGCGCCACGTGATATCCGCTTATATAGGTTACCGTCTGTGCTAGAACCAGCCTTGGGCCTAACAATAATTTGGTCAAAGCGTCAGACTTTCATCAAAGAGATTCAGGGATCGAGACCGAGCGGCGACGACGCGGGGATATCTGAGTAGCGCGAAGGGACTGAGGGGTTGAGGGCCCGACTGGCTATTTCCTTTGGTTTTGTCGTTGGCGTTGTCAAAATGGTATTAGCGATTTCTTTTCGCTTCGCCCGTCGCTTTTGGAGGATTAAAAATTTTATAGATAGTTTATCATTTAGCGTTGTATTGATATTATTTTATGCTTCGACGTCCCTTTGACTTGGACGCGACGCCGGATTTAGTGGTCGTCACGGCAGTCGAGGACCTTGAATATGCGCCTCTTTTGATGGGTCCGTTCGGATTCCGCGTGTTCGGGATGCTGGCGAAAGTCCTCTATCATGCCGTTGTTATTTGTCAAGTTTGGACAGGACGACATTTCAGGCCGTTTTCTTTATTGTCATTATAGCATTACGGGGAACCCCGTAGCAGCCACATTCGTGCTCAAGCCTCCAAACAGGGAACATGAGGGCGCTGCACCCATCAGCCGGTGTGATACATACCACAGTAGGTGGGCAATACCGGCCTGGGGTCAGCCGGTAGCATTAGGACCGAGCTTCTTCGATGGGCCGGTCACTTGGCCTCCCCTCTGGTCCCCTCCGCTCTATGAACGTCAGCGGTCTCTGCTCAGTGCCATGCAGGGGGGGACCAACAATATACCTCTAGGAGGCGGCGCCGAGCTGCTCACGAAAGGCTTTCGAAATGGTTGGTAGCCGGTTTCCTTCGAGGTTTCCCGCAGGATAGCTGGAGCTGCTTGAACAACTTGCTGGCCACTACGATGGAGTCCGCTACTGTCAGGTCTTGTGTTCCGAAAAAACGAGGTGGGCGGCCGTAGAAACAGGGGAAGCGCAGGAAAGAGACGACGGACGCTAGCGCAGTAGAAGCGACGGGCACTAAGGCGGGGCAATGAAGAGGACGACTGAACCTAGGTGGGTTGTGCGCCGAGGTGCGTTTGGCGGAGAAGACAGTGAGTGAAGAGCTGGGCGTAGTCGAAGATATGGAGCTCGCTCATTCGTGAGTGGATTTGGGCGGGGAAAGAGAGTCCCGGGGTTTTGACCCCGGGCAACTCGAATGGCGAGATCAGATTCAGTAGAGAGTTAGTACAGTTAGAAGGAAAAAATGGTGCGCGGGAAGCTATGACGGGAAGACAAAGCGAGGCGCAACGGAAAGTGTTGAACTCGCTCGATCCTTAGCAGAATCGAGCGACGGAGGAGTAGATATTGGGGTTTTGACCCCAAGCGAATCTGGATATGAGGTTAGTTTTAGTGATAGGTCGGTAGAATGAAAGTTAGTAGGAAGAAATGTCGTGCGGAGGGATGGTGAAAATGGGTACGGAGGAAAACGGGTAACACGAAACCCGATCCTTGATGAAATTGGATAAGGGAAAGTACGTTTAGAAGGTTTCGGGGTGCCGCGAGCTTGATGGTCGTGTTAGTTTTGGATGTGAGGAAGTAGGTTAGGCAGTATAGGAAAAAAGAACTACGCGGTAGGTGTCGGAAGAGATCGGGTATGGCGGAGAGGGGAGTTCAGAAGTAAGAGCTGCAGAATCCGCTCGATTCGTGGGGGATTTAGGCGAGTGGAGGACCTATGTGGGGGTTGTTGACAGTGGCGAATTCGATTATGAAGTCATATTAAGTGTAGAGTAGCAGAGAGGCGGTAGTAAAAAAACAAGATGTGTGGGTGGAGTTGACGAAGAAAGGGTAGCGAACATTGTCGTAGAGTCGAGTAGAGTACAGAACAGTAGTCGTAGAGTAGATTGTCGTAGAGTAAAGTAGAGTAGAGTAGAGTAGAGTGTTGTAGAGTAGAGTAGAGTGTCGTAGAGTAAAGTAGTTTAGAGTGTCGTAGAGTAGAGTGTCATAGAGAAGAGTAAAATGTCGAAGAGTAGAGTACACTGTCGTAAAGTAGAATGTTTTAGAGTGTCGTAGAGAAGAGTGTCATAAAGAAGAGTAGAATGTCGCAGAGTAGAGTACAATGTAGTTGAGTAGAGTAGAGTCGAGTAGAGTAGAGTCGAGTAGAGTGTCAAAGAGTGTCGTAGAGTGTCGTTGAGTAGAGTAGAGTGTCATAGAGTGTCGTGTTGTAGACTAGAGCAGAGTGTTCTAGAGTGTCGTAGAGTGGAGAAGAATGTCGTAGAGTTGAGTAGAGTACAACGTCGTAGAGAGAATTGAGTATCCTAAAGTGTCGTAGAGTAGAATGAAATGTTATAGAGTAGAATAGAGTGTTGTAGAGTAGAGTACAATGCCGTAGAGTGTAGCAGAGTGTCATTGAGTGTCGTACTGTAGAGCGTTGTAGAGTGTCTTACAATAGAGTAGAGTGTAGTAGAGTAGAGTATAGTATAGTGGGTAGAGTAGAGTACAGTAGAGTACAGTAGAGTAAAGTAGAGTAAAGTAGAGTAGAGTGTCACATAGTGTCGTAGAGTATATATAGTATACTAGAGTGTCGTAGAGTGTCGTAGGCTGTCGTAGAGTTGAGTTCTGTAGAGTGCCCTAGAGTGTCGTAGACTCTCAGAGACTACAAAAGAGTGTCGTATAGTAGAATAGAGTGTAACAAAGTAGAGTAGAGTGTCGTAGAGTAGAGTAGAGTAGAGTGGAGTAGAGTAGAGTAGAGTAGAGTAGAGTGGAGTACAATACAATAGTGTAAACTGTCGAATGACATAGTAGAGTAGAGTAGAGTAGAATGTCGTCGAGAAGAGTAAAGTAGCGAGTCATAGAGTAGGGTAGAGTTGAGTAGAGTACGATGTTGTAGAGTAGAGCAGAGTGTCGTAGAGTGTTGTACAGTAGATTATAGTAGAGTGTCGTAGAGTAAAGTAGAGTGGGTAGAGTAAAGTAGAGTAGAGTAAAGTAGTGTGGGGTAGAGTAGAGTTGAGTAGAGTCTGCATAGCACGGCGAACGTGTTCGCGCGTTCGCGCGAACAGGTCGCGAACATGTTCATGCGAACCGGTCGCAAAAAAAAAATATTCGTAAAAAAAAATAAAAATGAAAAAAAATCGGTTTTTGATTTTTAACTCATGATTGGCTGAGAATTTGAACATAACTCCAAGGCAAAAGTTGCTTGTTTTATTATTTTACATAACATATATTTTTTTCAGAATGTTTTTAGAACTTTTGTTTGTTTGTTTTTTTAATATTTTTTATGTTCGCGTTCGGAGGGTTTTGGGTGCTTGTTCACGTTTTTTTCCGAACGCGAACACGGTGCTACGTAGAGTAGAGTAGAGTAGAGGATAGTCTCGTAGAGTTGAGTACAGTGCCGTAAAGTAGAGTTTTGTAGAGTGTCGTAGAGTGTCATAGAGTACAAAAGTGTGTCGAAGAGTATAGTAGAATAAAATTCAGTAGAGTAGTGTGTCGTAGAGCAGAGTAAAGTGTCGTAGAGAAGAGTAGTGTGTCGTAGACTGTCGTAGGGTAGAGTAGAGTGGAGTACAGTGTCGTAGAATAAAGTCGAGTGTCCTACAGTAGAGTAGAGTAGAGTAGAGTCTCATAAAGTGTCGCGGAGTATAACAGAGTAGACTGTCGTAGAGTAGAGAACAGTACATTAGAGTAGAGTAGAGTAGAGTGTCGTAGAGTAAAATAGAGTAAAGTGTCGTAGAGTAGAGTGTCGTGGAGTAGAGTGTCGTGGAGTAGAGTAGAGTGTCGCAGAGTATGGTAGAGTAGAGTAAAGTATAGTAGAGTAGAGAAGAGTATCGTACAATGTTGTAGAGTGTCGTAGAGTGTGGTAGAGTACAGTGTCGTAGAGCGTCGAAGAGTGTCGTAGATTAGAGTGTCGTAGGGTAGAGTATGGTAGAATATCGTCGAGTCAAGTAGAGTAGAGTGTCATAGAGTATAGTATTGTAGAGTGTCTTAAAGTAGAGTAGAATAGAGTAGAGTAATGTAAAGTGGGTAGAGTAGAGTGTTGTAAAGTAGAGTAGAGTAGAGTAGAGTAGAGTAGAGTAGAATGTCGTATAGTGTTGTAGAGTAGAGTACAATAGAGTAGAGTGTCGTAGAGTAGAGTAGAGTAGAGTAGAGAAGAGTAGATGAGAGTACAGTAAAGTCGAGTATCGTACAGTGTCGTAGAGTGTGGTAGAGTACATTGTCGTAGAGTGTCGTAGATTAGAGTGTCGTAGAGTATGGTAGAGTGTCATCGAGTAGAGTAGAGTAGAGCGTCGTAGACTAGAGTATTGTAGAGAGTCTTAGAGCATAGTAGAGTATATAAGAGTAGAGTAAAGTAGTGTAGAGTGGGTAGAGTAGAGTGTTGTAAAGTAGAGTAGAGTAGAGTACAGTGTCCTATAGTGTCGGAGAATAAAGTAAAGCAGAGTAGAGTGTCGTAGAGTAGAGTAGAGTAGAGTACAGTACAGTACAGTACAGTTTTGTACAATGCAGTAGAGTGTCGTAGAGTGTCGTAGAGTACAAAAGAGTGTCGTAGAGAAGAGTAGAGTAGAGTATATTGTCGTAGAGTGTTGTAGAATGTCGTAGAGTAGAGTGTCGTTGTGTGTCGTAGAGTCGAGTAGAGTACAGTCGAGTAGTCGTAGAGTAGAGTAGAATAGAGTAGAGTAGTTTAGAATGTCGTAGAGTAGAGTGTCATACAGAAGAGTAGAATGTCGCAGAGTAGAGTACAGTATCGTAAAGTAGACTGTCGTAGAGTACAGTACTTTAGAGTGTCGTAAAGAAGAGTGTCATAGAGAAGAGTAGAATGTTGCAGAGTAGAGTACAGTGTCGTAGAGTAGAATAGAGTCGAGGAGAGTGTTAAAAAGTGTCGTAGAGTGTCGTAGAGTGTCATTGAATAGAGTAGAGTGTCGTAGAGTAGAGTGTTGTAGAGTAGAGTAGAGTGTTCTAGAGTGTTGTAGAATGGAGTAGAATGTCGTAGAGTAGAATAAAATGTTGTAGAGTAGAGTAGAGTAGAGTAGAATAGAGTAGAGTATAGTAGAATAGAGTAGAGTAGAGTAGAGTAGAGTAGAGTAGAGTAGAGTAAAGTGTTGTAGAGTGTCTTACAATAGAGTAGAGTGTAGTAGAGTAGAGTGTAATAGAGTAGAGTGTAGTAGAGTAGAGTAGAGTAGAGTGGGTAGAGTAGAGTAAAGTAGAGTAGAGTAGAGTAGAGTAGAGTAGAGTAGAGTAGAGTAGAGTAGAGTGGAGTAAAGCAGAGTAAAGTAGTGTAGAGTGTCATAGAGTATAGTAGAGTAGAGTTGAGTGTCGTAGAGTGGAGTACAATACAGTAGTGTAGAGTATCGAAGTGCAGAGTAGAGTAGAGTAGAGTAGAGTGTCGTAGAGAAGAGTAGAGTAGAGAGTCATACAGTGAGGTACATTTGAGTAAAGTAAAGCGTCGTAGAGTAGAGCACAGTAGCGTAGAGTGTTGTAGACTGTCGTAGAGTGTCGTAGAGGAGAGTAGAGTGTCATAGAGTGTCGATGAGTATAGTAGAGTAGATTGTCGTAGAAAATTGTAAAGTACGGTAGAGTAGAGTGTTGTAGAGTAGAGTAGAGTAAAGTGTCGTAAAGTAGAGTAGAGTTGAGTGTCATAGAGTAGAGCAGAGTGTCGTAGATTAGAGCAGATTAGAGTAGAGTCGAGTGTCATAGAGAGGATCGTGGAGCGTCATAGAGTAGAGTGTCGTAGAGTGTCGTAAAGTATCGTAGAGTGTCGTAGAAAAGAGTAGAGTGAAGTGTCATAGAGTAGAGTCGAGTAGAGTAGAGTAGAGTAGAGTAGAGTAGAGTAGAGTAGAGTAGAGTAGAGTAGAGTAGAATAGAGTGTCGTAGAGTAGAGTAAATTGTAGTAGAGTAGAGTAACGTGTTGTTGAGTGTTATAGAGTAGAGTAAAGTTGAGTGTCATTGAGTGTCATCGAGTGTCGTAGAGTGTCGTAGAGTAGATTGTTGTAGAGTAGAGTAGATTAGAGTGGGTAGAGTAGAGTAGAGTAGAGTAAAGTGGAAAGGAGTAGAGTAAAGTAGAGTAGAGTAAAGTAGAGTAAAGTAGAGTAGAGTAGAGTAGAGTAAAGTAGAGTAGAGTAGAGTAGAGTAGAGTACAAAGGAGTGTCGTACAATGTCGTAGAGTAAAGTAGAGTGTCGTAGAATAGAGTAGAGTAGAGTAAAGTAGAGTATACTAGAGTAGAGAAAAGTAGAGTACAGTAGAGCAGATTAGAGTAGAGTAGAGTAGAGTAGAGTTGAGTAGAGTGTCGTGGAGTGTCGTAAAGTAGAGTAGAGTAGAGTAGAGTAGAGTTGAGTAGAGTAGAGTGTGGTAGAGTAGGGTAGAGTGCGTACAGTAGAGTGTCGTAGAGTACCGTGTCATGGAGTAGAATAGAGTAGACTGTCGTAGAGTAGTGTCGTGGAGTACAGTGGCGTAGAGTAGAGTGGCGTAGAGTAGAGTAGAGTTTCATAGAGTAGAGTGTAGTAAAGTGTCGTAGAGTGTCGTAGTGTAGAGTGCGTGTATGTGCATGTGCGTGTGTGTATCACGTGTCTGTGTGTATATATGTGTGTGTGCCCCCGTGTGTGTGTGTGTGTGTGTGTGTGTGTGTGTGTGTGTGTGTGTGTGTGT
>BFEA01000048.1:123085-139014 GCA_003427395.1 Chara braunii
CACACACACACACACACACACACACACACACACACACACACACACACACACACGCACGCACACACACTAGTGGTCGTGCAGTTTTGTTTGTACTTGAATGAACTCGGATGCTCCCTACCAGGCCCGTTCATGTGAGCCTGTCACGGATTGAAGATCGAGATCAAGTGTCCTTCACTCGCACACAGGCATACACACACACACACACACACACGCACACACACACACACACACCACATGCCGGTAGTGGTCGTGCACTTTGCCTCAGTCCAGCACGTGACCCCCACTGCTCCATTGCCCGGTCACACCTAAGGTCGTAAATTGCCCACGGGTTCTACGGGGGATCGGATTCCATACTTCTGGCCTCACCTTCTTTTGGTTTTTTGTCTGTCTTTCTTCCTTCCTCCATGCTAGCACGGATTGATTTCGATGAATTGTTTAGAAATGGGATGATGACGAGTTGACGATCAGTTCGGTAATGATACGTTGCTCGGTTTCGTGTGGGATCAGTATTTGACGAAGTTTGGCCGCGGGCCCACATTGATTGATTTAGAGATATTTTCTGAAGTGAGCAGAATGGAGCACTTTGTATCTTCTGTGAGAACATGGAAGTATACACCACTGTAATAGTTTTTTTTTTTTTTTTTTTCGGGTAACTACGCGGGAGTCACAGAAAGGAGTTAAAATTGCACTGTGGGGGAAGATACAATTTGCAGTTGCACTTCGGGCACCGTACCTGGCCAGAAATCTAGGTTGTATGTATTGCCCAAAGTGCAATTCGAAACTGTATCTTGGCCCACAGTGCAATTATAACTCTTTTTTGTGACTCCCGCATAGGTTTCCTTAGTTTTTGTCTGTCGTTGTTTTTTTTTTTTTTTTTTTGTCTGTCGTTGGTCGACTTGCTGTTTTTGTTGATTCCAAAGTGGGTGGTGAGGTGGGACCACATGCATTGGATGGGTTCAGAGGATTTAGAGGATTTTGGGACTTGCCACACCACTCACCAACTGTGCCAAATGGAGGATGAACCTTCCATGAGAATGTGGACAGATTCAATAGTGTATTCTTTTTCACAAACTGAGTGGTGCAGTGAGGTCATTATCTGCGGGAGAAATCGAATCTTGGGCCAAATGGGGGTCAGGCGGGGGGCTGGTAATTGCAGAGAATTGCATTGGCTTGGGGGCTTGGGGCTTGCCTGAATATTGCCGGTTTTGCGGTCACATTCACTCCATGACAAGATGCGGTCACATGCCCTCCATGACAAGACCCTTCTTCCACCCCCCCCACCCCCCCCACCCCCCCCTGAGTGTACTGCCAGCAGTGCTGGTGACATTTGGGAGGCTAATGGTCTGAATGGATCAGACCACAATTTCGGCTAGATTCTTCCAACAAATATCCCATTGTTTTGTGGTTACCGGAGGGGGTGGGAGGGGGTGGGAGGGGACATGTATCTGGCTGTATGTGGGGTGCAATTGGACCCCACAGGTTCCTGCACAGCTTGGATTCTGTCCAATTATTAAATTAAATTATGAGTTTAATTGAATTTATCCCCTCTTTGCATGTCTGCAAAATCAGATCGAAGACCCCTACTAGTAGGATTATTGGAAGAACTTCTGGAAAAAATAAAATAAAATTAATTTGGACGTTTACAGTTTTTTAAATGCTGAAAATATCGATTTATTCGTGTCATCCATTTGCAGGGGCCATGCTAATCTTCTCTGTACCTTCAGAATTTAAACGGATATCCCAAGAACGAATGTCAAAAATGATCTGGTGTGAAAGGAAAAAAAAAAAAAAGTGATTTTTAGAACTTGAAAAATACCTAATTAAAAGATGAGCCATCTCTCAGGGGCCATGCTGATCTTCTCTGTATCTTCAGAATTTCAACGGATATCCTGAGGACGAATGTAAGAAATGAATCTGGTTTAAAAAAAAAAAAAAAAAAAAAAAAAAAACTCTCTTGATCTGGTGTAAAAAAAAAAAAAAAGGTTGTGGAGGCATTCGCGGCCTCCTTTTGCTTCATTTAATGGAATATGCTACTCAAAAAAAAAAAAAAACTCATTAAAAGATGAGCCATCTCTCGGGAGGGGAAAAAAAAAAAAAAAAAAAAAAGATTCATAATAAAAACTTGAAGAATCTCTCCGCAAACACGTCCAGGGTTAAGTGTTATCCTGGATGTTTTAGTATTTTTTTTAAGTTTTTATTGAATCGGCTTCATGCTCGTGCACTGTGCACTGCTTACACGGCATCATGCATGAGTCGTAAGATTGCTGATGCACCCATTGAGGTTGAGGTTACCTTCGCACTTCAGTGACACTCTGCACTTTCATAAATGAATATGACCGCAATTACAGCCGGAAGCGGATGAATCTGATAGGAACTCCACCCAGATTAGTAGTAAAAGAAACATCTCTTTTTTTTTGTTTTTTTTGTTTTTTTTTTAGTTTGACAACCTGAGATCATTTGAAGAGATTCGTATATCTTCTCTGTGTCTTTCAAGTTTACGTTATAAGTGCTCTTCTCTAATTTTTTATTTTTTTTTGGGAAACTTCTGTAAATTTGTATGCCCGACCTCGTCCCTTTTTTGTTGTAATATAAATTGTCAAGCTTTCCAAAAAAAATAAAATTGTATGGGTTTTGTTTGACTGTATTGATGTTACAGTACAGTACAAGAAAGAGGAAGACAGAAAGGCTGAAAAAGGGACCGAAAAAAAAAAGAAAAAAAAAAGAGGAAAACTGAAGCAAGCTCCCTCCACTGCCATTGTCTGGGCTTGGTATTAAAAWAAAAWAAAACTGGAGGGAAAAAAAAAAAAAAAAGGAGCCCTGAAGCTACCTCTTTTCTGCCGCTATTCAAAGAMAAAAAAAAAAAAAAAAAAAAAGACAAAAGAAAGACTGAGGTAGTTATTTTAAGAAGTAGACAGGATTCCTCCCACTTAACGTGTACTAGGTTTATCTGTTTTTCTGCATCTCTATGAAAAAGACATCCAGATTCAGGTTTTCATTCACCGGTCTTTGCCAGTGGGACAGTACCTGCAGTTTTTTTTGATTTTTTTTTCCGGATATATGGAATCAAAGGGATGGGACTGCCAACAAATTTTATTATTTCTAATTTATTTCTTAAAAAAAGAGAAACTCAAAAGACCTGTGACAGTGTGATTTCTAATTTTTATTCTTAAAAAAAGAGAAAAAATCAGAACTGTGACAGTGTGACCTACAGGCTGCACGACCGGGGGGCATTGTCCCAATAGCAACAACTTGAAGAATTGGATTGAACGCCTGAATCTAGACCTGTTTGCGAAGAGGTGCAGAAATTCGAGATTGAACTGCTTTTCTGCATCTCTGCTTACAAAACGCCCAAATTCAGGGTATACTCACACAAGGACCAAAAAAACCAAAATCCCGAAATTTGAGTCATTTTTTGGGTCACACTGGGGAGGCTCGCTACCCAAATGCCTCAAACCGTGACCCTTCTGTCAGCGGCCTGCAGGGCCGCGGGCGTACCCTTTTTGAGACCACCTCCGGAGGTGGTCTCCGGAGGTGGTCTCAATTTACCTACCTTTTGTTTCCTTTTTCCCGTTTTCTTGAATTGAAGAGAATCGTAGAAGAAGAAGCCAGCCTTTAAACAACTGAAAGTGTGACCAGGTACATTTACTTTGCAGATAAGGCCCAAGTGTTAATTTTTTTTTTTCAAACGATCCATCTTATCGTTTGGTCCTCCCCCGTGTGACCGGCCGCACTTGCCGTCATGCACAAGTGTCAGGGTCGCGACTTTGTCCTTGTTGAGGTCCGCCCGTGTGACCACACGGGGACCAAATGCCTCAAAAAAGGTGAACCAAATGCCTCAAATTTTTGAGACTTTTGGTCCCCGTGTGAGTATGCCCTCAGGAGCTCAATCCACCAATCCTCTTTGCTAACGGGACCTCGCCCCAGATGTTCAGCTAAGATTTGACGGCCTGGGAACAGGTGGAGAATCTGGAGATTTTCTGTCAGAGTCTGTCTCACAATTTTTTATTTTTTTATTTTTTGTTTGTTTTGAAAAGCTTGAAACATTTACTGCAAAAATTCAATGGGACGAGGCCGGGGACCTCACAAATCTTCCCGGAGTTATCCTGGCAGCCTCAGCCAGTTTCGCTTATGATCTCAGCTCAACAGACCAAATAACAACTTCCAAAGACTGAGACTACCTGCTGGAAACCGGGTCCAGCGTCCCATCCTAAGAGCTTTTCAAAAAATTAAACCTTAAAGCACAATTTAAAAAGGTGAGCTATTGTTGCAAAAGCTCGTGGATTCTGAGTGCCATATGTGCTTGAGGCTGGCCTGCAACCAACACACACAGCTAACAAAAATAACTTTCAAGCCTCATATATGAAAAACTCTCATTTCAATCCTCAGGGGTTTATATAGAAGGATTCCCTCTTACCCAAGGTAATCTCTTCTACCACACTACCCTCTATTCCCACCACTGACCTGGCGTTACCCTGTCGTTTGGTCTCACAATTCTCAGAGAATACATGCACTGGGTTTCTTGAATGTATCCGATGGTAATAATGGTGGCCTCCCCTGGATGTACCTGACCTAAATCACTTTCAGAACTCATTCGGAGAAGTCCCTAGTGCGAGTGTACTGTCAGAGATTTGTTGCATTCCATAATGACCACACGTTCTCTTTCGATGAAGATTTGTTGCAGTCTCTTGGATCTTTCTATCTCAGTGGTTGCAGTCTCCTGGATGTTTCTATCTCAGTGGCCGCGAGCGATCACTAATGTTGGCTGTACCTCACCGAGATAACGGCCAGAGCGGAGACCAGAAAATCCGAATGTGAATATGATGTTGGAATCAGTTGGATGTATCTGATTTGTCTGGACACCATGCACGTGGTTTCTTTTTTCTTTTTTTCTTTTTTTGGGTTCCCTCTCTCCTTGGGCCACAGCCGCACAGGCACCCTTTGGTGCTCCCACCAGGTGCACAGATATGTCCTTTTTTTTTTTTTTTGTGCACAGATATATCGTTTACAAGTCAACAAGTGAAAAAAGAGGTGAGATGGAAGTGATGAACAAGTGAAAAATGGAAGTGATCGCGTAGGGAGGGCAGTAGGGTTGGCAAGCCTCAGGGCATACTCACACTGGGACTTTTCTTTTGCTGGGACCGTTTTTTTTGCTCATTTGTGGATGTAATTGCAGTCAGACCTGTCCATGTCTGACTGCTGTAAATGCGACCAGATACGTTTCAGGTAGTGCTGGTGTAAGTACCCCCTCTAGTACGGGTAGGATCTACTGGACGGTGGCAAGCCTTTGGAATATATTTTTTGCGACTCCGCTGCTGGTTGCAAATGCAAGCATTTTTGTTGCCTCCGCCTACTTCCGCTTTTTCAGCACACCAACCAAATTGAATCCCCGCCCTCCCTTTCCGCATGGGATGGGTAAATCTAGAGGGTGCGTTTGCCGTGTTTGCCTCGGTACCTCTAGATCTCGGTAGACGCTCCCTCTAGATTCACCCATTCTGTGCGGAAAGGAAGCACGGGGATTCAATTTGGTTGGTGTGCTGAAAAAGTGGAGGTCAAAAAAAAAAAAAAAAAAAAAAAAAACGGTGGTGAACTTGCCCAAAAAGGCAAGTCTTCCTGATCGGGAAACATAAACCTTGGGAAGTGCCAAACACTGCTGTGGCGGTGGACTAGTGGAGTCCCTTTTCGCTTGCCCATGATTCCCGTCGACTACGATTCTGGACTGTTGGGCTGGTGGATCTTTTCCTGGCGCCAAGCACAGGCACAAGCCTTAATAGGGTACCATCCTTCCTAGAACATGCATTGGACACAAAACACACCCTCATTGTGAAGGTATCAGACCAGAAAAACAGCTTGTATGCACTTGTGATTAATTCGCGAGAGCGATGTGTGTTCGGGGGAAGATGGTATGGGTCTTGCATAGTGCGGATCGGTGACTGTCACTGTGCCGAGAGGCTCAATGGCCGAGGCCCCAGGCCGTAATAATTCCTGTCCGTTGCTGAGACTCCTGAGACTCCTGAGAGGCTGACCCGAGGCCCTGAGTGCTTAGTTAGAGACCACCAGTACCTTTCCCATATGTTGGCCGCACGGCCTGCAGGCACTGCGCGCCGGCCCGAAAATCAAGACTGGCCGCCGATTTTTTAGTGGCAGCCGCCCTAGGCTTCCGTTTCAGGCGAGCACATTTAATTTACCCTGTGCGCCTCTGAGAAAAATAGCTGGTGAAGAAGGTACTGGTGGTGTGAACCTCCAGAGTAACTGCTGATGCTCAGACGCTGAGGTGTGGATTTTGAAGCTCCATCCATTGACAGCCTCAGGGCATATTCACAGTATTGACTATGTTACTGACTTCTGGACGCAATTGCGGTCAGGTGCATTCCGGTCGGCCCGTAGTTTTTGTCAGATACATTTGAGATCATAGTGCTAGTGTGACTACGCCCTCACTCAGTTGCTCCATCCACTGGTGGGTCGACTCTGAGGCTTGGCTGCTGAGGCTGCGTTCATTGTGACAGTCGCCCTCCAAGGGTGGATAGAGTACAGCAGACCTGGAGGGAGCTCTGTCTGCGCTCGTGAGCGGCAGTCTTCTCCGCACACACACATCCTCCTTAATTAGTCAGCGAAAGTCCGACGAAACAGTGCGAGGATCGGTGACTGTCCCTAAGTGTAGTCATGTTCCCTATAGCAGCAGTCTTCTCCGCACACACACATCCAGCGAAATTCCGACGAAACAGTGCGAGGATCGGTGACTGTCCCTAGGTGAGTTGTGTTCCCTATACTTTTTCACTGGGGGTTGACTTAGAGGAAAAGAAAATAAGATAGAAAATAAAATCGAGATACCTTTGGATGGGCAAGGAAAGAAAGGTCATTCGGAAGAGAGAGAGAGAGAGAGAGAGAGAGAGAGAGAGAGAGAGAGAGAGAGAGAGAGAGAGAGAGAGAGAGAGAGAGAGATGTCATCGTGCATGTTCCGTCTTGACATTAGGTGAGGTCCTGACTGAGCGAGTGAGTGTCACAGGATCTCTCTTTTCCTTCTGTGTTCCTTCACTTCTTCTTCCTCTTCTTCTCCCTCCCTCTTCGTCTCCCTTGTCTTCTCCCTTTTAGTCCCTCTTCCATATATTTTCCGTTCTGTCTTTCATCCCACCTCCTCCTCCTCCTCCTCCTCCTCCCCTTTATCCCATGTTGTTGTTGTTGTTGTTGTTGTTGTTTTTTGTGTGTGTGTGTGCTTGCTTATAATGCTCCAAACGTGGAGTTAAATCCCTCATCTGGCAAGTGGCTGGACCACGTGTCCACTGCTTTCAAATACTCTTCCGGAGGGTTTTTTTTTTTTTTTTTTTTTTTTTAATTTATGAAGTTTGGATTTCCTCGTTGTAAGGCACGCAAGTGGCATTCAGGTGGTCTTGGGTTCAATCCCATAGGCCTCATGTACCTTCCAGGGCAAGCTTGGCGCCTGCCACCTTGAGATATGCCGTTGGCCTGAGTGGCATTGAGCAGAGACTGCTGATGTTCATAGGGGAAGGCGACCGCAGGGGAGGCACAGTGACTGGCCCATCGAAGAAGCTCGGTCCTGATGCTACCGGATGACCCCTGGCCGGTATCACCCACCTGCTGTAGCAGGTATCGCACCTGCTGGTGGGTGCAGCCCCCGCATGTTCCCTCCTTGGAGGCTTGAGCACGGATATGGCTGCTACGGGGTTCCCCGTAATACTATAATGACAATAAGAAAGGCCCGAAAGGCCGTCCTGTCCAGATTTGACAGGTAACTAGATTGGTTGGGCTTAAAAGAGTTCGCCACTGGTGGGATTTTTTTTCCTTTGAATGGGTGCCACTGGTGGGCACCCATCGTAGGCAAGAGTTTTTTGTCGGCTGGTCCATTGGAGTACCTACCAGCCACTGCACAGACATCTTGGGTCATCAATTGTCGACTACGAGGATCCTTACGCCAACGGTAATCGTTGGTGACCGGGCAGCTGCCATGAACTTCTTCGACCAGTGTTTTTTCCCTCGCAGTGCGTGCCGCCTAATGGAAAGGGTTTCAACGGTCGGTGAAATTGAATATTTTAGCCCTGCCTTTCGATTCCCGACTGTACTCGGCGACATAAAACTTATGAGGGCATTTGTTGGATGCTGCGGTTTGCCATTTGCTGCCCTCTTCGTCACCGTTGGAGGTGTACGTGCGTTGTGTAATTACTGCCCTTCCCTGCGTGTTTATGGCCGACGTCTTTCGAAGGCTGCCGACGCTGCTCCTGATAATCATTTTGTTTGTCCTTCTAATCATCTTCCACGTCGGCATCCTCGGCAGGCTGTCTGGACGCACACGCAAGAGGCGTTTTGCGAAGAAGGGCGTCATCATGGCCGGACAGCAGGTGAAGAGCAGGTCTTCAGTGGACCACTCAACGAGCCACCACTCAACGAGCCACCCTCTCTTCTCCCTTTCTGGTCACCATTTGCTGTACCTTCACCAATCATGGAGTGACAGTCCTGTCTTGCCACTGTTGCTCCTAGTTGCAATTTTGCTTGTCGTGGTCCTGACTCCTGATTGTTGCACATGTGCATCCTCTCGTTGATGGCCGACCTCGATTGAAGGCCTCCAGCAGAGAAGACGAGGAATGGACACCGACTGCAGTCGACATCGGCAGCGCGTCCCGCGGGCGTTTGTCTACACTCGATGCAATCGTCATCGCCTGAAAGGCATGGGCACCGTGATAGATGCAGCTCCATGGACTCCTCTGTCGCATCATCGCATTGCCTGAGATCCTCCCACGCCCCCCTGGTCCTCCTTTTCATCCACCACCTCGGCGTCACTTGTGGAAGAACACTGCAACCCATGGCGCCGCCCACCAGACCTGAACTACAGCCTCGGTGATGGGCCTGATGGCTTGTATCGAGTTCTTCGATCGGGACTTGATGAAGCGTCTTCCTCTTCCGAGAACGGATCTGTTCTGAGTCTCTCATTCTGCCCAATGCCCTCCTGCTGACAACGAAAGAGCACGGACGTCTTCTTGATTTGAATGTCGCATGTCCTTCGTCGCTGCCGCCCTCCATCGGCACGTGTGTTGCAATGCTCATGAACCACGAAAATACAGTAGCCTACCAACTTGCCACGACGACGGTAACCTCAGCGCCAAGTCACCAATCACGTTCTTTTGGTAGACTCCACACATACGCGTGGCGGCAGGAGGCGGCGATGGCGATGGACCTTCGCGGGGGGGCTCACAAATCTGTGGCGACTTGTGAGGACTCCACTGCGGCGCTATGCCTGTTTTTCACCATGGGCTCACAAATTTGTGACAACTTACGAGGACTCCACTGTGGCGTTGTAAATGCATGTTTCCACCACCATTAATATGGATGCCACCTGCCCCGCATTGTTGTGGTGATGTCCAGCACCCAATTTGAAATTAGATTTGTGAATGGGGAGGTCGATTTTTATGGGGTTTTCTTTTCCCTTTGCCAGCGCCTTTCAATATTTCCAGCCTTTGGCAGCTGAAGCACACCGTAGCGAGATGGACATCACCCAATGGACCAAGGCATTGCACCCCCCTGAGGCCAGCTATAAGATTATTATGAGATGGCCGCCGTGGCCCAAAAGAATCATCCTTGGGAGACCACCGACAGCGGGAATTTCCTTCAAAACCCCGAAGGAAACTTCCTTCGGGTGAGGACGTCCCAAGGAGTGTCTAACTAGCCCCGTTAACAGGGGTGGCTTTCGAGATGAACGGGCCTGGGCCGGTAGCCCCTAGCCAAGTGGAAACGGCACGATTTTTCCACTTTTCGCTGGCCGTTAGCGCGGAGCATGTTTAGGAGGTACGGGTGGTTTAACAGGTTTACCCTTAAAAAAAGGTCTCAATACCTTTCTCGGCCTTTTGGCTAAGATCAAGAGTAGTATCTTGTCTGATCCGTGGTCCATTGGACTGCATGATATTAAATTAATTTTTCTGGGCCATGGAGGGGTCTTATGGGTAAAGCTTGCTTATTCGATCACTCCAGTGTTGCCTCTGTATTGCACTGCAGCAGAGTGTGGTGCAGCCCTTCCCCTCCACAGGGATTTAAAAAAAAAAAAAAAAAAAAAAAAAGAAAAACGAAAAAAAAAAAAAAAAATGAAAAAAAAAAAAAACGACAATGGTTTTTTTTGGCCTTTTTAAAAAAAAAAAAAAAAAAAAAAAAAAAAAAAAAGGTGCAGCAAGAGAAGGGGCAAAAAATATAATGGGGTTTCCCCAAACAGAAGACGGAAGTCTCGAATGGTGATGATGGTGGTGGTGACTGATGGACCTTTCAATGCGCAGTGGGGGTTTTGTCTATGATGATGATCATAGTCATCGACATCATGACATGTATTTTGAGGGGGCGATTTTGTATCTTCATTTGTGTGCATGATGATATTATATCTAACAACCCTTCACCAATCATTACGGCACCCACGAACTCTGCGGAAGAAGCTCTATGTCGGCAGCCGGGCTCGCTCCACCACTCATCGAACCGAGGTTTGCACTCGTGAGTGCTGGCCACGTAGCTTAAGTGTATCTGACTGCATTTACGGCCAGACCTGGATGCATCTGGTCGCAATTACTGCATATCAGGGAAAAAGAGCTCTTAGACTAGTGGGAGTGTGCTCGTTTACATAGAGGAATTCGCGGCGCCAAGTGCTGACCACGGTCAGTTCTCACCAAATTAAACCACCAGTACACCTAAAGTTGTGCCCGTTAACAAAAGCCACAATCTAAGGAAATGTACGGGCCACTACAGGAGCGCCCAAATTCATCCGACTAGAAACGTTTCTACACTTTTTTTTTTTGGGTCGATAGCTGGTCCCAAGTACTGGTTGGTCGTCATCGGTCCGGCAATGCTGAACTTAGGGCGTGCTCATACTACCGTCTTCCCCTGAACACAACGCACCCTTATTTTGGCTGTATCTTGCTGGAAATATAGCTTGTATACATTCATTTTTAGGGTGCGTTATGATGGGGGGAAAGACGGTAGCTATACCGTTTACGGCCAGACCTGGATGCATCTGGCCACAATTTTTGAAGTTAGGAAAAAGGGTAGCTATACCGTTTACGGCCAGACCTGGATGCATCTGGCCACAATTTTTGAAGTTAGGAAAAAGGGCACTACTCGTGAGTATATACCTACTTCCCCTGAACACAACGCACCCTTATTTTGGCTGTATCTGGCCGGAAATATGGCTTGTATACATTCATTCTTACGGTCCGTATGTTCGGGGGAAGACGGTAGTGTGAGTGTATACCCTCTCGTTTACGTCCAGGAATGTGCACTCCGTGATGAATGAGCTGAGGCTCCTTGTTGGCTGGTTGGCATACTGTACATACAAAAGCAAATGAACAAGTTTTTGAGGAGCCCCATCTACATAGAGGAATTCTTAACCGCCAGTACTGGGCCCAGC
Organism: Chara braunii; assembly: GCA_003427395.1. Lineage (NCBI taxonomy): Eukaryota > Viridiplantae > Streptophyta > Charophyceae > Charales > Characeae > Chara > Chara braunii. The sequence continues at coordinate 134,475 of BFEA01000048.1, forward strand.
TATCGGCCCGCAGAAAAAAAAAAAAAAAAAACAGAGTAGAAACACTTTTAGTTGGACGACGGATGCATTTGGGCGCTCCTGTAGTGGCCTGCATGTTTCCTAAAATTGTGGCTTGTAAACTGACCCCACTTAAAAAAGTACTGGTGGCTTAAAGTAGGTTTGTGGAGCATGAAGAACTCGTAGTTGGCTGTAGTACTAGTATTCCACTGAACACAATGGACCCTCATGTGATTGAGTGAAAACTGGTGCCACCTAAGAAGTTTCCTAAACAACAGCAGTCTACAGTCAATCTTTCTGGTGTGATTGAGTGAAAACTGGTGCCACCTAAGAAGTTTCCTAAACAACAGCAGTCTGAGAGGGTAGAGCAGCTGGCCAACTGCCTTTTCCTGTGGGCATAACAGCTGCAGCAATTGAAAGCTGCAGCAGAAGTGCTGACAGCTGGGGCAGCAGAAGCAGCTGTGGCCGCAGCAGATGTAAATGCGGTGGTGGGGGCATTGGGGGGGGCAGAGACAGGTGCGCGGAGATTGGAAGCCTTAGGTAAAATTGTTCAACAGTTGATGAAGTGGATAGGATGGCGTGCAGTGGGCCCCTCTTCCTGGGTGTGGGCAAGGTCCCACTTGAGCAAACTAGGAGATCTTGACCGTTGATCTTTGCTATCTACTGTCAGTATCTCTTAATTCGTGCAAGTGGTCCCACTTGCGCAAACTAGGAGATTTCGGCCGTTGATCTTTGCGATCTACGGTCAGTATCTCTTAATTCGTGCAAGTGGGAGTCGTCAGGCAATCGGCGACAAGAAGGTAACATTGTTCAACAGTTGATGAATTGGATGGGATGGCGTGCAGTGGGCACCTCTTCCTGGGTGTGGGCACCTCTTCCTGCAGTGGTTGGGCAAAGGCCCTCAGGCTGCCACCATGCAAGCGTGGATTGGGTACGACTACCTTCTTGTCGCCGATTGCCTGACCTGACGACTCACATGGCCGCAGCATCGGGTACGATTACCTTCTTGTCGCCGATTGCCTGACGACTCACACGACCACAGCATCGGGTACGATTACCTTCTTGTCGCCGATTGCCTGACAACTCACGTGGCCGCAGCATCGGGTATGATTACCTTCTTGTCGCCGATTGCCTGACGACTCACACGGCCGCAGCATCCCAACTGTTCTTGGACGGGAACAGGTTTTGTGTACGTTCGGGGTGATGGGGTTATGGGGGAAAAGTAACCACCAGCGGTCATATAGTGGCCGCAGGATAGAATGGAGTAGGGAAGTGTTTCTAGTCGGATGAATTTGTGCGCTCCTGTAGTGGTGGCCGTACGTACATGCTTGTCGCAGCCAATGCGCCGCTGCGACTTTCGAAGATCATAACCAGCCTCCACTAGGATCTGTGTAAATCCCGATCATTGCAGATCTGACGACTGGCTTCCCCCGAACAAACACAGGAGTTGTAAACAAAGACATTGCATATGTTGCTTGATCTATTTGAATACAAAGTGCATCCATTTTTTTTATTTTTTTTTTGGTCACAACAACATTCTTCATTCACCACAACCTGAAGAGACTAAATGGTCGCAGTGTGATATATTCGAACAGCAGGCAGGCAAATCGGGTCTCATATTTTTGCCTACAGCTGTGGCATCCGGACTGTTCTTAGACTGAAACAGGGTTTGTGTACATTCAGGTCGATGGGGTAATGGGTGTGGGGGAAATTAAGGTAGTCCATCCAGGCAGGCAAATTGGGTCTTGCAAACCCCAAAAATACAAAATAAAATAGACACACAAGGTGAAATCGTATATCCAATTTTTTTCTGGCATCGTCAAACTCACGGAATTGCCCTCCGAACCTATGTGCGAATTTAAATAGTTGCCCATTACACGGCGCACTAACTCTACTTGGCACTTGTTTTGAGATCTCTTACCTAATTTGGGGGGGGCGGGTTTTCGCTGGATCATGTGACCAACTACACCCGTGGACTTTGCCGAGTAGATGGATTTCGATAGGCGAAACTGCACACCGGTGCATTCCGCCCAAGGCACCAGCGTGCACAGCGCATTCCTTCAAACGCGTGTACTGGGAAATGTACTCAGTCTGGTGTTAAAACTTAAAACTTAAAACCACCCTTATAAAGCCGGAGCCTCCAAAACTTCTGTAGGCGACAAGTTGCATTGTCAGCGAGGCTGGGGCGCGTACTACTCAGTCTTGTATTTTGAGCCACCAGTACTTGGCCCAGCTATCGGCCTTGGGAAAAAATAGAGTAGAAACATTTCTAGTCGGATGAATTTGGACGCTCCTGTAGTGACCCGTACATTTCCTAAAATTGTGGCTACTGGCGTTTTAACCCTCCACTATTTAGGCTGTGTACTGATCTGCTATTTGCTCTAAGGCTGGGGCCTGTACTGGGGTTCTTCTTAACTACTGAGGGCCAGATCCCACTGGCAAAGAGGATTGGAAGGAGTGTCTAAATCTGGACGTGTTTGTGGCGAGGTGCAGAAAACTGTGATTGATCTGGTTTTCTGCATCTCTGCGTGGAACACGTCCAGATTCAGACACTTACTCCAATCGTCCTTGCCAGTGGGATCTGGCCCTGAGGCTGTTAACTGATCTGCAGTTGTTCTGTGTGCCTGAGAAAATACAAACTGGCGTCGGTGGATGTATTGTTTCTATTATAATTTATAATTATAATTATTTTGTAAGTATTGTCGCAGGCTGATGAATGTATGGCTGGTGTACCTGGTCAGCAATAGCCATAAGGAATGGTCGGAATGGATACTAGCTGTGGATTTGATTTCAGCAATAGCCATGAGGAATGTATAGCTGTGGATATGATTCTGTGCTGGGTAGGTTGTATTAACAATCTTGGGGCTTAGCTTTAACCCCACCCCATTCACCCTATTGGGGCTTCACTTTAACCCCAACCCATTCATCTTGGGGCTTCACTTTTAACCCCAGTGCACCCCGTTCACCCTAATGGGTCAGGTATCTGCCTGGCAAGCGGTATGTTGTGTGTTCGATTGTTGTGTTCGATATACACATTACAGCTGTATTTCCTGTTTTTAGTATTTAGCCCTTTTTGGCCCCCTAATAGTGTCGAGGTCCATTACTCTCTGCTGGCCTCCACTTGTGTCCTGTTACTCATGCTTTTTTTTTTTTTTTTTTTTTGCAGCAGCAGCAGCATCAGCAGCAGCAGGGTTCGGGTTCCGATAGGGATTTAAAAAAAAAAACACATCGGTAAAGCTATAGTAACCGTAATTTTGGTTGAAACTTGAAGTTGATCTGTTGCCCCATTGGGGCTCATTAGACACTCCTTGGGCGCGTCAAGTCCCCGAGGAATTGTTGGTTCCACCTACCCTCCGAGGATTCCCCAGCCAAGTAATCCGCGTTTGACGGAGAGGAGCAGGCACATGGGTAGCGAGACGTTACAACAGAGAATCTGGATCAAGTCTGGATCGTGGTGGCACCCTATTGGCTGAAGGCCTCAAGCACATTTGATTTTTTTTTCCTGTTCTTTTTTCTCTTCTGACATTGCTCGAAGGAAATGTCCTCGGGGACGAGGACGACGTCCCCGAGGACAGGTGGAACGAAGGGTCCAAATTTCCTTTTGAACCAAAAGGAATTTTTCTTTTTGCCCGAGGTTTTCAATAGGAGTGTCTAACGAGCCCCATTGGCTATTTGTGTTTTTTTTTTGGGGTAACTACGGCGCAATCACGAAAACTGTTTGTAAATGCACTTCAAACTGCTTTTTCGCGCTTCAGTCACGGCCCGAGTTTGAAATGCATTTCAAACTTGGCTCGGTAGCAGTTCAGTCAGGGCCCTCGTCCATCCACGAGCAGCAGATGAGAAAAAAAGAAAAAAAGTATCCCTTATGTGGTGATTGCGGTCCGATACAGGATGTACAGTACTTGTCTGGAACCCGTGGAATCCGCCCTGCCTGGCTGGCAGGGCGCTACAACGACCTCACAACAAAAAGGAAACAAAAAAAACGATATGATTCACGGTCCTCACATACTGGCCAGACAAGCTACTCTTTTCTTTTCTTTTTTTTTTCTTCTGTTTTCTTTTCCTTTTCTTTTGGCTCCATGCAATCAGACTCGTTTTCAAACACACTTTTCACACATGTAAACAGTAACGCAGCATACTGGCGACATGCGCCCACTCAAACTCAGAGATATTTCACTCCCAATTGGCTATGGCTACCTCAGCGCCCAAACATCTCACTGTTCACATACACGGGATCACCCTGGATATCCCACACGCATAACACTCGAGCACACACACACACTCACTASTAACTACAGCTATGGCAGCTATGGCTGCCTCTAACCTATCGCTATGCTAACTCCTCCTCTCTTGCCCACTGCGTCCTCCGGGCTCATCTGCAGACCTCCTTGCACAGGTCGCTGTGGCAGCGCTTCCGCATGGCTCACGCAGGAATGAATGAATGGCTGGGCGCTGCCTCTTGATTTATACTTCAGAAATTCGTTGGTCTGCCCTTTGCCGTCGGCCCTTGGTGCTCACAGTCCCCCTGTGGTACTTGCTGGAC
>BFEA01000048.1:176019-186288 GCA_003427395.1 Chara braunii
TATATATATATATATATATATATATATATATACATATATATATATATTTATCTATCTATTTCACACACACACACACACAAAAAAAAAAAAGGGGAAATTTTCAAAATGCCCCTCCGAGTTCCATTTGTTCGCGGCATGCCCCTGTCATAGCCGACTTACCCCGTCATGCCCGTAGGGCCTCTGAAGTTTCCTGCATGGCCCTGTCAGTGAGGGGTGCAGCTTTCCAGTATGCACCTGTTACCCAGGTGGCACTCGAGGGTATTCCTCGGGCCCTGGGAGAGGAGTTACCGGGGCATACTGGAAATTTGGAACGTGTACCGGCAGGGGCGTATTGAACATATTTCAGGCCCAAAGGACGCCAAGGGCTGCGTAGCAGGGCGAACGTGTTCGCAGTGCTTCCCGTCCATGCGAACGCGTTCGCTCGTTCGTGCAAACGGGTCACGAACACGTTCGCGATAACGTATTTTTGGAGCCCGCGAACGTCGTTCGCGGGGGCCGGTACCGGTCGCTGGCGGGTTATGGGGCCTTGGGGTGCGTCAGTGTGTGTGTGCGTACGTCAGTGTGTGTGTGTGTGTATGTGGGTGCGTCAGTGTGTGTGTGTGTGTGGTGTGTGTGTGGACGCGTTAGTGTGTGTGTGTGTGTGTCAGTGTGACACAATCTGCTGCGGTGTGTGTGTCAGTGTGTGCGTGTGTGTGTGTGTGTGAGTGCAGCAAGTGTATGTGTGTGTGTGTGTGTGTCAAGCAGTTTGTCATAGTCTGTCACAGTCTATGTGACAGACTGTCTGTCACAACGTGGTGGGCAGCGCACAGACTGTGACAGAGTCTGTCGGGTAGGGGGCACACAAACTCTGTCACACTCTGTGTGTGCTGCCCACCAGCCTGTGACAGACTGTCGTTCACACAGACTATGACAGACTGTGACACACTCTATGTGAATTGGCCCCCACCAGTCTGTGTGCTGCAATGTCTATTGGGCACAGTTTGTGTGTGTTGCCCAACAGATTGTTTGTCACAGATGTGTGTGCCACACATATGTGATAGACTGTCTGTCATAGTCTGTGTGTGCTGCCCAACAGATTGGGTGTGACAGACTGTGACAGTCTGTCATATATGTGTGGCTGATGGGGGGCAGCACACACAGACTGTGACAGACATTTTGTCAGGGGGGTGCGGGGGGGGATAGGGTGGATCTGGTGGGGGGCAGCACCATTGCAGAGATGGTGGATCTGCAGATACCGAGGGGGTTCAGGGACACCACCTATGCTCCCCCCACCCCTATATATAAAAAAAAAATTAAAAAAATATTACGTTTGCGTTCGCTGTTTTTCGGAGTCTGTTTGCGTTCGGGCGAACGTGTTATCGTTCGCCGGCGAACGTGAACGGGGTGCTACGCAGGCCAGGGGGTTTTCCAAAACTTCAAATAGTTTAAGAGAGGCGTAATACGGTAAGTTGGCCGTTGGAGGGGCATACCACAAATAAATGGAAGTCGGAGGGGCATTTAACCCCCCCCCCCCCAAAAAAAAAAAAGGTTCCGGTAGCACCCCTCCCAAGCCATGGGAACAGCCGCCACTGCCAACGCTGACCAGAAGAGCATACCGAATAGATGGACGGTACCGGTAGGAATATATGGAAAATTCCTTTGCCTGAATTGAACGGCTATCCAGTAAGGGCAAATTGGAAACTTAGCACCAATACCGGTAGCAGCATATTGAAAATGTCTCCGGCTCAAACGACGCCAAGGGTTTTGTGGAAACTTGAATCACTATAAGAGGGGCAAATTAGGATAAGTTGGTCGTAGGGACAAAATGCAAATACACACAAACTTCAGGGGCATTTTGAAAATTTTCCCAAACTGAAAAGTTATAAATTTGCATGAAAACACACTTTTTTGAAGGTTTTTTCCTGGAGCATGGTCCTATTAGCATTTGAAGTGTGGCCGATCTTGTGTGACACTAAGTGGCAGCGGTGTGACAGGTTCATTACAAATTTTTGGGCACAGGAGAAAGGCAAAAAAAAAAGATATGGAGATCTCCCATCGGAAATCACAGCAAAGTGTTTCCCATCTGTCACATCACAAATGAACTGACAATTACGTATGACACTCACTCTTTTTTTTCTTTTCTTCGAGCCTGAGTCGGACTAAGATAGAGTCCTTTTAAATTTGTCAAAGGTTTAAAGACGTGAGTTGGGTTGTTTAGGCTCAAATAAAATTTCACTATATGCGGGAACGTGCTCTGGCCTTCGGCCCTTTGTTTTGTGTGTCAAATTCGATACATGCACGAGTTCACCTTACTGAAATGTAATGGGCATAATCCGGAGGAAACCAACATACGTCTGTGTAGGATCCTCAGAGACTATATGTGAAACAACTTCAGATGTGGTGGTTGCAACAACAGTGAACAAAATAACTGCCACATCTTCTGGAATAACCTCGACTTCTGTCAACAGTGATCATGACGCCCTCCATATACTTCGTGATTGAAGGAGGGTTCCACCCAAAGAGATAATTGCACAGCAGCAAGCAAAATACTGAAAATCTTCTATGGCCCGGACCCCATACGAATGCAGAAAGGAAAAACTTTGTCGCGGAAGTGTTTGCAGGACCCCACACCTCGCGGAAAAGTTTATGGAAAGGTCGAAATGTCTTCCGAAACCGTATTCTGGGACCCCACACCCCGCATTTTGTGGCCTGGAAGATCGTCTGTGGACGTTTTCACATGATCCGCGGTCTGAAAAACAGCGAGCGGAGGAAATGACACCGCAAATTTGTCCCGAAAGCTGAGGTTGGCCGCCAGAGCCGTCTTGAACTTTTCCAAAACCAGGTCCCGTGGACGGGAGGCAGCAGCCAATAGCGATGAAGAGTGCCACAAAAAAAAAAAAAAAACGGAAAAAATAACAAAACAAACGAGTGCCAACGGAAACAGGCAGCGATTGGTTCAACTGATTTCCAGAGGGTTTTCCAAGCGCATTTGGTCCAAAGCAATGGGGTCCCGAAAAAAGTACTTTCCAACTTTCCAAAATAACTTGCCCACTTTTCGTGGCCACACGTCTTTTCCATCCGCACCGCAGTGGGGTCCGACCCTATCCAGTGGGCCTGTGGTCGATCCCACCCTCTTCTGGGGTCTGGCCATACGCCCAACGGATTGAAAAAATCTGGCGAGAAACTTCCTTTGCACCGACACTTTTTCGGGTAATATATATAAAATATTAACCGTGGGATCACGAGTACTGCACGACAAGATTTGGGTCACTTAACTGTCACACCAACTTTTTTTTATCATATCCCGTTGCTAGTAGGACTACGCTCCTGGGGTTTAAGGCCCCTTTGATCATTTTTTTATTGAGAAATTACACGAAAGGCACAAAAACGAGTTATAATTGCGCTATGGGCCAAGATACAGTTTCGAATTGCAGTTCAGGCAATGTATACAACCAGCTTTCTAGCCAGGTACGGTGCCTGAAGTGCAATTGCAAACTATACCTTGCCCCACAGTGCAATTATAACTTTTTTTTGTGACTCTACTAAAGTTACATTTTTTTTACTCTTTTTTTTTTTTTTTGGTTTATTTGGTGTCCACTCTATGGACTGGTGACAAGTCTAGCTTAAAAGGTGTGACTACCTTTCTCATATATCGGACGCAAGTACTTGTGGTTTAAACCACCAGTACCTTTTCGATATATCAGCCGCAGGCAAAAAACAAGGTCCTAAACGAAAAATTGGTCACCTAACAGACAAAAAGACCCTCAACAGAAAAACAGGCTACCAATGAAATCTATCAACGGCAACCCTATCCCCGCTTGACTTCCGTGTAACCCAACAGAGAATTGATTTTCAAGCGGGGAACAGAAAATGGGCCATCGATGAAATTTATCAACAATGACCCTATCCCTATCAACACAGGATTCGTGAAAACCATACAAAACCACAAAACCCAACATTTTGTATAGAGTGAAAAATTACAACTAAAACTTTTATTTCTGGTTTTAAAAAAAATATACATTTTCGACCACCTTCCAAAAGACAAAGCAAAAAATCAGGCAAACAATCGAGCGATCCTCAAAATGTGGAGGAAAACTCTTGCTTGCAAAGATCCTATTATAGGACTATAAGTCATTCTCAATAGATCGACAAAAAACAGAGTTCCAATGAAACAAAGTCGAAAGTTGTAAAAAAACAGTTATTAGTGAATTCTGGCATATAGGGCTATATGTCGTTTCCAACATTTTATAGACCAATTTTGAAGTTAACAATAAAATCTTTGTCAAAAAATGTATGTTATGTGAAATAGAAGCACAAACAACTTTTGTCACGGAGACATCTTCAAATTCTTAGTCAAACCCAAGTTAAAAATAAAAAATCGAAAAGAAAAAAAAAGAAGTTTAAACAACATTATAAAAGAGAAAGTTTGCCCGCAGACTATACACATGATCTTTTGTGATAATAAAAAAATATAAATGTTAATTTCTAAATGTACAATACTTCGCCTAGTAATGATTTATTGTGGAAATACCTGATTTTTTCCTCGCCACTTCTAGTGGTTCTCAAAATTTATTTTTTTAATTCTTTTTTTGTGTTTTTTTTTCCTTACAAAGAATCTTGCTCCTACAGAAGACATAAAAACCATATGCTCAGAATCCTAAATAGATTTCGTTCAAACCCAATTTTTTTTCTTGGGGGGGGTGGTCACGAATCCTATGTTTATCCCATTTGGCTTCCATGTAACCCGATGGGAAATTGATATTGGTGTCACCACCCCTTCCAGGTTCTATGGGTCAGATAGGTTTCAGCTGCCGACTGCCTTCTTCCCGCGAGCATAACGCATACGCGTTGTAAACAAATACAACGCATAGGGTGCGTTCTATTCGAATCAATGTATGTGCGTTCTATTTGAATAACCCTAAATGTCGAATACAAACGTACGCGAGTCACGACTTGGTGAGGCTCGACTCTCTCATACAGGACTCAGAGGGATGTGAGTCACGACCTCAACACTTCATAAAATAAAAAAAGATCTAAGACGTGAGACACATTTGTGGTGTTTATACCCAAGGCGATGTGATCATCCATCTCTCTGACGGTTATGGGAATAACTTTTCTAGAGTAGTGTAACCAATGCCCACACGTTCGAGATTTGACAGGTAATTTGTATTTAAAAGAAAAAAAAGATTTGACAGGTAATCCTAAGCAAACAAAAGTCGCCTGCATATCGGATGGCTCACCTCCAAGATGTTCGTCTACATCAACACCAGCCGTGTGCCCTGCCCCCGGGCCGCACGCTCTCGTTTAATGTTGCGCTGTGAACATTTCGTTGGCCGCAAGAGGGAGGTCTATGGTGTGTTGCGTGTCGGATTTGGGTCAAAGTTTTTGTGAAGGGCAGCAGATGAAGGCGATCGAGGGCGGGCGAGTGTACAGAGGGGTGCGCGTACCGAAATGTTCACAGCGCACCATTAAACAAGAGCGCGAGGCCCGGGGTCGGGGCACACGACTGGTGTTGATGCTGACAAACATCTTGGAGGTGAGCCATCCGATATGCGGTGGCATTTTTTTTTCCCCCCGGTTGCCCGTCGTTTTGTGTCCCCCTTCTCCTTTTTTTATTTCTCACGCCTGTCGTTTTGTGTCTCCCCTTTTCTTGTTTTACTTTTTTTTTCCTTCCTTTTTTTTTCATTTCTCTCGTGGTTGTCGTTTTGTGCCCCTGGTAGGCCGTCATTATTGTTGCGGACCAACATCTTGGAGGTGAGCCATCTGAAATGCAGTGTGAGGGCACCCACTATATTTGTTATTTCTGCAGGCGCACAACGGTCACTTAGCTAGTTGAACTGGTCGGGCTTATACCACCAGTACTTGGCCCATATGTCGGTCGCGGGGCGTTGTCGTTAACGCCCTGCAAGTTTCGGAGGCCTTGGGTACTGGACCTGAAAGGCTGATGCCGCCAGCCAAAACAATTTTTTTTGTTTCGCTGACGGGTCGGCGTGAAACAACGCGCAGGGCATATTCAGGCTCGACATCGGTAGTTGGGCCAAGCACTGGTGGTTTAAAAAAAATAGTCTTTCAGACTCTTTCTAATTAAAAACAACAACAACAACAACAACAACAACAACAACGTAAAATGGACTGGTGACCGTTCACCAGTGGGGTTGTGAAGGATAGATGTATGGGGTTGATGAAAGATTGCAACCAACACTTGTAGGAGTTGGAGGCATTGGAACCATTGTTATGGTGATGTCGACGACTTGTTTGATGTTTGTCGATACCCGTGAATTCATAGGTTTGTGAACGGACGAGGCCAGAACGACGTTGGTCGGTGTTGGAGCATGGTCGCGTTGCCCTGTAACCTGAGTTGTACGGGGGCAAGAGGCCTGGTAGAGAGATCTAGGAAGTTGTCGAGAGCGGAAGGTACTCTAGAGTCTGTTGGCAAGCTAGTACTCAGACGACATTGGTCGGCGTCGGGGTGAGTCGCTTCACCATGTAGCCCAGCAGGTAGGGGATTATTATGGAGTGGGTCATGCCACTCTGTGAGGTCTGGTAGAGACTGAGTATAACGGACATGGGGGTTGTGGTAGGCTTAGGGTAGGCGGCCGAATAGCACTAAAGCATTTTGGTTCTAGACTAAAAACTACTGTGGATTAAAGATTCAAGGTAGTCGTTGCTCATGATTTTCTAAATTCCCATCTCAGTTACTTCTTAGCCAAAGTTGGGCAACCGGTTTCTAGCACTAAAAAAAAAAAGAGGTTAGTGAGAGAAGTAAATGGTGGGACATCAAGCGTCCTACTAGTGAGGAGGCTAGCTTGTAGGATGGAAATAGGGCACAACAGCAGCGAGGATGGTGACTTTGCTGCAGTAAGTCTTGCCGGAGTGTGGTAAAGGGGATTGATGGGGGCTTTCTGAGCCGTTTTATGAATTTTGCATAAAAAAGAGGATCATCTTCCAGGTAGTTTTGAGAATGCTTTCGGATTCTGGGGACTTCTAGCAACTCGCTTTAGGCTGCTTTGATACTAGTTCATTCATGGATCTGCGGTTGTTCGATACAAGAACGACGCTGGCCGTGGCCACGCCCTTGTAATTAACATCCTTATGGTATAAATCCTTACTGTGGCCACTAAGCAAAACCGCCTTAAAAAGTTTAAAGAGAAAAACAACAGCCTTCCTATGGAAAGGGGATGGCGAGCAGAACAACGTGATCATCCGTGTGGCGTGAGATTCAATTATCCAACCTAAGGCGGGGGGAGGCTTGGGAATAATCGACCCAGCCACGCAAGTGCAAGCGCTACGCCTAAGATGAATTAAGAAACTCATCTTCGTCCCCCGGTGCCCTTGGTGCACATTGGCTTTGGACTATTTGGCCCGACTAGCCCCAGAGGCTCCCCAAACTATTCAGCCATTGATATGGCTTGAGGATCGATACTGGTCGATCCCACGCAAGCTCCCCCAAGGAAGGGAAGGGTTGGAAGGTGGCGACCAGATTTCAGACAACTTCTGGCCATCCTTGCTGGAAACTTGGCGTAGACTTCCGCTCCCTAATAGAATCCACCCTAACCGCTGGGAAGAAGTCTATTGGCAACCTCTGTTTGGAAACCGATGGGTGACAAATTTGATGGGTTGTGTCATGATTAGCTCTTCCTTACCTTGGAAAAGCTGGGTAAAGAGAGGGGTGCTCAGGGTTGGGGATCTTTGGGACACTGACAGGAGGGATTGGAAAACAGGAGAGCATATGCGATGAACCCTACGTACTGTAACCACCTGGAGAAGCATCTAGATAACCTGATCGAAGCTATCCCCCGCGCATGGTACCAAATCCTTAAACAAGGTCCCTCCTTGAAGGAAGGCGACTGGGTAGCAAGTACTGAATCTCCACAAAGGATAGAACTGATACACATGGTCAGACTCTTACCCCAGATTGTCCTGGTTGAACACTATGCAATCACCAGAGCAGACGTCCTTCAAGGTAGCAGAGCCCCATTCGAATGGAAGGAGAAAGCTTCTTTGTACAGGGTGAGAATTCTATAGGAGAAAGGACAGAGAAAGGTGTTCCAGCCTTTCAAACCAATCCAGGACCTGGCCCTGGACCCAGCAGAATGGACATGGGAACCCTCCCAAAGAAGGGGAGGCCCCAAATGGGGACGTATCAGCCTTCACCAGTTGTCGGCCAAATCAGCTTATAAAATGCTCAGACCCAAAAGACGACTTAGAGACGTAGTGAACGGCCGATGGGCTAGACACCTAAATGTGGACCGCTCCCTACTATCTCCAATTAAATGGTTCCAAGCACAAAAAGTCAAACCTATGAAAATCACATCCCTGCAATGGCAGATTGCCCACCGCTGCTTACCAACAAACGACTAGCTGACCGACCGTACTGATTTAGAACAAAAGGGTCTGCTGCTCCCGTGGTGTCATAAATATTAGAGCCTCTTTCCGTTCAACAAAAAAACGGAAACTGTTGAACACATCTTCATGCAATGCCCAATCGCCCAATTCATATGAAGATGGTGGTATCGCGTTTAGAGAAAGATGGAATCCACAACTCCTTGGCCTTTGTCCTGACAAACCATATTGTCCGGTCACTGGCCACAGGCAGAAGCTGCCACAACCTTCATAGAGAATATGTTCCGACTTGGAAGGAGAGCAGTGATATGGACACTCTGGTGGCAGCGATGCATGCTTGCCATGGAAAAGGTGAGAATAGAGGAGCCAGAAATCACCGAACAGATTCGGCAGCAGGTACACTTCGAACTCACACAAAGATGGCGAGACACAAAAGCACAACTAGACCATTTTAAACAAGTAGGAAACGTCAGGAGACGGATCACAACATTTTGCACGGATTGGGTGGGAAGGGAGAGAGAAGGATGGATCGCAAGAGTAGAATGGAGTGGAGACAAGGGAGAGGGACAAAGGGATTTTGAAGAGATGAGGGACTATCGCTTAACTTTCAATGACTGGACTAACATTGAACCCTCATTTCCACTTCGCCCCCCCATGGATTTTCCAGACCCTTTGCCCACCCATGCCCTCTCCTTGATAGAAACCCTGACTTGATGTCTTCTACACACTCTTACTCATATATAAAGGACTCCTCCCTGGAGCCCCCCGGGGAGGCCTTTTCTGCCGACGATTAAATATCCATATTTCTTTTCCTCGTCCGAAGCGCTCTGAGCAAGAGAGTATGGGTAGCCAGCGGGGGGGGGGGGACTAGTAAGTAGCAGTGGACATCTCGCGCCGGTTGTAGGGTGAAGAGGTTCCTCCCTCCTTCCAGTATCTTGCTCAGTCAAATTCCCTGGATCCCAAGGCAATCAATGCTGGCAAGACCCTTATGAGCATCCCTTTTCTGATGTATCTCAATTCCAATCTGTACAAGGGACGCTGGACCCTTTTTCCAGCAGGTGATGCTCCCCACCAATAGATTGGAGCTTCTCCCCAGATGCTAGTGGTGACTGCTCTTATCAGCACCACTAACACTGGCGGGGGTATTAAAAAAAAAAAAAAAAAAAAAAAAAAAAAAACGACGCTGGCTGGTGCTGGGGTGTTGCCCTGTAACCTGCTGATTGCAGGAGCGTGAGGCCTGGTAGAGAGATCCGGGGATGCTTTGGGGTGGGCATTCCAAGGGACAACCAAGGGTTGCTGTTGAGACGACACTGGCCGGAGCTGGGGTGAGTCGTGTTGCCGTGTAACCTAGCCGGGTGGGGGTGTGAGGCCTGGGAGAGCTCGACAGGGAATAAGATAGTGTTGGACAATCTTAGAGAGTTTTGGTTGGGAGTCTAGAGGTTATGAGCATTCATTCATAGTTTTTTCAAAAAAAATAAAATAAAATAAATGGTTGTCGTTGGGGTAGTACCCCTTTGAAGAAGAAAAAAAAAAACAAAAAAAAACTAGAAATATGGCAGGGGCACTATCTAGGAGGTGGACCCCACTGCTGCGGCAAAGCTGTGGAAGGTGATTTGTGAGGCCTGTACTCCACAGGAAAGTGTTGGAAAAGTGACGAGTTTCAGGTTTCCGTGGAAGAGTGTTTGGAAGAGTTTGCCTTCGAAATGACGGGACCCCACCGGAGTGGCTGGAAAAGCCAGTTTCCACGAGCTTGGAAAGGCTGGAAACTGGAGATGGATCGGATGGTGGTCGCTGATGTCCGTTCGAAGGGCCTTGCACCTGCTTCGGTTGTCCCCCCCTATTGGGAGACAACAGCATGTCCGTCGCCCTTGCCATTGAACCAGGGATCGGCTCGGCTTGGACTATGGATGGACCAACAGGTCTGCGACGAGTTTCCAACGAAGGACA
>BFEA01000048.1:208855-221922 GCA_003427395.1 Chara braunii
CACGTTAACACTACAAGCACCCCCTGCCCCTACTATCCTACCTCAGTGTGACCAGCACTCAGGACCATCACCCTACCAGTATAGAGGGCAACTTGGACCAGACAGCAGTGACAAGCACCGAGGCTGGGCCAAGCCCCCAGCCCTAGTGGAAGCGGAAGCGGACGAACCTTGCACAGATATCATAACATAGCTCGTAATGCTTACATTCCCAGATGCCTTTTGGCTGGATATTTGCCAGCCTCTTCAGTGGGCTCACTGCACACCTGTGTTTCGCCAGCCTTTCCATCCAGAGGAGGAGGAGGAGGAGGAGGAGGAGGAGGAGGGAGAGGAGCAGCTGCAGCAGGAGGAAGAGGAGTTTGACTGGGTCTCCAAGAGGAGGTTGTTGATGGTCACTGTGATCTCTGGCCAAGTAACTCCTTTCTCCATTACCTCGTCTCAACTAAAAATGACGCCCATCCACTATTTGAAAGTTGAAACAACAATTGCAGTGTGTTTATGAACCTCTCCTGATTGTGCGTGTTCAGGCTCATTGCGATTGCAGGGATTGTCACTCAGGCGATGGGCTCACTGTTTCTCCTGTGCTGCTTTTTTTGTTAATCTGTGGTTATGCAGGCAAGCCGCTCGGAGCATGATTAACTCATCTGCCACAGCAGGCTGCTAGTCTTGTGCTTGTACATATATACTATCAGTGTGTGTGTGTGTGTGTGTGTGTGTGCATGCATGTGTGTATTCGTGTGTGTGTCTGTGTTTGTGTGTGTGTGTGTGTGTGTGTGTGTGTGTGTGTGTGTGTGTGTGTGTGTGTGTGTGTGTGATCGATCCTCTTTCATCGTCTTTTACAGTCCTTTTGACTGGAAATGATGGCGTGCACATCGCACGCTCTCTTCCAAGGAGAGTTGTGCAAACCTGTGGTCCCTACTCCGGTCCCGCGAGCAGGTGACTCTCGTAAAGTGGTGTCAACAACGTTGGAAGGGTCTTTGGCATCCTCTTTTCGCACGTCATCCGAGGTCCACTGCTGCTTGTCTTCAACCTCGCCATTATCGTTGTCGTCCTCATCATATTCTGTTCCGTCGACTGTCTCTCACTCAAACCGCCGGAAATGCCGACAACAGACAGGCTCATTGACAACGGGTAGTCGATCGGTGAGTGCCTCTCTGCGTCCCTTTAATTCCAAACAGCCTTCAATTGCTGCTCTGCAGGGTGTAGAAAGCAGCAGTTTCTTTCGAAGTACCAGCGAAGCAGGTACTCGAAGCCGAGGATCAGGTGTGATGGTGGCACAGGCTCAGGACAGTTTGGCACAGACTACGGATAAGGTTATGGATAAGGCGATTCCTCCCGGGCGTGCGGAACCGGTTACGACGCCAGAGGTGGAGAGGTTGCTGGACTGTATGAAATGGGATGCCAACGGACTGGTGGTAGCCATCGCGCAGCATGTGGACACTGGAGCTGTCCTGATGCAGGGTTTTGCAGACAGGGATGCGGTCTCGGCGACGCTCGCGTCGCGTCGCGCTACGTTCTTCAGCCGGAGTCGCCAATGTCTTTGGACGAAAGGAGAGACGTCGGCGAACTTCATACACGTGGTTGATGTTTTCCTAGATTGCGACCGGGACTCGGTGATATACTTAGGGTCGCCCGACGGGCCGACATGTCACACGGGTGAGGAGACGTGCTATTTTATTCGCGCGGATGACGTCGTGTCCGGCGGGTTGCAGTACGCCAAGGAAAACAAGCTGCAGGTGTTGACCTCCCTCTATTCGTTGGAGAAGGTGATTCGGAATCGTGCCGAGGAAGGAGAGACTGCGGTTGTTGCTGCCGGCAAAACTCCTCCTGCTAAGCCCTCGTGGACACGTAAACTGCTGTCTAACCCGGAACTTCTCTGCGCGAAGGTTAGGGAAGAGGCCGATGAGCTCTGCAGAACGCTGGAAGAGAGTGAAGGGAAGGATAGGGTCGCATCGGAAATGGCTGACCTGTTGTATCATTCAATGGTGCTGCTGTCCTTGCAGGGTGTCACTCTCGAGGACGTCGCCAAAGTATTGCGCGGACGGTTTCCTCTCTCAGGTATTGAGGAAAAGAACAGTAGGGAAGGCACGTCGTAAGCAACGAAACGTATTGACCGAGAAGATATTGTTGATCAGTTAGAAAAGCACACTTCGTATAGGAACGGCACATAGCATGAGACTAAGTATTGAGGGAAAGGACCGTAAGAAAGCCACATAGTATGAGGCTAACAGTAAGAAAGCCACATATAAGCAAGGCGCCCACTGGCACCCATGTTTTCTCTTGCCCTTGACACAGCACGTTTTTTTTTTTTTTTTTTTTTGTGGGGGTGTGTGTGGGGAGAGCCCATGCTAATCTTCTCTGTATCGTTCTAATTTTAACAGATGTCCCGATGACTTGACACAGCACATGATGTATGCATGAGTTGTGCCTTGTTCTTTCTTTTCTTTTTTTTATCCTGTGCTTGTTCGTTAAACCACCAGTACTTCCTAGAGTCGTGCCCGTTAACGCGTCACGATTTTAGGAAACGTACGGGCCACTACAGGAGCGCCCAAATTCATCCAACTAGAAACATTTCTACTCTATTTTTTTCCGTGGCCGATAACTGGGCCAAGTACTGGTGGTTTTTTTTTTTTTTTTACCGCAAAATTATTATTAGTAGTAGTAGTAGTAGTACTGTAGTAGTACTAGTATTATAAAACTATTAGTATTATTATTATTATTATTTTTTAAATAACAGGTCCCTATGGTCCTGGCTGCTCGTTTTAGGGAGCGTCAGTCCGGTTCCTATTCCCCCGGCAAGTCAAGAATGAATACATGGTGAACACCCTCACGCCCCCTTCCGTTTGGCCAAAGGATCCCTTTTGAGCATTTGATTACTCCTTGGAGGAGGATAATTGACTGTCAGCTTGCCCTTCCCTTCTCTTCCTCTCAGGCCCGTTTCAGGTCCTGTCCTGTCTGATACAGCTTGACTTAATGAGAATCGTGGGAAGTTCAGCCTTCAGCTTTGCTATTCCACTGACGTATTCTTCTTGGTGGCCCATATCATGTCGGCTCCGACTGATGCCACTTCTTTGAAACCCTGTTGTCTGTTATTGTGGGGATCTTGCCCTGTAACAACCAGTCTCTCAAGAACGTCCGTCTCTTGATTGCATGCGTTTTTGGGCTGTGCTTTGTTGAAGCGGCCACCTTCCCCCAGTTGCTCCGGATTTCAGTTTCTACCATCCTTTTTTTTTCTTTTTTTTTCCCAACAACAATGCTCCAATCTATTCTTGGGAAGCAGCACGTGCTGGGAACCGGGCCCAGCGTCCCTTTTGAAAAAATTCTTCAGCACAGAAAATGACCAGGACCATTATCCGTAGTAGAGTCCACATTTCTTCTCTTGCCAATTATGTCCCCTCAATTTTCCAGATACATCCGTGTGCATCTGCCCTTCCAGATGATCCAGTGTGTCAGCTTTCGGAGTAGCTTGAACCAGATGTCCTTGCTGCCTTTGAGATTGCTGGAGGTGTTAGCGAGTAGAGTGAAGAGAAGAGGGTGGACCAAAGGATCGGGATCTTGTCCCAGACCAAGGTGCAATGAACCCAGTCAGATGGAAAGTCAATGTCGGAACACATAATGTTTTTGCGCAATTTCAATGTCTCTGAATCGTACATGTAATCAAGCAGCACAATGTCTCGTGACCAGAAGAGGCAGATGGGAGGGGGAAGAGACTTAAGAGGGTGGAAGAGAAAGTACCCATCAACTATGAAGATAGATCTCCCTCATAAACCCACTCCTCCTTCGGGCATCCCCTACTTGCCAGGTCAGCAGGAAATCTCCTCTGACATGCTCTGACAATGAACATATCTTATCATGGTGCACACGGTGCAGACTCCTCTGAAGACAAACAGCAATGCGCAATGTCGACACGAAAGCAGACAGGTAAGCTTTCCTTACGATCAACCAATCTCACAGCCCTGATCCTCCTACCCGCCAGCATCCCATCAACGTCGTAGACAATGTGGCTAGAGCCAAGTCGTCATAATCAAGTGTCCAGCTGGCGCAGTAACAGAGAAGGCGCCAACACCCAAGCAGTAGCAGTCTCGCGTAGTCGCTCCAACGTAATGCCAACGTCCAACCAACGTCCAAAAGCAAGTGCTAGATTGAATGTCTGTCAGCAGTGGTTGGGTCAACATATCGTGTTGACTTTGGTTGACTAGCCTTTGGTCTCTTAGATACGATGGCCCAGATTGACTCGCAGTGAATGGCCTGGATCCCATACAGTTGCAGGCTCC
This sequence comes from Chara braunii, assembly GCA_003427395.1. Lineage (NCBI taxonomy): Eukaryota > Viridiplantae > Streptophyta > Charophyceae > Charales > Characeae > Chara > Chara braunii. Next base: position 213,127 of record BFEA01000048.1, read on the forward strand.
CCACTTGGACTTGATTATCGATATATACCTGCAAGCAGCCAAGTGTGTGTGTCTAGTCAGTGGCCTGGGTTGGGTCCATGTTGACTTTGACTTGTGAGCCTGAATTTTTGAGCTGTTGTTGACCTTTACTTTCCACGGTCAATTGTTGCACGTTGGGCCTCTGAAGCGCAGGTTTAGGCCTTGCTTCGGGTACCCCGCAGTAGCAGGGTCTTGTTCAGGCAGTTTTCATGGCTTGGGCGTGACCGTTGACCCTTTTTCTGGCCCTTGGATCCAAATGATGACCCATGACCCATAACTATTGTAAGATTTGGTTCTCTTGTATTCCATCGGGCCGAGGTTGGAGTTCCATCACATAAACTATTATTTTAGGCTTGGTTCTCTTGTAACTCTCTCTCATATGCAGTGACAATAGTGGGCGCAGTAGGTAAAAGTTATTTCTTACAGAACAGTCTTGATACTGAGATAGGTTGAGTGTTGAACTTTACCTTGTACTGCTTTTGCAGTCTTCCCTTGCGACCTGTGGAAAGTATCCATGTTCCAATATTCGTTCAACTTCATAACCTCCCTTCATAGAGGGTGGAAGAATGGATGGCCGATTGGGAAACTCGTGGCCGTCGACATATGGTAGCAGTTTTGACGCATGAAAAACAGGGTGTCTTAAGGTGAGCGGGTACGTCAATTGGATATGACAAGCCATCTGTATCCCCTATCACCGTTGCAACTTTCCACAGGTATCAATTCTTGAAATACATAATTCTTCGAGGGAGAATTCCTTAGACTTTATTCACATTAAATCTCCTTCTTTGAACTGAGATGGTCGGCGATGCTTATTTGCTTGTTCGATCATTTGTAGTTGGGCTTTTGTCTGTTCTCTTTTACTTTAGCTTTGTCTTGTTCATACAAAATTGCAATTTTTTTGGTTTTTGGGGGTAGCCGTTGGACTTGTTCCGTGGGCAACACATCAATGGGACGTCTAGACTTTCAACCTTTGCGCAGTGTGTTAGGTTTTTTGCCAGTAAGAGTGTGAACACTACTGTTGTAATCACTCACAATCTTTGGTAAGTTTTCATCCCTGTTAATTTGATCGGGCGTAATATACATTCGCAAAAGTTGTTGGTACAGTTTGTTCATTTGTTAAGTTTGACTTAGTGTGTCCATTTGTTTCAGAGTGTCTACCTGGTGATATGGTCAGTCTTGTGCCACAGGGTTCCATTAGCTTTTGCCATTGTAGGCTTGTGAACCATACATCCCTATCAGAGATAATTGTTTTTTGAAATTCATACTCGAAAACCCATTGCATAGGTGCATCTATAAGCCAGAAGTTCCTCACGAAATTCTTGTAATAGGTAGCAAGTTCTAAGAAAGATTGCAACTCTGTGACAATTTTAGGTCTAGGTCAATCTCTGATAGTGGTGATCTTCGTTTCCTCGAGCCTTAGTCCCTCTTCATTTACTATGTGTCTAAGATGAAGTACCTCAGACTGAACAAACTTTGACTTCTTACCTTTTAACTTGTAATTACCTTCTCTTAGCTTTCCTAGAACCACCTGTACATATTTTTCATGGTCTTCTAATGTCTTGTTATTATATAATATAAATGAGGATGTCGTTGAGATACACCATCACGAATTATCTAAACAATTCAGTCATTAACCTTTGAAATGTTGCAGCCTGCGTAGCACGGCGAACGTGTTCGCGCCCCTTCACGTTCGCGCGAACGTGTTCTCGCGTTCGCGCGAACAACTTGTGAACATGTTCCGGCGAACATAATTTTTTTCGTAATAAAAAAAATAAAGAAAAAAATTTGGTTTTTGATTTTTTAACTCGTGATTGGCTACAAATTTGAACACGATTCCAAGGAAAAAGTTGCTTGTATTTTCATTTTACATATTATATATATTTTTCAGAGTTTTTTTAAATTTAAAAAAAAATATATTTTTTATGTTCGCATTCGGAGGTTTTTGGGCGCTTGTTCGCGTTCGCCTCCGAACGCAAATACGGTGTTATGTAGGTTGCAGCGACGTTAGTCACGCCAAAGGGCGTCAGAGCAAACTCGTAGTGCCCATACCTTGTTCTGAACGCCGTCTTGTGTTAACCTTCATGTGCCACCTCGATTTGGTGGTATCCTGGCTTTATACCAATCTTGTTGAAATGCTTGCAACCCTGCCGTTGATCGAGAAGATCATCAATTCGAGGAGTAAGTTTCGCATTCTTGATAGTTACGGAATTCAGTCCTTAGTACTCAATATATAGTCTAAGTTTTGCTTTCTTTTTGGGTACGAATAACACAGGTGCACCTTAGGGAGAAAAACTTGGTCGAATGCTTTCTTTTTGGGTACGAATAACACAGGTGCACCTTAGGGAGAGAAACTTGGTCGAATCCATCCTTTGTGAGTAACTTCTTATTGTTGCTTTTTCTGTTTTTCTAATTCCCTCAGAGAAATTTGGTAAATTGGTCCCTTGGGAATTGTACTTTCGGGAATGATTTATGTTATGTGCTTTATAGTGCGGCCAGGTGCTCACGTTGGTTCAGTCTGCAATCATTATATTCATTGAGTAACTTATCAATATAAAAAAAAAACATCCACCCACTCATTTGACAAATACCATTATTTCATCATGTGCCAACTTCTTTTCCGTGACCATACTCCGAAAGACAGATAGACTCGTACAACAAAAAAACACTGACGAGTCAGAATCAGACTTATAAAAGAGTTTAATCCATTTCATTTTTGATTTTTCATTTAAACAACAAGTACCTCTGAGCTCTTCCAACGGGCGTTTACACCCCTGTTGTGTGCACGGGATGAAAAAAAAAAAGGTACAAAAAAAAAAACATATACCCTTTGGACGTGAAAACATCTAGATATATAATTTGGGGCATATATGACAGTATGTGCTCGCGATGAACGTTACTTCAAGAGTTGCATTCACGATAACAAAAAAAATAAGAATCAATTCCTTGGACGTGAAAGTAGTTGGATACAATATATAGAATGCAAGTGATGTTATACCCTGAGTTTCAAAGTTGTCAGCTATCTGTGTAATGCGCCATGCCTTGTAGCAGGGTATGAAAAGAGGATGAAAAATAAACAAAAAAACAAAGACAACCAATAATGAACGTAGCTAAGTTTTTGTGTAGATACGTTCTTTGGGGTACCACCGTGAGCAAACCTCCTTTAAGACCTTCACCAACTTCCTCCCTTTTGACTCTGATGCTGCTTTCATTTTATTTTATTTTTCCTGCAATCGGGCCTCTAAGTCTCAAAACTAAAGGCTTGCCGACCCTCTGCTGAAGTTCGAAAACTTTGGAAAATTTAATAAAACTGCTACGTTTCTTGAATTTTATTTTGTATGGCGGAGATACGAGTGGTTTACTTCACTAATCTTCTCTTTGAACTTGACTTTAAAGGCACGATCCACAAACCGAGAACAATTATCCTGTTTTTGTTAGCAAGCATAGACGTGGTAGGTCTCAAAAGGTCATGATCTTTAATTCCGAGATGCAACTTGCGAATTGACTTTTATGAGGTATAAGACCGCGTAAACCAATGATCTAACAGAACACCTACTCGTGTACGTGCAATCTGTATGTCAGCAATCATTAACTCACTCTTAAACTTCGTTTTCTTAGCCCATGAACTTCGTAATGCAACGAGTTCACAACCAAATTCGTCACCAGAATCACCTAGTGATACAAAACACAAAACATTTTCAGGATGATGTCGGTGATGGGCCGAAGAAAAGTCATCCTCTGCCTTGCGAGTTGGGGGGTCGAAAGAGGTTGTCGACACCTTACCTTTGTTTGAACCTGCCAACTCACGAGGAGCAGATGCTACTTCTACTGGTTGCTCCTTTTCAAGTTACGAATAAGGGGACATCATGCAATTATGTCTCCCGTAGTGCAACATTTCAGGCACTGCCGATCATTTATCCGTTTCTGCCATTCCGTCTGGGTAAGCCCCATCTTCTCAAGGGTTGACCATAAGCAATGTTACAATGCTTTGGGAAGGAACACGGCCTACTCTTTTTAATCTATCATTCCTGTTGGTGCCACCCTTGTTAGCCACCATAATAGTGATGTCACCCTTTCCAAACTCACCGCCACCACTTGATTCACCCTCTACCACTTCGAGGGACAATCTCTCTACGACGCCGAGAGTTTGGTCCTGTTGCTTCTGCCTCCACATGATCCGTTTTCCTTTACCGTATCTGCTTGTCTGTCCACCCCTTACAATGACTGCGTAAGTTCCCTTTACGTGCATTGTCACCTGCTCTCTCTGAAGAACAAGATCGTAGAATTGCCGATAGTTGTACTTACCAAATTTTACCTCTGCACAAGCTGTCCGTGTACGGGCTCACACAGTGCGTGTGAGTAGATATACAAAACCTGATTATCTTGTAGGTTCAATCCAGATACCTGCAAAAGAAGATCCACTTCACATGACAAAGCATCGACAGTGGACCAACTCTTCCGGTTGATAGTGGTGAGTTCATCAAAGACCTTCGTGCCCGTTGTTTTGTCGAGGAACCACTCCTTGATTTTTTGGAGGAATGCTCGCAAAGTCGTTGTTTACTCCCACTCACCTATATCCTCGAAGCTCATGGCATTGGCCTCAGACGATACCCACTCATTTGCGACTTCTCACACACAAGAGGTGGAGAAGGCAACTTGACTGTCCTTCGTCACCGAAGTGGTCCCACAATACGTCTGGATCTCGACAATCCACAATAACAAGTGTTCCCCTCTTTTACCGTTGTAGGTAAATGACAATTTCATTTTAACATTTTCTTTCCTTTTCAATTTCTCCTCTTTTTCCTTTTTCGGGTTTCTTTCTTTGTCGGTTCGGGTTCTTTCGGTTCTTGGGGTTTCATGACGTTTTTCGTCAGCTTGTTTTGAGGCGTTTTTTTTTTTTTTTTTTTTCCCTCGACTACCTCTTCATGCCCAACCTTGTTCTTTCCTTTTACAAGTTTCGTCACCATCTGCAGTTTTGCGGTGACATGATCAATCTTGATTTCTAGATGCGCTAGGTAGGCCATCATATTTTGCAGGACAAACACCACGTCAGTTTTTGAATCCACAACATGAAAATTTCTTCTTATTTCTTCAACTTTCCTTATTTGTTCTTGTTCTCTTCGCTGCCTCTGGTATTCTTCTTTTTTCTTCAATTTTGTTTCTAGTGCAACTTGCAACTGCTTAATTGTGTCGTCCATGATCTCTTCTGTTAGGTCAGGTTCTTTCTTTCTCTCACTTGATTCTCATTTTCCTTATCCCTAGGCTAGCCCAGCGTTGTGAAACTCAGTGAGCAGTTGGTGGAGACGGTCTAGCATCTGTTGCCGTCTTTCTTCCACTTGGCTACGGGTTCGCTTTACCCCACTTTTTTCATTAGCGAAGAAGGTGATCGAGATGGGGGAAAAAAGAAGAGGAATGAATCGATTCATAATAGACGCACGCAAGCAGTTCCAGAGGTAAGTCATTTCCCTAGTGTGTGTCTGCCGCACAATAAACTTTAAACGACAATTATAAATTTTATGGCCACACTTCAATCGAATTTAATCTCCACGACAAGAAATAAGAAATAACAAATAAATTTCAATAGGAAACAAAATCTAAGTTTTTCTATATCTAATTTTGTTGATCATTCTTCTTCTGATGTTTTCCTATAGTTTAAGCACAGGTTCCGCAACCACAATGAGTGTGATTAAGACAATAACACAATGGTGAGTTTGCAGACATCCACAAGAGAACCCACGACAAGTGAGTATCATCAAACAATCAGCAACACAATAATCAACAATGTGTTAGCTGATATCGTTCTCGCTGTCCGTGAGCAGATGGCTGTATGTTCAGGCACAAGTTTTAACGCGTGACACTACAACATATTCTCCTGCCGTACCACCAATAAGACCAAACAAGTGCAAGTATCCGATCAACGCCATGGACAGTGTGGCATAATGCCTTCTCTTACCGTACCAACAGCAGCACAATCAAATGTCCAACTTGCACCGTAAACAGAGAAGGCGCTAACACCCAAGCAGCAGTAGTCTCGTGTCGTCGCTCTAGTGTAATGCCAGCGTCCAGCCAGCGTTCAGAAGTAAGTGCTGGATTGAATGTTGGTCAGTAGTGGCTGGGTCAACATATAGTGTTGACTCCGGTTGACCAGCCTCTGGCCTCTCAGATACAATGACCCAGATTGACTCGGAACCAATTGCCTGAATCCCATACATTTGCAGATTTCCACTAAGACTTGATTCTCGACAGATACCTGCAAACAGCCAAGTGTGTGTGTCTGATCGGTGGCCTGGGCTGGGTCCATATTAACTTTGACTCGTGAGCCTGAATTTCCAAGCTGCTGTCGCACGTTGGGCCTTTGAAGCCTAGTTTTAGGCCTTGCTTCGGGTACCCCACAGTAGCAGGCCCTCGTTCAGGCAGTTTTCATGACTTGGGCGTGGCCATTGACCCCTATTCCTGCCCTTAGATCGAAATGACGACCCATGGCCCACAACTATTGCAATATTTGAGCTGAGTTATTGCATAGGCTGCTTTGGGGCAAAAAAAAACGACAGTGATGGAAACCTTTCGTTTCATTGGTGTTTCACATTACACATAGTTCTGAAATATTGGGATCCGGTTGTTTTCTTCATTCGTGGAGCCAATAAACAGCGGTTTCGTCAAAACGGACATATTATATTTTTTGAGCGAAATTGAAATGCTAGTTTTTGGGCAAAAATGCATGATATTGAGGGTACTACATTCTGAAAATGTTACCCCCTGGGTGTGTATCTGGACTTCTGCTGAGTCCAAATACACCCAGGGGGTACGTCGTTTCAGAATGTCGTATCCTCAATTTCATGCTTTTTTTGTTGACAGGCAGAGCCGCATGGGCTATGAGCCATTGCATAAGTGCCATTTCGTCAAAATGGACATTTTTTATTTTTTCAACGAAATTGAAACCAAGTTTTTTGGCCGAAAACTCGTCCAAATTTGCTGCTCCCGAGGGTCCGGCGTTCTTAAACCACCAGTACTTCCTCATGTCGTGCCCGTTAACGTGCCACTATTTTAGGAAATATACGGGCTACTACAAGAGCGCCCAAATTCATCCGACTAGAAACGTTTTGACTCCTTTTTTTTTTTCCGCAGCCAATAGCTCGGCCAAGTACTGGTGGTTTAAAATGCTGGAACCCCTGAATGAATGTGGACTTAGCTTGAGACCAGATACATCGAGAGGAAACCGCCTGGATGTTTCTTGTCTCAAGCTAAGTCCACGTACATCCAGGGGGTCCAATGTTTTAAGAACACCGAACCCTCAGGAGCAGCAAATTTGAACGATTTTTGGCTAGAAAAATCAGCTTCAATTTTGTTAAAAAAATAAAAAATGTCCATTTTGACGAAATGGTAGTTGCATGCTGTGGGTTCTTGCCTCTCTCATGGGAAGGTATTTCGCCGATGGCGTGGATTGGTGAAGGATAGACTCAAGAGTTCAAACTCAGAATCTTTCTCCACCATTTTTCTATTAGTCTAGAGTCTGGATTTCGAATTCCGAATCTCCTATACTAACCATTCCTTGGGGTCGAATTCCGGATCTGCTTGCTAAGTTTTGGTTGGAAGATCAGCCGTGGTTTAGTCTGCAAGATCCTGACCTCCCTCAGACTGAGTAAGAAAAACTCTTGGATCTCGGTTTGAGGTTCAACGTTTAGGATTACTACCGTCTTCACCCGAATAGAACGCCCGGTCATTATAGTGAAACGGTTTTCACCTTTTTGCAGTCACAGATGCGGGTCCTAGAGTTCGATCCCCAGACCTCACCTTACCCATGTACAGTATCGAGTTGACCCCCGAGTGTTGGAACTCGTGACCTGTGTTTCGATAGTTGTTTGTTTGTCTGTCGTAGATCTGTGTAGATGTAAGGTTTCGATCTGTAGGTTTGTCAAGTAGAGGTCATAGCTGTGTAGAGGTCGAAACCGCTAGGTTTGAGGTTTGTAGGTGAGTCGCAGGTCCAACTGTGTTGAGTCGGCAGTGCAACCTCATGCAGTCGAAGTTGCCAGTCCCAGTCCTATCGAGTTCGGTCCAGCAAGTACTGTGTGGGACTGTGCACATTCAGGGCCCGGTGGAAAGGGGCAGACCAGCGGCAAACAAAAGTATAAATCAAGAGCAACGCCCAACAATTCATTCATTCGCTGCGTAAGGCATGCGGAAGCACTGCTACATCGTCTTGTGCGAAGGTGGTCTGCAGGTTGCCCGAAGACGAAGTGGGTTGAAGAGTGAGATCGTAGCCATAGTCAGTAGAGGTAGAGTGACCATAGCCACGATAGGAGCAAGATAGGCAGAGTGTGTATGTGTGGGAGTATTCAGGGTGATCCAGAGTTGAGTATGTGAACAGTGGTATCGAACACAGTGACGAGAGTTGGTGTGCAGGCGCCGATGCGCCATAGCCTATTGAAGTGAATTTGCATCTGAACTGTGTTCTCGTTTTCCATATCTCTGAGCTTTGAGCGGACCCTCTGCACCAGTGTGAATCGCCATCTGTTTGCATGTATGCGAAGTGGAAAAGAAAGCGAGTCTGATTGCATTGGTATCGGAGCTGGTTCCCGTTACCCCATGCGCGATCGTCGTTGTTGACAGGAGAAGCGACGCGCGCCAGTCAGACGCCATAGCCGAGGAGCACCAAGGGAGATGTGAAGTCCGCCATAGCTGCGCTGTGGAGAGAAGGTGCCGCGTACCTGCATAAGAAGATAACAACACACACACACACACACACACACACACACACACACACACACACACAGAGAGAGAGAG
>BFEA01000048.1:262885-285721 GCA_003427395.1 Chara braunii
GAGAGAGAGAGAGAGAGAGAGAGAGAGAGAGAGAGAGAGAGAGAGAGAGAGAGAGAGAGAGAGAGAGAGAAGAGAGAGAGAGCAGGGCAGAAAGATCCTCTCCCAGGGCCAGGGGAAAGGCCGAGAGTGTCAACAACAGCCACAGGCGCATGCTGGAAAGATGCTCGGTACTGGTAGGGAAATATGGGGAATGTGTCTGCTGGTTCTTAACGGCTATCAGGTAGGGGCATACTGGAAATTTTGGAGAGGTACCGGTAGGGGCATATGAAACATGTTTCAGGCCCAAACGACACCAGGGGTTTTGAAATTCTGGAAACATCATTCGTTGTCAGAGGGGCGCGACAGGGTAAGCTGGCCGTCAGAGGGGCATGCCGCAAATTAATCGAAATTTCAGGGGCATCTCGAAAAGTTTCCCAAAAATTTATGTTGTTGTACATCTTTGAAAGATCTATAACCCTATGTTTTTTATTTGTTTTTCTGCTTTTGTTTTAGCCCTAAAAAAATCTCTGTGAAACCAAAAAAAAAGACACTGGCCTTGATGTGTTTTTTTGTTTCTAGGGTCGCGGAATGTCAGAGCAGCGCTCTGGATTTGGCCATACCTGCTTCTGGACACATACCAACCTGCACCTAAGCTGGGTAAAGGTCCCATAGTTTTTTCCCGGGTTGTTTTGTGGAGGGATTCCCGGCCTCCCTTTTGCTCGGTAATAAAATTGGATGCTTTGTTTGTAAAACAAAACAGAAAAAACACTCATTTCATCTTTTGTTTTTGTTTTTTTTCATTGCGTTTATTTTTTTTTATTTTTATTTTTTTAGTCAAAGTCTAGGCTACCAGCCGGGGCCGCCCGGGTCACCCTATTTTCCCGGGCGGCCCGGCCGTGCAAAGACCAGGGGAGGTCCCAGCCAAAACAAAAAAAAAAACTCAAAAAATCCGAAAAAAAAACTATGTTATTCAGAAAAATAAACTGAACAACGTTTGCCTCAGGGTCACAACGAAATTTTTTACCAAATTTAAAATACAAATTTTAATTAAAAATTAAATTTTAATTTTTAATTTTTTTAATATCTTTTTGGCCCGGCCGGTCAAGTGGACCCGGGCCACTCTGGTAGCCTAGGTCAAAGCTCAAAGAATGAAAATAAAAATATGAGGTTGTAGACCTCAAAAAGATCTACAATCTCATATTTTTTGTTTTGTTTTTTGAATAATTTTCAGCTCAAGAAAAAAAATCATTGTAGGTCCCGGTGAAACCTGTTGCTTCGGCGTTTAAACGCCAAATCAACAGGAATTCAACGCACATTGAATCATTCAACGCAGACCCCCCGTTGAATCCGCTTTCAGACACACAGAGTCCTTGTAAAATAAGGACTCGATCTGGCTGCTCATTTTGTGATTTTGTGATTTTGAGGACCTAGTGCTTGGACCCGGTTTCCAGCAGGTGCTGCTCCCCACCAATAGATGGAGCTTTGTGCTTTAAAAAAAAAAAAAAAAAAAAAAAAAGTTGTGAGGTTACTCTAAGCAAATTGCTTTGAAGTAGAGTCACTTCTGCCACGACACGTCTGCCAAGGCTGCAGTAGTAGGCAAAAGACAACCGAAAACCAGACTGGGAGTTATTTTCAGAAAAAGGAAGAAAATTTGCATTGTGGAACCACCCCTGAACAGCCATTTCGTTAAAGTTGACTTTTTCCCTAGGCTACCAGCGTGGCCTGGGACCACTTGCCCTGCCGGGCCTAAAATTAATTAAAAAAACAAATAGTATAATTATTTATTTATTATTTTAAATTTGGTAAAGAATTTTGATGTGGTGTCTGCTCTTATCAGCAGCACTAACACGGACGGGGATGTTCTTTCAAAAAAAAAAAAAAAAAAAAAAAAAAAAGAATTTTGATGTGACCCTATGGAAAAAGTTGTGAAGCTTATTCTTTTGCTGCCCGGGAAAACAGGGCGCCCCGGGCGGCCCGGCTGGTAGCCTAACTTTTCCCCCCAATTTTCACGAAATTGGGCAGCCACAAAAACCAGTATTTTTTATCATTTTTGTGTCCCCACGACGTCGGACCATTGATGATACGACGTCCCGAGGACGCCATACCATCTGATATACCTCGACGTAAGTAACATCAAATTACATCCGAGTGTAAAAAAAAATGAAAAACAATCCAGGCACATCAGATGGCCCGGCATCCCCAGGACAACGGATCATCAATGATGGTCTGCGTCGTGGGGACAACAAGTTGCTAAAAAACTTTAAAAAAGGCTGTTTTTTCTTCTGACGCCCAATTTCATGAACATTCCAAAAAATGTCAATCTTAGCTAACTTGTAGTTTTTTTTTTTTTTTTTTTTTTTTTAAAAGGCCCAGTGCCCAAGGCTCCGATTATGAATTTGATTACAACACTTAACCACACACCTCTTCCCATTAGGGCTGGAAGAGCCTCAGCCACTGCCCCCCTGGAGACAGCTTCCCTGCATACCACAAATATAGTAAAATCACGGGGCATTGATTGCTTCCCCAGTAGGGAAGGATTAACCCCGCGGTGTGCTGAATCAGACTCTGCCCTACTCGACTCCTCAATCATCCACTACAATCTTCTACGCACTGAGGAGCAGGGGAGATGCAAATAAGGCAGAGATATTGATAACAGGTCTAGCTAGTTCAGCAGTTTGTCGATAGTCACGATGAGCTTCCCCCCAGGATTCTAATTAGCCACTGACCACTCAAGTGGGGAAAGCTCTATTCAAGTCTGTTGCAGAAAATTCAAACCAGAATAGCCACGTGGCAGGAAAGGAATCTATCACATACTCAGCCCTGGTGCGTCACACCACTACACCTCCTGCCCTGCCATGTGGCGATATTGTCGATAGTCACTATGAGCTTCCCCCCAGGATTCTAATTAGCCACTGACCACTCAAGTGGGGAAAGCTCTATTCAAGTCTGTTGCAGAAAATTCAAAACGGAATAGCCACGTGGCAGGAAAGGAATCTATCACATACTCAGCCCTGGTGCGTAACACCACTACACCTCCTGCCCTGCCACGTGGCGGAAACCCATGAGATGAGGGGAGCAGACAACAGCCACACGACCAGATCCACCTATCGCATGGACAACCAGATCAACCTACCGCATGGTTCCAAAAGAAAGGCTTATCTAATCTCCCTCAGTCCCGACCTCCACCCTACACTTTCACGCATCCATAGCGACCCAGGAACATTCCAGCAGAGAGTAGATTCACCGACAATTCTTAGGAATCAGACAGCTGATCAGATGAGGGGAGCAGACAACAACCACACACCCAGATCAACCTACCGCATGGTTCCAAAAGAAAGGCTGATCTAATCTCCCTCAGTCCGGACCTCTACCCCACACCTTCACGCATCCATAGCCCGCGCTCACCCCACATGCCTTTGTAGTTTATCATGTCCAACCACCAGGCAGGTCCCTCCTCCCACCGTCCTTGCTGACCCGCCAATCGGGTGAAAGGAAAAACCATCAGACATGCGGCCACGTGGACTAAACCGGGGTAAACAGTGCGGAGAAACACGGCGGGAGACAGAGGGCGAATTGAAGACTTACCGCCATGCAGGATGTAAACCAGCCATTCTACCTGCCCGACTGCCTCTGTTGGCCGCCCCACCGTCAAAATGTTCATTGACGCTATCGCAGTCGACGGTATATTCATTGTAGTCGTGGATGTTGTATTAGTTGTCAGTGTTGTTCTTGTTTTCACACTTGTGTTTCGATCTTCCAGTTCCTCCTCAACGAATGATGCGGCCATGATGTACTGAGGAACAACCTCCTTCGTTTTTGCTGCCGTAATAGTTGTCGTTCCCTTTGCTGACGTTAGATTGTCTAGCTTCTCTGTGCCGTGCGAAGCCTTCGCGGTGATCGCCAGAGCCTCCACAGTTATTGTGTTCGAAGTCATTATCATCGGTGCTGTTGTTGCTGTTGATGATGTATACTCCCCTGAATACAAGGTGACAAGATTCCAGACTTCAGCCTCCCGCCAAGCTTCAGTCACCAACCGCTCCTTGAGTGCAGCGCAGAAATCAGCACCCTGGTCAAAGATCAAATTGCAGCTCGTTATAATAGCTTCAGCCCGCTGCCAATCAACAAAAGGTTCCAGTTCCGGATCCTCCTCGATCTGCCACAGGAGGGTTTCAAGCTGTTGACACTTGTTCTCCAGCCATATGGCCGGGGCAGACCGCCCCCCAATCTGCCACCGCCACGGTCTGGGCAGCGGAGGACAAGCGTCCGACAATCCGCTGCATGCGCCATTGAATATCTTCTATTTCAGACAGCCACGATTCCGCCCGACGACGCAATTCGTCTGATGGAGCCGCCCCCTCCTGGACCGCCACGTGTGTTAGACCTTGCGCAAGGACGCCTTCTCCACGTTGACATCGAGATGCTATCATCTCGACCACTCCTTCGTCTGCCGCGTCAGTCAAGCCCAGTTGACCCATCGATGCCTAACCTCCTAGCACACTCCGGTGATTATGTCAACGCCTTCCGTCTTCCTCGGAACCTCCAAGGCGTTGGGTCTCGAGACCGCCGAACCCGCTTCTTCTTCTTCTTCTTCTTCTTCTTCTGCTGCTGCTGCTGCTGCTGCTGCTTCGTCTTCTTCTTTGTGGGACAAGTTTCAACAGGATTTCCTCACATCAACAGCATCCCATTAGAACTACAAGCATTACGAAGACGGCCGATTAAAACTACAAGCATTACGAAGACGTCCGATTAAAACTACAAGCATTACGAAGACGTCCGATTAAAACTGCAAGCATTACAAAGACGCCCGATTAAAACTACAAGCATTACGAAGACGATACAACTAACCACCCACTAATTTTTGCATCTTTTTTTTTTTTTTTTTTTTTTTTTTTTTTTTTTAAAGCTCATTATGATTTGTCCCAATTTACAGCCTCAGCCTAGTACTCACGGACCCGGAGGGAGGTTCCACTAGCCATGCATTTGCATTGGTGTGACAGGTGTGGGACGGTTGCGTGGCAGTGTGAAATAGTGAAAACAAAAACGAAACATTATTTGAATTTTCGTGACCGAAGAAATGAAAAGAAAAATGCTAAAAAATAAAAGAAAGTGCTCTTCCCACCGATCGTGTCTGCTCCAGGCAGGGTGTCAAATGTCAGGGTATGATTCACTGACCATCAAAACGACTGCATGTGAGTGGGAACACAGACCATATTCATCGACAATTATGGTTTGAGGCTTCCTTGAAATGGGCGCAGTGCACCCTGCTCCTTCCTTTGGTCTGACAGAAATTATCGTGTTGCAAAGGAGGGCAAGAGCTTAACACAAGTCCAGGGTGCTGTAGAGGTCAGTTTCTGGACCCATGACAGGTACCTTATTACAGTCATCAACTAATTTATGGGACCCAAACCATCCTATCGTGGAGGATCTGTGACGCGCAACCTCACGCCCTGCGCCGTCTTTCCTTCGGAGTGCTATTGGTGCAGAAAGGGGGCCCCGAAAAACAGCAAGATGGGGTGTGCCAAGGATTTTTGGGAAAATTGAGTGTGGGGACACAGACGGAACTGAAATCCCCCGTGTTGGTCTGATGAAGTGAGAGATCTGGTTGGCTGCGACACGGGTTTTGAGACGACGCATGCGCGGGATACGTGACGCGAGGGAGTTTAAATTCAATCTAGAAAATATTGTCGGACCTCCTACCGTGCCATGGCTCGGCGTTTGGAGTGGAAGGGAGTGGGCACGTGTTTAGTATCCCGCTTTCGCACTAGCTCCCGACGCCGCACGCTACACAATTCTGAATCCGACGTGGGCGGTCTTAATCGCGTGGCCCTTTCCTTGTGCTCGTCCTCGCTCCGTGTTCAGTAGTGGAACCCCTTCGATCGGTAGTGATCGAGACGTTGGCAATCACTAGACAAGGTGTTAGGCCAATGGGGCGCTACTGCCGACCACGGGATGACGATCAACTCGTTAAATGGTAGTAGTGGCGAGTACGGTGGGAAGTGCGTATCCACAATGACAAACCCAGCTCCGACAAACCCAGAACACCGATTTTCGGGAGGGAAGTAATATCTCCCGCCGATCTTTGCGACGACTTCTCGTATGTCCCACTCACAGACTCGTGTCCTGTCCTCGTTATACGGGAAGGGGCGGAGAGGGGATACGGGAGGCTGACGCCCAGTCGGGTTGGGCCCGTTAGTCCACATGGCAAAGAATCAGGAATACTCTAATCATTCATTGTACGCATGCAATCCTATCGGTCTAATCAGAAAGGCAGATTCCAGACTTCAGTCAAGAGGGGAACAGACAAGTCTGGAGGAGGGAAAGGAAAGCTCGTGTGAGGCGAGACGCGGCCACTGTTTCGTGCTCAGGTCGCACGAGGCTCTTTGATATTATTACAAGATTAAATCGCAAGAGTCATACACTCCAGGCGGAGGTGCTCGCAATCGCTCCTCGATAATCACAGATCAAAGCACTCTTGCATTTCCGAATCCCAACAACATTGCTCCTGCCATCAATTCGTCCTGGCAATATCTCAATCAAGGCGGGTTTCGTGCCTGTTCATTCACATCCTCCATACATTCATTCACTGTGGAAGGTGCGAAAATGACAACCATACGATGCCCCAACACGGTTGTGTTAAGGGTGAAATTCTTAACGTTGGATACATGCGCATCCACGGTTCACAAGACAAAACCCACTAGATCGGAGGACTACCCAGGAAACTAATGGAAGAGTTCCGGAAGAAATCATTCCAACACAGTCATCATACTCATCTCATCACACGCCAACTTTTGACTTATTACGTGGAACCATTCACATCAAGGAAGAAGGAGAAGGAGAAATGAGACAGAGACAGATGGGGATATCAAGATCGGAGGGAAGAGTTACACTGAGATTGGGAGAGGAAAAGAAGGTCCGGCTTTACCGCCGCAAAGTCACACCAAAGAATAGATTCGCAACCAAGAGGGCGCACTTGCCACCAAATTCCAACATGGCCCTGGGCTAGTCATCCACTCAACTCATATCACCTGTCCGCATTCTGACACCGACGATCCCGGCTGTCGAGCGTCATCCTCCACCACTGCGATCGTCACCCCGCCAACTTAGTCTCGACGTGGCTTGCCTGGATCCCATAGTCCGTCGTGGCGATCTAGCGCACCGCCAGCCAGTCTATAGTCAGCTCGTCAGGACTTTCCGACTTGCACCATACACATCACATAGCCACTACTTCCCGGAAGCTGGCCGATGAGTTGAGAGAGAGTTTTGCGGGGCGTCGGCGGAATTTATAGCTGCGAGAAGGGAGAGAGAGCGCGGAGAAAGGCGAAGGGTGAGGCAGAGGAGGGTATAGGAGAGTTTGAGAGTGACCGCCCGTCGAAAGCCATGTTGATCCCTCCTAACTCGACCTCAGCCAACCAAAATCGTCGCGCAGTACGAACTTACACGACGCTTCTCCTTGGCTAGATGGGGAGAGAGGATCGACTGGGTTTTCAAGCGCGGATCTTAGAGTGGGAAGAAGAAGAGCGCGAAGGATAGCACGAAACGGGTCCAAGATTCAGATGATCAAGAAGGAGAAAAAGGGCGCTCGCTGAGAAGGGGAGGGAAAAGCAGTTACAGAGGGAGGGAGCGAGGAAGCGTGTGCGCGCGAAGAAAGACGGTGAGAGGAGCGCGAGGAGGAAGGAGGAGGGAACTTGCTTGCATGGCGCCGATCGTCAAAAAGGGGAATGGGCACCAAGACAGTTGCAACTTTTCCCAATCCTATGCTAATTCAAAAATTGAAAGCACCATATCCGCACACAAAACAGGCGCGCGAAAGAAAGTCTTCCGTCTATCCATATTCCTACAAGAATTTCCCAGACTTTTCAAGGTCGAGGCCGAGAACATCCGCGCGCGGAAGGTCACGCGGCATTCCGTTAATTCCGGGATTTCTAACCGTCGAGCCAAATTCCAAGCGCACTCATTAAGGCGAGCAAAATTCCCATGCATTTTTAATCAAAAACAGAGGAAAAAAAAGGAACTGTCAGATTCCCACAAGGTACCTTTAATCGGGCACAGACAGAGGGGGGGGGGGAAGGGGATCTCGGGGTAGAACTGTACACATCTGGATGTAGAGAAAACACGGGAAAAATGAAGGGGTCCGAAAGATGGCGCAGGTCCGGAAGCTAGTACGTCACACCCATCAGACAGCCCCCCCCTACTGCAGGTTCCCCAACAATCCTCCACCAGAGTCTACTAACACGCCTCCTACTGGGATCCCTGAAGACAATCCCCTACTGTAGGTTCCCCACAGATATCCTCCAGCAGAGCTTGTCCCAAGCCAACCCTCCCCCCAAACGGGAACCCATCCCACCTAAGGTCCTTGACCCCCTCAAAGCAAAGCCTAAGGTAACCAACACACATGAGCAGTCTAACCACAAAACCCTAGATGCATCCCCATTAGACTGCTAACTGTATCAGGCAAACCCCTCATAGGCCAGGACGCCACATACAACACCATGGACAACCCTTGGGTGGTGCGCAGGCAGTGTCTGTAATAGCTTACCATGCACCAGCCCAAGGGGGTGTGTGTCCAGCCGTGCGTCATTCTAATGCCCTGCCGGTGTCCATGCACAAGGCTGTGGATTTGAACCCGCAACCTCATACCACAATGCCCATTTCCAACCGGTGTTCTAACCACTGAGCTACATCAACTGGACATTGCATGGGTGTTCCAAGGGACGCTGGACCCGGTTTCCAGCAGGTGCCGCTCCCCACCAATAGATGGGGCAGCCCGCTGGCCAAGCCCTCAATTCTGGCGGTTCTCCTACCACCGCCTGTATAATGGACTTGCTAAAAGGGCCTTTAAAAATAAATAAAATAAAGAGAGTTCAACTCCATGCAGCTACTGGTGAGGGGATCGAATCCTTCCACAAGCCGCAATCACTTCCCAGTGATGAAGCCATTCATCCTTGCGTTCACCATGAACCAGACGTGCCAAAATTAAGGCACAAAAAAAAAACAAAAAAAGTACTGAAACGAAGGAACGGTGGGGACCGCCACAAGACCACCACCACCCAAAAAAAAAAAAAAAAAAAAAAAAAAAAAAAAAAAAACTGCCCAATAGGAGAGCTAAAAAAGAGAGCAAAAGAACACATCTATTTCCTACGCTTAAATCACCAGTACTTGGCCCAACTATAGGCTGTGGGAAAAAAATAGAGTAAAAACATTTCTAGTCGGATGAATTTGGGTGCTCCTGTAGTGACCCGTACATTTCCTAAAATTGTGGCTTGTTAACCGGCACGACTTTAGGAAGTGCTGGTGGTTTAATTTGCGAAAACCATGGCTACTATCCGGACGTCCGGACCGCAGTCCAGACGGTCTGGATTCAGTCTGGACTCCAGACGTCCGGTCTGGAAGGTCCGGATCTGCCAAATTTCAAGGAAAAAAAAAAAAGGGTCCAGGACTCTCTTCCCCACTGAGGAGCCAAGCCCCCAAAATTGTTTTGGGGGTTTTCAGGCCCGTTATGCTTTTTGGGGGGTTCCGGACATGCTCTCTCTCTATAATAATTTAGTAGACACCCCCAATTTTTTAATTAATAGTAATTCATTACGTTTTATTAGTTTTTAAATTCTTTTTCTAAGTTTTTTTATAGTTTTTGACTTTTAACTCTTTTTTTTTTTTTTTTTTTTTTTGAAAGGCCCTTGTGCAAGACCTCTATCCTGGTGGTGGTAAGAGAACCACCGGGATTGAGGCTTTGCCTAGTGGGCCGCTCCATCTATTGGTGGGGAGCAACACCTGCTGGAAACCGGGTCCAGCGTCCCATAAAAGCATCTAGTCTGGTTCGGAATTCTTTTTTTTTTTCTTTTTTTTTTGCCTTTCCAAATTTCAATACCTTTCTCGGCATTTTTTTTATTTTTTTTTTTAAGACTTTCGAATTATAAAACCGGGAAGCGGGTCCGGCGTCCCTCGCATGAATTCCGTAGCCAAACCAGGCTGGGAGAGGCACTTCCGGCCAGTCCCATCCCCAACCACGGACCTCTCACAGTGAAGACGCCTGTCTTCAGCCCATCCCATACAAATCTCTAGTTGCAAAAGGACAAAAAGTTATGAGAAGCTATGCCATCCAACGACCTTAGTGTATGTTAATACTAAAGTAGAATTTAATCCTATTCCAATATATCGATTAACTCTATATTGCAATCAGACTCGCTTTCTTTTCCACTTCGCATTCACGCAAACAGATGGCAAGTCACACTGGCGCTTAGCGCCCACTCAAAGCTCAGAGATATGGAAGTTGGAAACAACGTTCAGATACATGCTTGCTTCAACAGGCTATGGCGCATCAGCGCCTGCACAACTCTCTGTTCGTCACTGTGCTCAACTCCGCTGTTCACACACTCTCAACTCAGGATCACCCTGGATATCCCACACGTGACACACTGTGTCACACACACGCACACACTACACTCGCATACCACCTACGGTGGCTATGGCCGCTTAACCCTGCTGGCTATGACTACGCAACCTCTACTGTGCCCACTTCGCCTTCGGGCGCTCTGCAGACCACCTCGCACAAGTCGCTCAAGCAGCGCTTCCGCATCGCTTACGCAGGAATGAATGAATGACTGGGCGCTGCCTCCTGATTTATACTTCTGTAACTCGTTGGTCTGCCCCTTTTCCATGCCCTTGGTGCACATAGTCCCATACTGTACTTGCTTGACTGGACTCTGACTGACTGGGACCGGTACCGCTGACTCAGCAAGGGTGGACTTCACCACTTGCCCACTTGCCTCCCAGTCTTGCTGTGGGCAACGTTGGAAGGGCCACTTTCGGACCTTCCGGAAGTCTGTGGACTTGGCCCTTCAACACTGTAGCAGCTACGACCTTGACCTTTCAGGACTGTAGCAGCTATGAACTTGACCTTTCAAAAGAGCTACAGCTACGACTTCTGGAACTCACTAAGACCTCTATCCGACAGGTGTACAGATCGAACCCCTACATCCTACGGACCTACGACAGCCTAGCAACTGTTGCGAATACACAGGTCGCGGGTTCAACTCTCGAGGTTGACACAGATACTGTACACAAGTAAGGTAAGAACTAGGGATAGAGCCCTGGGATCTGCATTTGCTACTGCTAACAGGTGAATACCGTTTCAATATTAACTCTATAATAGTCTATATTATGAACATGCAAAAACAACCACAAGAATTCCTGGCCTATACCCGATGCAATTACAGTAATCATCCCTAACCCTAAATTATCTACAAAACAGAAACCGTAATCACGACCAATACTCAACCCAAAATGAGATCCCAATTGAGGCCTAATTAACCAAAACCTTAAAAACATCAAAAAGTGTTCCACTTAACACATGGAAGAACTCACGTCAAAAAAGTAAACCCAATTTCGAGCAAAGCAGATTTCCAATAAGCCGAATGTCCCACTCTCTCAGATCCAACTGCCAAAAAGAATTACAGTTACAAGTGTAAGTGTGTGTGTGTGTGTGTGTGTGTGTGTGTGGGTGGGTGGGTGTGTGTACCAATTGAGTCACGTGGGCTGGGTTGTTGGTGGATGCTCAACTTATCCACTAGATGAATAACGGTCTGAGACACACGATGACAAGTGTCTCATGATGCACAATCAAATTGGCGAGAAACTAGTGGATACAACAAAAAGTACAGTATTATCTCCTTACCTACACCAAAGTGGGAAACGAATTGAACACTGGTTCAACCAATCTCGCTATACTATACTATACTTTTTTTTTTTTTTTAACACAAGGCTCCAATCTATTCGTGGGGAGTATCTGTTAAATTTTCATATACTAGTATATATAATTGCAAAAGATTTATTATATTATCTATATTAAGATTATATATATATCGTCAAACAGATATATATATAATGTGAAAAGATAACACAGTCTGTCTACCTCGCTAATCGCACATGATGACGTCAATCAAATCTCGTAACATACGTTCCCTCAGCAGCGTCCCTAGGCCTACTGAACCTAACAGTGTAATCTCATAACATACGTTCCCTCGGCAGCGTCCGTAGGCCTGCTGAACCTAGCAGTGTGCCTGCCGACCCATTTTCTCTAATTTAGCCTTCTCTCTCTCTCTCTCTCTCTCTCTCTCTCTCTCTCTCTCTCTCTCTCTGTGTGTGTGTGTGTGTGTGTGTGTGTGTGTGTGTGTGTGTCCACTTTATCCGAAGATCGAGGTTGAGGGCTCAAATCCGATCTAGATAAAACCCGTTATCAGAAGATCTAGACTACTCCGCTACCATTTAAGTCATTGCCGACCACGAGAATTGATTGGATCGGATTAGTCAGTAACCATCATCGTGATCATATTTTAACACGATCGAGGTCGGGGACTCAAAATCCGCATGACCATCATCATCATAATATCAGTACAACGACACTACGTTATTTAGATAAGTCGACGAGGGAGTCGTGATCCCATTCATCACCCAGCAGCAATGTTGTAGAGAAAACACGCAGCCGGCAAACACGAGAAACGCAGCAAATGCGGCAATAGAAGACACAGGTAACACGGCGGGTAGCTCCACTCCAGCTGCATTGAAAAGTTGCATTTGGAGTCAGTGGTGCAGCCGAGGATGACGTTCCTCAAACACACGACCTTCGTTTGAGGGGCTGGTCGCGATAGGCCAGTCTCGGTCAACCACTAGACTGCCACCTGGCAGGATTGTCGAAGTGGGGGTGAATCCGGTGACTGGTCGACGGGATCTATGCCATGTCCGGTCTGTCGGAATCACTACTATCTGACTTCCTTCAAAACAGATGATCGTGATGCAACAGCAACTGCTCTGTGACTGATGCTGCCTGATCTGTCGGGATCTGCATCTGTTGCAGGTCCCAGTTCGTACGATTAGCCCACGTGTCGTCTCCAGCAGCAGCCACAAAGGTCAATGTTCCAAATCGATGAGCCTCAGGATGATTGCAGGGATGTGGTTCGTCCTTGACAGGTCAGGCATGACCTCATACCACACCAAATCATCTTCTCACCAATCAACAGCAAGGCGCTCTTCACCTGCCTATCGCAAACGGTTCCCACGATTAATATGGCCCAGCACAATTGGCAGGGAAGAGTAGCCGACACCTTGCCACTCAGCGCATCATGAATGGAGGAGCCGCACCTCGTAGTTACACCCACAGTTCACGACAAAACTTGATGGAGTGGACATCCCTCCACCAACAGCAGCACCTGACCAAGGCTGACGTAGCAAGAGAGATAACTCAAAATCCAACAATGTAGCAGAGATTTAATATGAAGCGTAACCACATTGCGGCCGCATGATAGCATCATGCTTCAGACCTTCTTCTCTACGCAACTCAGTCTGAATACCCGGGCATCCGCCCATCAATAAATACTACTTCCCACGTCCAAAAAACCATCTTAGTCCCAGGATCCAGCGGAACTGGTACCTAGACCAGAAAAAACGTTTAAGCACTTTTGGCACACATACCAACGTGTCTTGGTAGGCGGGCAAAGAGTGTAAATTCAGGATACTCTAGAATCGAGAAAAATAGAACAAATAAAGAAAGAACTCACGATAAAAAATAATAATATTGCTCTCGTCCCGAGGACGCTCACTCAAGTGCGATTACGACAATCTGTTGCAGCCGCAGGCAATCGCCTCATGGTTCAGCAAATCGCCCAGCTGGACTCGCGTGGGTCTTCTTCCCGCCAAGTACCCCTGCTGGTGGCATAAAATCTCGGTCAGAACCCCTCTCGTCCCGAGGATGCTCACTCAAGTACGATTACGACAATCTGTTGTAGCCACAGACAATTGCCTCATGGTTCAACAAATCGCCCAACTAGACCCATGTGGATCTTCTTCCCGCCAAGTACCCTGCTGGTGGCACAGACCCTCAGAATGTCCACAGATAATCCCCTTTGTTTTGAAGGGTCCCTTCCTGTCGTACCAGTAGCAGGTCGACACAGGGTCCAAAGAGAAAGCATTACCCGTGCCAGTCACGGCAGCGTTTCCGAAGCCAATAAACCATCTTGGTCAGAACCCTCCCTCCCACTCTTTTGGAAAACTTCTCGAACACAGTGAGAACCTGTTCAGATGGAAAACCCACGCCTTTGAGTTCACGGTGTAGAGTCATCAGTGCGAGTGGGAGTAGTGCATCTTTATTTGTATTGCTTATGATTCGATGCAATGTCCCAATTATGTTTGCGAACTTCCGTTCTTTCGGACCAAAAGAGTCGTACCATTTCGTGATCATGAATTTCAGTTTACTTGGGTCCGTCCAAACACTGTCCGAATTCTTGAATTTGTGCGTTGTAACTACCTCAGCAGGTTTCTCCAACACAACGACGCGCATTAATTTTCCAAAAAATCAACCACATTCTGATTCCCATCGGTTCGTTCTAGTCTCAAATCCTTATGGTAGCACTCCGTGATTTTGTCCATTGCAGCGATGGTTCGAACTCTATCTTTTTCATTTCCAACCTTTGACATCCCAAGCAGT
The DNA here is from genome assembly GCA_003427395.1 of Chara braunii. Lineage (NCBI taxonomy): Eukaryota > Viridiplantae > Streptophyta > Charophyceae > Charales > Characeae > Chara > Chara braunii. Next base: position 277,341 of record BFEA01000048.1, read on the forward strand.
AGCAAGTCATCAACGTACCTTTTCCCAATCAGGCGTTTCCTGTCTGTTCCCAAGGATTCGAGAAACCTGTTTTCGACGTACATACATACAAGCGAGGCAAGGGGGGGGCTGGCTTGCCCACCCATTGGAATTCCTTTGTTTTGCTTCAATATGTCACCGACGGACTTAAAATAAAAAATTGTCCAGCAAAAACCAGGTGAGCTTTTCTAGGTCGCCCAGTCTTATGGACTTTCATCCTTCCTCCCCAACAGACTTACCGACAACAACACCCTTTCCTTGTGTTTTAACTCGAACCCAATGCTTCCCACGGTTCCTGTACTTATCAAAAATCCATTTTATCGATGCCCTCACTTCATCATGCGGAATTTTTGAAAACATTTCTTTCACATCATGGGTTTGTGCCTGGATATCCAACTTTTTTTTTTCTGCCTTAGCATTTACCGCTTGTAATTTCGGTTTAAGTCTCATGCTGCAGCCAAGTTGAAATGACCTTGTTTTTCGTTTTTAATCATATAACTAAGAGCTTTAACCAGGTTATCCGCTGCAAACCTAGTGGGATTCAGATAAGATGGACAAATTCGTCGCTTTTTGTCCAGGTCCTTCTCTTTACTCATGGTAAATGCATTTCGGATTCTCCCCTTGTTATCCCACCTCCCGACACGTTCCAGTTTTAGTTCTTTAAAGTCCCTTCTCATTGTGCATAGTATTTCGTCCTCGGTTTTTGTTACCTTCTCAAAATCTGGATTATCATTAAACATCTTCTTCATCCCAGAAACATACAGTTTGGGACATTCAACCAATGTTGCACCTGGATTACGGTCCAGGGGAGAAAGGGTTGAGCCGTTGAAGGCCTCTTTCACCCCTAGTACGTATTCACAGGATACAACATCGCTTGGGAAACACGTAGGTCCAATCCTTCTTAATTTCAAAGGAAAGATCCTAAAAACCTCAGTGATTCCAACTTTCCTGAGATTTTTAAGAGCAATATGACAAGCTTCGTTCACCATATGCGAGTTCATTATCCTTCCTGGGTATGGGACATTCCTGGAGTTGTAGACAAAAGGTTTAATCTCCTTAAGCTCGTTCGACCGAGCCCAGACATGCCCATCTATTTTAGGCAGTTCAAACAAGTGACATGCACAACTCTGAACATCTTCAGACGCAGTTAGCTTGTGGTTATGCAGAAGATCGACGACAGTCTTAACTTTCGTAAAAACCACACACAACTTTTTCTGCATCAGATCGACCAACTCGGGAGGCTTAATCTTATCCCCCAACCAGTCACACACCTTAGTACGCACACAGCTCTTGTCGATTGTTGGGCAAAAGGACATTTTTACAACGATCCTCTGCCTATGGTTGAATTCTACTTTCTTCTTTAATGCAGTTGATATTAACGATCGAATAATTTGCCTACCTCTTTTAGTATTCAATGATTTCAATCCTTTAAGCAACCTAAGTAGACCAACGGTGTCCTTCCTCAGGATGTCCCATCGTTTCCACGGGGCCCTCACGAGTGAAATCAGTTCAGACTTCCGACGGTCGGTTTCGGATTCCGTTCGCACCAAGCAAGTAAGTTCCCACTCTCCACCCTTTTGAAAAGCACCTTTTAGATACTTGAGTACAACCAGTCCTTGATCGTTCGTCAATTTCGTGTCCCCATAAACGAGCCTCACAAGTTTCCACGGCGTAATCCACTTATTACCACCGTGGCTAATAATATGAGCAGGCCTATTCGTCCCTTTGCAGACTTTCAACACTTTCAGGAGGTTCGTACATTGGGGGTGAGTGTTAGATGAAAACAATATCGGCTTCCACGCATCGATTTGCGTGGAAGTTCCCTTCTTTATATTCTTTCGTATTTTCCTTGCTTTCCGTTTCCGTTTACATCTACGAGTGTTCAAACCCGGGTTGGTATCACAATGATCTTATTTTCCATGCATAGCAGATTATCTTTCTCACCCAACCATAACGGAATAGCGCAGTATGTTTCCGGTCTCATCTTATTAATCCATTTATGTACCTTATAAATGGGCCAATCTAGAGAAGAAAGGACGTGCTCTCGCCATCTCTCAGAAAGGCATCGCCCAATCTGTCCGATGTACGTCGGTTTACAAAAGGGGGAACACAAGAAGAAGCCCTCCCAGACGAAAGTAAATCGACATCTAGTCCCACCCAGTACTTAGTGAAGACAAAACCTCACCGGTTGTATCCCAGAAAACACGAAAGGAGTGTCCCTATCCGAAAAACAAACTCAAGTGTAGTCCTGTCGGCTCCATCGTACTCAGGAATCACGGTGCATATACGACGTAGTGCACGTAACAAACTTTTTTTTGTTGGGACTACTTTCCCAACACATCTTCAGATCCATCGGATCGAGCACCGTTCTCCTTTGGCTCTTCATGGGTTAACTCGGTCTCAGTATCGGCGTCGTCGACATCGTCGTCTTCGTCCCCGTTCATCAGTCGGGTGAATTCTTCAGTATCTTGTTTAGCAAGTTCCCATGCTCCCTCGTATTTTCCTGCCCACTTGATATTTCGTTTCTGACACAAAATTTTCACCTTCTTTCCATTCATGTCCATGTAATGGTCGAGGCGCTGCCTCATGTATTTAATGATCCCAGTTTTTTCACGCGCTCCTCCTCCGGAACTGCTGCCTCGATTCACACAAAACTTCTCGCATCTTCCTCCTCTGACTCTTCGCTCTTCTCACTCTTCTCACTCTTCTCACGTTCTGCCTTTACATTCTGCACAATGTTAGATATCCCTGTGGCCGGATCTTGCGTACTAGCAGCTGTCTTCGATGAGTCCATATTTACTTTGCCGGCGATCTCCCGAAGCATTCGGCATGGCGGCTTCTTTCGAAGCGGGTTGTTGTTGTCCTTCTATTTTTGCGTTCTGCGGCCTACCCTTAGTATCGTCGTCAGACGATACTAAGATGCTTGGTTGACGTATCTTGATACCTCCGCTCCTCGATCGAGAACGCGACTTCCTTTCTTTACCAATCGGAGAATTCAATCCCACGATCCTTTTTCGCTTCTTGCTACTCCCTTCCGCCTTACTATTGGCTTCCAGTTCAACCATCATTTGTATCATAATCATCCGCTCCCTCTCCATGTCTGCAACCATAGCTTTCCGATCTACAGAATCTACTTTATCCGAGATCTTCCTCAGTTCGGCACCAAAATTCTTCGCAAGCCACATCTTCATACCTTGTTCTCCATCCTCGGTGCTCTTGTTTCCTTTCTTCTTAGTGGCTGCAACAACAACGTTCTTGCTGCTTTCACTCGAATCGGACGAGGAAACAGGCTTCTTTTTGGTCTCTTCAGCGTCGCGAGACTTCCAGCGTTCAATGAACTCAAGATGCTCACAGGTGAACCAAGCTCGATTCCCCAGTCCAGGGAAAGCGTTCGTTGCAGGGTTTCGATGCTGCGGAGGACCGTAACTCTGAGGATACTTCCAGTTTGGTACTGGAGGTTGTTGAACTGGAGGAAGCCCAGGAACAGGAGGCATCCATCCGTATGGGTATGGATATCCAAATGGTGGAGCAGTAGCAGGTATAGCCGGTGATGGAGTCGGCTGCGCTGCTGCGCTGGCGACGGCAGGTGGCATGGTTTGAAAATCCATCCAATACCTGTTGCAACCTGACCACCTCCCTCTACTACGTCCTCGCCCGCTGCCTCGACTAGGCCCCCTCACGCACATCCAAGTTGGCACTGAGTCACATCACCATGCCCCCGTCGATGATGACGAGGTTCCGTCGAGTGTCGTCGGACAACAACGATTATCGCAATCGTATCCAAGTGCGAGTGTCGACGAACACAATAGGTGACCTTGGCTATGGCAACCTAGGCTTACCCAGAAAAGTAAGAGTAATCAGTAAGAGAATCATATGATAGAAAAAATATATAACACATGCTCCACCTCAGTACACTGATTTAAAGAATCATACGTGCGTACAAGTAGGCAATGAGGAGCACGACGCCAAGCGAGTGGTACCAGGCACAACCGCAAGGTCATTCGCTTGGATCTATCGAGAGATAACTCAAAATCCAACAATGTAGCAGAGATTTAATATGAAGCGTAACCACATTCAATTTGCCACAGCATGATAGCATCATGCTTCAGACCTTCTTCTCTACGCAACTCAGTCTGAATACCCGGGCATCCGCCCATCAATAAATACTATTTCCCATGTCCAAAAAACTGTCTTAGTCCCAGGATCCAGCGAAACTGGTACCTAGAGCAGAAAAAACGTTTAAGCACTTTGGGCACGCATACCAACGTGTCTTGGTAGGCGGGCAAAAAGTGCGAATTCATAATACTATAGAATCGAAAAAAATAGAACAAATAAATTTAATAAAGATAGAACTCACGATAAAAAAATAGTAGTATTGCTCTCGTCCTGAGGATGCTCACTCAGGTACGATTACGACAATCTGTTGCAGCCGCAGGCTATCGCCTCATGGTTCAGCAAATCGCCCAGCTGGACTCGCGTGGATCTTCTTCCCGCCAAGTACCTCTGTTGGTGGCACAGAATCTCGGTCAGAACCCCTCTCATCCCGAGGATGCTCACTCAGGTACGATTACGACAATCTGTTGTAGCTGCAGGCAATTGCCTTATGGTTAAACAAATCGCCCAACTGGACCCGCGTGGATCTTCTTCCCGCCAAGTACCCTGCTGGTGGCACAGACACTCAGAATGTCCACACATAATCCCCTCTGTTTCGAAGGGTCCCTTCGTGTCGTACCAGTAGCAGGTCGACACAGGGTCCAAAGAGAAAGCATTACCCAATTTACCCGTGTCAGTCACGGTAGCATTTCCTGACGTAGTAGCCATGTATTCATGGAGGCTCCGTATCTGTGACCAAGGCAAAAGCCCTCACCTGTTCATAATACAGATATGGGGGGGCGTCATCCAAATCCCACCCATGCCTGCCAACCTGGCAAGGAGGAGGGACCATGAGAGGGACACAACGGCGCTATTCGGTCGCATAGGCGTTACCCTTCCCTCTATACTCCCGGCGTCCGCAAAGTTAAAAAAAAATAGAGCCGGTGAAACCACAGTGCGGTGCTAGCGCAGCGCTGGTTAGGAATTCTGACATGACTCCGAGGCAAAAGTGGTTTGCATTGTTATTCTACATAACATACTTTTTTTCCAAATTTTTTTATTTTTATTTTTTAAATGGTCCTGACATTTCCGAACCTGCTTACCGGTCCGGGCTGTCTGGAACCATGCATCATGTCCGGAGGTCTGGGCTATCCGGAACCATGCATATCCGGCGGTCCATATGTGTTTGGAAGTCCGGACTTCCGGAACCGACCAGACACGCATCCGGTCCCCGGACATGACTTGTCCGGATCCGGGTCCGTCGTAGCCATGGTGAAAACTTGTGACCCCTGATTTTCGGTTGAATCCACGGTGCCTAAGGCTTGGACCCCACCTACTGGCGGCTGGAAAAGACGTATGGCCACAAAAAGCGGGCAAGTCATTTGGGAAAGTTGGAAAGTACTTTTTTCGGGACCCCACTGCCGAGGACCAATTGCTCTAGGAAACCTTTGGAAATCAAGTGAACCAATCGTTGCCTGTTTCCATTGGCACTCGTTTGTTTTGTTCTTTTTTTCATTTTTTGTTTTTGTTTTTTTGTGGCACTCTTCATCGCTATTGGCTGCTGCCTCCCGTGGGAACACGAACTTTGCAGGTCCCCGATGCCAACAGCTGGCGCTTTGCCCTCCCTAACCTGTTGGAGGGCGTTTTGGAAAAGAGTGTCGGTCACTGGCGGACACTTTTCCATCCGCCAACCATGTAGAAACACAGCTGGTGGTGTTTTGGAAACGGCAGTGGGGTCTGAAATCGACGTCGCCAGATCTTTGGAAAACTTCCTGGCGGCCTGGTGGGGTCCGAAAACACCCTTCCATGCCAAAACTTTTCCAGCCGCCGAGCGGTGGGGTCCGAGCCTAACGCTGCCAACCTTCAGGCCAACAAAAAAATCACTAAAATTCACGTCACACTTATTCCAGAAGAAGCAATCCAGGTGTGTTCACTATTTGCGGATGATCAAACGATCATGGCAGAGGCCACCCAGCGTAACATGGAGGAAATCCAACAAATGATGGAAAATTTCGCTAAGGTTTCTGACATGACGGTTAATTGGGGGTCTAAAACACAAGGATGGTGGATCCACTATCAAGGGGGACGTCCTCCAGAATCACCACACATCGCATGGATGCCACTAGGAACCCCAATAAGAATTCTCGGGATCTCCATGACTGCAAAAGGATGCCTACCAATCAACGATGAATGGATCAGCGCCCCGGCCCAACACAAACTCGACAATTGGAGGAACAAACACACATCCCTGTTTGGTCGAGCCTTAGTTCTCAACAATGTCATCTTCGCAACACTTTGGTACAAATCCTTACTGTGGCCATTGAGCAAAGCGGCTCTAAGAAGGCTAAAAAAAAAGACAGCGGCCTTCTTGTGGAGAGGGGATGGAGAGGAGGCCAACGTAATAAGCCGCGTGGCTTGGGACTCAATTATCCAGCCAAAAGCAGGGGGTGGCCTGAGAATGCTGGATCCGTCCACACAAGCGCAGACACTGCGCATCCAATGGTTAAAGAAACTTATCTTTGCTCCCCAAAGCCCATGGTGGGTCCTCGCTTTGGAACATCTGGCCCGGTTGCACCCTCCAAGGGGATAGAGCACCCTTCAAATTGAGAGATATAACATCGTTACACCGAGTGAGAATCCTCGAAGAGAAGGGACAAAGGATGACATTCCAGCCCGACAAACCAATTTAGGACTTGGCTCTGGACCCAATAGAATGGATCTGGTAGCCCCCACAAAAGAGGGGTACCCCCAAAATGAAACCCATCAGCCTGCACCAGTTATCGGTTAAAACCACCTATAAAATTATCAAACCTAAACGATATCTGCGAGACACGATAAACGATAGATGGGCCAGACACCTTAACGTGGACCGCGCCCTCCTCTTTCCAATCCGATGGTTCATGGAACAAAAGTACAAACCCTTAAAAATCACTTCCCTGCAGTGGCAGATAGCCCACCGCTGTCTGCCCACAAACGACTGGTTAATCGACCGCACAAACCTTGAACAAAGAGGCTTGCTGCTTCCCTATTGCCAGCGGTGTCAAAGTCTATTCCCATTCCACAAGAAGGCGGAAACCATTGAACATGTTTTCATCAAATGCCCGATTGCTCAATTCAAATGGCGATGGTGGGACCGTATATGGCCGAAAATGGAACCGGACATTCCCTGGCCTTGAACATGGCAAGCCATTCTGACAGGACAGTGACCATTAGCAGGAACAACCTCGACCTTCGTAGAAAACATGTACAGACTAGGTAGGAGGGCGGTTATATGGGCACTATGGTGGCAGCGATGTACCCTGGCTATGGAAAAGGTACGGGTGGAGGGGCCATATATCACTGAACAGGTCCAGCAACAGATACATCTTGAGCTTACACGTAAATGGTTGGACACAAAAACACAATTAAACCTTTTTAGACAGATTGGAGATGTCATGAGACAAATAACAACATTTTGCACAAACTGGGTAGGGGGAGAAAGAGAAGGATGGATCGCAAAAATAGAATGGAGCGGTGACAGAGGAGGGGATCTGCGGGACCTGGAAGAAATAAGAGACTACCGTTTAGTCTTTAAGGACTGGACTAACATAGAGCCCTCGTTTCCACTACGCCCTTCCTCGGATTTCGCGGACCCCTTCCCACCCCATGCCTTGTCCCTGGTGGAAACCCTATCTTGACTATGAAAACCTGATGACAAGATCCCTTCTGAGTCTTTCTAGATCTATGCCTTTACGCGGTCTTTCTCCCTGGTGACCCCTGGGGAGAGGACTCCGCCATCTTTTCTTTACCTAGGACAGCAGGCTTGGAGGGAATAGGCAGCGAATAGTATTGGCTCTCACAAGTCTATCTGGCGCCCTTAGTTGAGGGTGAAGAGATACAGACGACAACCATATCATGGTCTTTAAAATATCTGCAATCTTTCTCAAGAGGATAGTGAGATAGTGAAGCCTGGTTGGCCCGGGGCTGAGGTTAGGGCATGCAGAATAATTTGGGACGCTGGACCCGGTTTATAACACACTTTCCTTCACACAGGCCTGCCCAGTCAATCTCCTTGCTTGTAGGGCAATCAATGTTGGCAGGCCCCACAATCTCAGTCCTCCTTTTTCAGATATCCTCAGAAATTCTTCTTCCTGTTAATGGGACGCTCGACCCGTTTTCCAGCAGGTGATGCTCCCCACTAATAAATGGAGCCTCTCCTCAGGTGTTATTGGTGTCTGCTCTTATCAACAACACTAACATTGGAGGGGGCGTGTTTAAAAAAAAAAAAAAAA
>BFEA01000048.1:290783-342938 GCA_003427395.1 Chara braunii
GTGTGTGTGTGTGTGTGTGTGTGTGTGTGTGTGTGTGTGTGTGTGTGTGTGTGTGTGAGAGAGAGAGAGAGAGAGAGAGAGAGAGAGAGAGAGTGTCACTCACTTCTTCAATCACGTATGTTCCCCACAGCCCGAGTGGCTACTAGGGGTGCTGATATGATCAGACACCACTAGTAGTGCCGGGAAGGCTCCGTCTATTGGTGGGGAGCAACACCTGCTGGGAATCGGGTCCAGCGTCCCTGTAAAGTACATTTAAAATACAATTACACAGTTTGATGTGCATCGTGTCAGATACGAGAAGAATAAGGCCGTGAAAGGTTAGCAAGCCTGTAGTCTGTACTAACTATCTATTGTGTGCAGGGGCTACTGTTGAGGGAGATAGGTAGCAAGTACTTAATCTTTTTCTTTGGAAGGAAAATACTAAAATAGCATGAAAAAACTGCACACTGGCCTCTACAACACCCTGGGGCCTCGACCCACTAGCATCGCGTAAAACGGTGTGTGGCGGCCGTTTCTTTAAAAAAAAAACAATGAAGAATCCTTTTTTTGATTTTCAGAAATGCAAAGAAAACAAGGCCAACGCTATGCATCCACACTTCCACCAACCCGGTACATCTGCATGCGACCTTCCCGCCGGCCTGTTCGCAGCCTTCCATGGAAATCTCAATATTCTCAATTTCTGCGAAAAAAAATAGCAAGGCGTGAAGCTTCAAAAACACCCCCCCCCTAAAAAAACCATAGTATTGCAGCTTCGCGCCAACGCAAAGTGGCCAACTAAATGGCCAACAAATGATTAAAAAAAAATTCTACTGGCCGACAGGAAGCTGCATCCACGAAAACAAAGAGAATCCGCACTAGCAGTGGATACATGAAATGATCAACGACTCACACATGTCACAGATGGCCGCACGTGGTCGAAAACGGCGGAGCACAAGCGTAAATCGGACGTAGTGGGACGAGAACCCTAGACTTAGAAAAAAAAAAAAAAAAAAAAAAAAAAAAAGATCCCGCTCCGAGCAAATGATGCTCACCACAATGTCGAATAAATTGGGGCCATCAGAGTGGTGGCCCCTCTAATTAGTAACTCGCACAACGGCTGTCACCACTGCCAGGCAGATGATCACCTGATGACACTCATCTGAAGCACGAGTACTGGAGCAAGGTGCACAGGTTTAATGCGTTCGTCTTCCATGGATGTGTAGGCCTGGCTGTGGACAGTAAAAATTGATTCATGATTAAATGCATTCGCAGCTCCACTGAGGAGCGCACCCCAGAAGGGTGGCACCTGCCGGCCGTTTAAACCACCAGTACGTCTCCCAGATTTTTTCGAAGTCGCGGCTTGCATGCTGCGGCAACTTTCGGGGACCGGCCACCAGGGCGAAATGGCTGGCGGTGTCAGTCAGAAGGAGCCCCACCAGTTCGTTTCATTTTGCTGTGCTTCCCGCCCCGGAAAAAAGTGCCTTGGGAGTACTGCAGGTGCCAGTCAGTGACTGACTGACTCGCACGGGGTCCACTTGGTCCACTGGCTCAACAAATGGCTAGCAATTTAGTAGCAAACTATTTTGTACAGTCCCTTACCAACTGATGACACAATGTGCACCAAAAAAAAAAAAAAAAAAAAGTAAGTGCAAGGTCGCACTGGTCTGGATTCTTCACTTGGGGGTGTAGAGTTCAAGGATCAATTGCCACAATTTTCTTTATATATCCTACCCCTTAAGCGCGGTGGGCCCGCGAGGGGAGGTCGTGTTCTGCTGCGCGCTGAAATCGGCCCGAAGTTTTGATTCGGGCCGGCGGATGAAGGCGATCGAGGGAGGGGCATTGTGCAGAGTGGCGCGCGTACCGAATTGTTCACAGCGCGCCACTAAACGAGAGAGCGCGCCTACGGGGCCGGGTAGACGGCGGGCGTCGACGTGCATTAATATCTGAACGCGCCCGCCGTCGGATTGCAAGAAAGTGTCGTTTCGTGCCCCGACCCCTTTTTTCTTTTCTTTTTTTAATTTTTAATTTTGTATATTCTTGAATTAGTTTTTCTTTTTCTTTCTTGAATTCGTTTTCGTTATTAAATATCTGAACGCGCCCGCCGTCGGATTGCAAGAAAGTGTCGTTTCGTGCCCCGGCCTCTTTTTTCTTTTCTTTTTAAAATTTTTGATTTTGTATATTCTTGAATTCGTTTTTCTTTTTTTTTCTTTAATTCGTTTTCGTTATTCTTTATTCGTTTTGACTCCTGGTAGGCGTGTCGTTTTGGCGGCAAGCGCCGGCGTCGGCGCCGACAAAAGGAAGCGGGGTGGTGGGTGCGTCGCAGGCAGTGACCCACCCGCACCCTCAGACCCCCACCCGCACCCCCGCCCCACGCACCCACCCACACCCACCCCCACCCCCACCCCCACGCGCCGACAAAAGTAAGAATATAAAAGAAAATATTATTCTCGTCCATGAGATACTCCAGCTCGCACCACACTCCTGCCAAAATTCGGCCATGATTTTTATCAATTTTGAAAAGGCCTATGACCACGTGGATTGGCTTTTTCCTGATAAATGCTTTGAAAAAATGAATTTCGGTCTGGATTTTAGACGATGGATATGAATCCTACACCACAATGCAACCACTTGTGTGTGGCGCCCAACCTCACGCCCAACGCGACTTCCTGATCGGAATGGGATGTGGGCCTGGAAGTGTGAAAAGGGGTGTGCCAAGGATTTTTGGGAAAGTGGGGGTGGAGTGTCAGGTCGGAACTGAGATCTCTTGTGCAAAGTTTCAGGGGCATAGATGCAATGGGGCTAAGGGGGCGAGTTACTTCCGGTCAGTTGGCGTTCGATGTCGTGCAGCATAAGGCAGATGGCATGTGCGGTGCATTCAAGGCCGTCCGATTCGTCCATTTTGGGGGCAGCGGTTCGAGGAGAGGGGATAGTTGTATTCCCGATGAGTCGGACCTTTGGGTGCAGGCACGTGGCGTATGTCGTCGCACGTTTGGGTTAGGCCTCCTAGTTTCAGGGGCCCGTTGGTTGCCGCGTCGTTGACAATTTCCGCAAGGCGTGTGGGGCCAATACGGGGCGATGGAATTCCACGGGACCACTGTGAGTTGATGATACGGGAGGAGAAGACTGAAAGGAGGAAAATTGGTAGAGATAACGACGAAGCCGGAGGATATGAAGTATTGCGTGTTCTCCGAAGTGGGAAAGTCGGGGCACCTCGGATCACTAGTTGTGGCACAGTGAAACTCCCTGGGGCACAAACGATTCTCTGTTAGGCAGGGGAATTCCGGGTATCTTTGCCTAATACATTCTCTTACCCAAGGGTCGAAGTACTCTGAGTCCCAGGAGCTCGGCATCTTATCATCGCAGGGTGATGGAATTCTTCCGCACACGTCTAACCGGCAAGGGGACTTTCCGATGTGATATTGGAACTCCTGTCCGTTTAGGTGCGTGGGGAAAGTGCCCACCTACCCGACATCTATTTGCTTTATTCGTATTAACTGTAGCTGCTGCAGAATCTGCTATTGGGCTCGCTATTCTTGTTATTACTTTTCGAATTCGTGGCACTATTGAAATCAACCCAAACCACAACAAGTGGCCCATTTCCGCTTAAGAAAGGCGCCTAAAAAAGAGGCGCCTTAGATTAGCGAAAAGAAACAAACAAAAAAAAAAAAGATCGAAGATGTCGAGTTTGTCAATGGTCGCGAATCGGTGCGCGTGGATATGTGTAGGCTGCGCAGATCAGATTGCGCTTACATGCATCCCCGTGCGGACAAGCGACTACCCAATCATCTAATCATTCCGTGATCCCGTATACAATCGTTTTCTAGCATGCACGGTGCTACTACACGTCACGCATCGCAGCAACGATCAGTGGAAAGGAGATAAACAGCAATAGAAGTAGTATTGACGACTACTCAAAAGTTCCTACTATGCTCATGAGTGTTTCAAAATGACAAGCAAAGGCAAGGGTCAAGCAAAAGAAGAGCAACAGACATGACATTCATTCATCCATTCATTCGACAAAACACACACCAAACGAAATCGATATCGCTCATAAAACGAGTGTGGGCCGAAACCAAGCCAAGATTCCGAAAACAAAAGGAAACGGGCGAATCGCCTTGATCCGAGATTAAAATTTATATACAAAAGCAAGGAGGGAGACAAGACAAAGAAAATTGCAAACCACGTCTATCAACCTCATCTCCCTCTTCTTTTCTCTTTCTCTCCGATGCGGACAGTCCGTCGTCACGCACCAACCCACGAAGTCGTCACCCCGCTTAGTTCTCCCGCACCCGTCAGGTTCGCCCACGCCCACAATCCATCGTGGCCCGCGTCAACCCCGCACGTTCGGCACCAGCTCGTCGGGTTGCCCGACTCCCTCTTCAACTCACCTCTTACTTCGCTAGCGAGCCGACCCTCACTGATCGCGCTCCCCGAGCTTCCAACAACTGGTTAAGAGAGGTATCTAATCGCGCATCCGAAATGTATAGCATACATGCATGCGCGAAGAATACGGAATTGCAAGGACTTAGAAATGAGATTAGGAGAGGAAGCGCCCACGTTCTGCATGGCCAGACAGTGGCGTGGGGGACTTAGCCACTTTTCACGCATTGATCCGATCATGCAGGCTGCGGTGCTAATTAGACACAACAAAAGAGGGAGAGAGAGCGGGAAAGACGAAGCTCAAGAAGAAAGATACAGATACAATGGCGTCCGCCCAAAAATTACAGTTACTTGCAAGATTAAGGGCGCCCACTAATCAGAGCTCTGTTGCAGCCGCAAAAGAAGCGCGCAAGAAAGACGGCGCACGACAAAAGAAATCCCGAATTCCTAAATTTCTAACTAATGCAAAAAGCGACACAAATTCCAAAAAGAAAATCCGAAGTTCCGAGAGTCATCGAGGGCTTGACAAGATCCGAAAAAGAAATTCAAAAAGAACGAAACAAAATTCCCGCGCGACCTCCACGCCTAAATCTGACAACAACACAAAAAAAGAAGTGACTTCAACCATTATTAATCGCGCCTGGTCGGCGTGACAGCCACTCAATCAATCATCCCAGGACTCGCATGGCGCTGCACCCAATCATCCGAAAAGTGACGCCGCAAAAAGATGAAGAAACGAGGACACCGATGCAATTTCCCTTCAATCCCGATCTCCCGTAATTGACCCATCCTTCCCAGCTTAGGACCCCTCATTGCCGTCGTGCAGAAAATTGCGCGGAACAGAAATCGGTTCATCACGTGTGTTCAAGTTAACAGGCGCATAGCGCCACCCTTACGGCTGGAGCGGTTGGTTTGTCAAGGTGACCCAATTGCCCCCTTCCTTTTCTTTATTATCATGAAGACATTAGTCGCCAACCTCCGGACAAACAAAGACATCACTAGCATTCAGATCACACGTATTCCGGAAGAGGTAATCCCTGTCTGCTCTCTTTTCGTAGATAACCTCACAATAATAGCGGAAGCCACACATTGCAACATAGAGGAAATCTAGTGGATGATGGATAAATTAGCTAGAGTCTCTGACATGACGGTTAAGTGGGGGAGCAAGACACGGGGATGGTGGATTCATCACCAAGGGGGGCGCCCCCCAGAGTCGCCGCACGTTAATGGATATCGTCAGAAGCCCCAGTGAGAGTCTTAGGGGTATCCATGACTGCGGGGCGACGCCCACCAACCAATGATGAATGGATTAGCTTCCTGGCTCAGCAAAAACTAAACAACTAGAGAAATAAGCACACATCTTTGTTCAGTCGCTTCTTAGTAGTTAACAACGTTGTTTTTGCAACATTATGGTACAAGTCTCTACTGTGGTCGTTGAGCAAAGGTGCCCTAAGGAAGCTTCGAAAAAAGCGGCGGCCTTCCTATGGAGGGGAGATTGTGAATAGAGCAATGCGATTAACTGAGTGGCGTGGGACTCAATCATCCAACCTAAGGCAAAGGGAGACCTGCGCATAATCGATCCAGCCCCACAAGTGCAAGCGCTACAGTTAAAATGGGTAAAAAGACTTATTTTCACCCCCCAGGGCCCGTAGTGCATGTAGGCTCGGAGCATCTGGCCCGGCTCGCCCCGGCAACCCCCCAAGGGGTGCATCCGTTGATATGGTTGGAAGACCGTTTTTTGACGATCCGGCGCAAACTCCCACAAGGGAGACAAGAGGTCGACGACAGAGAATAGGTAATGGACACCTTCTGGTCATCTCTACTAAATTCATGGCGCAAGTTCCCGCCCCCGGATAGAACCCACCCTGATCGATGGGAGGAGGTCTACCGGCAGCTCTTGTTTCGGAATAGGTGGGTGACAGATCAGAGGGGCAGCATCATGTCAAACTTGTCCCTACCCTGGAAAAGTTGGGTCAAACGAGGAGTTCTTAGAGTTGGGGACCTTTGGGACAATGGGAGACAGGACTGGATAACAGTTGGTCAACCGCGGGAAACCCTACGGTACTGCCACCATGTGGGGGAACTGTTGGATAACCTAATTGAGGCTATCCCGCTGGCATGGTATCAAATTCTCAAACGAGGCCCCATTTTGAGAGAAGGCGATTGGGTGACAAGTAGGGAGATCCCGACGAGGATGGGCCAGATTCATATGGTCTCCCCCCAAACAGTCCTTATCGAGCATTACACTATCACCAAAATAGGCGCCCTCCAAGGGAGTAGAACCCTCTTTGTTTGGAAGGAGAGAGTGTTTGTGTACCAGGTGGGGGTCATAGAGGCGAAAGAACAGACGGTCGTTTTCCAACCATTCAAGGCGATCTAGGATCTGACTTTGGATCCATTGGAATGGACATGGAAGCCCCCTCAAAAGAGAGAAGGCCCCAACACTAGTTACATTAGCCTTTATTAGCTATCATTCAAATCGGCATATAAAATGCTTAAACACAAGCGACATCTGAGGGACAAGGTTAACGATCGTTGGGCTAGGCACCTTAATGTGGACCGCACCCTCCTTACACTGATTTGCTGGTTCAAGGAACAAAAGTCCAAGCCCACTAAAATCACCTCCAACAGAAAAATTCCCACAAGAAATTAAAGTTGAAAAAGCATTCCGTAAAAAAAAAAATCGTCATATTTATAAATTATCCTTCCAACGTTCGTCCAATTCTAAAATTTACAATTTTATTTAGTAAGTTTTCATCTAAGTATGAACTTTCCCTTCCAACTACATCTATTTGTTCAAGATGGAATGTTTATGAAATGTTTTTATTAAACTTTCATTCTACTACAACAAATATCTTCTAATTTAGATTGGATTAGCCTATTTATGACTGGAAATCCTTACTTAGAATGACAGTCCAATTAAAATATTTCATGAACTCATCCAAACTTTCATTCTATCTCTAGCATGCAGTTCAAATAAGAAGGGATACCCCATTCTTGGAAGGAAAGTTTTATAGTAAGACGAAAAAAAATTAAATTAGAATGACATTTTTTAAGATGGAATGAAAATTTGAAATTTAAAATGTAATTTTACTATAGAATGATTATTTAATTTTGGGAATTTTTTCTGTTACAATGGCCGATAGCTCATCGTTGTCTGCCGACCAATGACTGGTTAACAGACCACACTAACCCGGAGCAAAAGGACTGCTACTGCCATGGTGCCAGTGGTGCCAGAGTCTTTTCCCTTCCCACAAGAAGGCAAAAACCGTTGAGCACATTTTCATGCAATGCCCAATCACTCTATTCATAAGGAGGTGGTGGGACCGCATTTGATGAAAAATGGAAACAGATATCACCTGGCCTTGGTCATGGCAAATCATATTGGCCGGGCATTGGCCGACAGCAGGGGAAGCCGCGGCCTTTGCAGAAAATATGTACAGATTGGGAAGGAGGGCGGTGATATGGGCTCTCTGGTGGCAGAGGTGCACCCTGGCCCTGTAAAAAGTGAGGGTAGAAATGTTAGAGATTACAGAACAGATTCAGAAACAGGTGCAGTTTGAACTCATGCAAAATACAAAGTCACAACTAGATATTTTTAGAGAAGTTGGTGATGCTAGGAGAGTGATCACAACATTTTGCACAGACTGGGTAGGAGGGGAGAGAGAAGGGTGTGTGACAAACCGATTTCTGCCCCACGCGACTTTCGGCGCGATGACAATGAGGAGTCCTAAGTTGGGAAGGTTGGGCCAATTACGGGAGATTGGGATTGAGGGAGAATTGCATCAGTGTCCTCGCCTTTTTCGCCTTTTCGTTCCTTTTCTTTTATCGCTTCCTTTCGGATGGCTGGATTCAGGGTCGGGTAAGTCCCAGGATGATTGATTGAGTGGCTGTCGCGCCGACCGGGCGCGATTAATAAGGGTTGACGATGCTTCTTTTCTGTGTTGTTGTCGGATTTTAGGCGCGGACATCGCGCAATAATTTTTGCTTCGTTCTTTTCTAAATTTCTTTTTAAATTATTTTTCGAATCTTGTCGAGCCTCTATGAATCTCAAAATTTCGAACCTTCTTTTCGGGATTTGTGTCTTTCGCTCTTTCTGCATTAGACAAGAATTTAGGAATTTTGCAATTAGGATTTTCTTTTGCCGCGCGACGCTTTTTTGCTTACTCGCTTCTTTATGCGGCTGCAACGGAACTCTGATTAGTCGGCGCCCTTAATCGTGTGTGTAACTGTAATTTTGGGCGGGCGCCCTTATAACTGCATCTTTCTTCTTGAGTTTCGTCTTTCTCGCTCTCGCCTTTCTTCTTGCCGAGTCTAGCCCGCCCACGGACTACATGCTCGGATCGATGCGTGGGGAGAGGCTACATCCCCCACGCCGCGATCTAGCCATGCAGAACGTAGGCGCTCCCTCTCCTGATCTCCTTTCTAAGTCTTTGTAATTCCGTGTTCATCACGCATGCATGCACGCTATAAATTCCGGCTGCGCGATTAGATAGGTCTCTTAACCAGTTGTTGGAAGCTCGGGGTCGCGCTACTGTTTCCCTTGCTGTTTTTACTGCATCTTGCATGCTCGGGAGCGGTTGCGTACGGGATCACGGAGTGATTAGATGATTGGGTAGTTGTTGTCCAGAAGCAAGCGAATACTTTGCGGGGATGCGTGTAAGCGCGATCTGATCTGCGCAGCCTACACGTGTCCACGCGCGTCGATTCGCAACCACCCACGTATGAAATGACTAACGATTGCGGGATATTGACGGATTGGGTGTGTTCGGTGGCCATTTTGCGTCTGCAACGAAGTGATCATCCCAGGTGAACCCGTGTAAGTGCGATCCAGTTCGCGCAGTTACACGTACTCACACGTGGTGATCGCAATTATGGAATATCGGAATAGGCAAAAAATTTCTGAACGCCGAGCTCGGAAATTCCCCAGCCGGGTAACCATGCACTAAGGAATTCCGTGGCTTCACAATGACAAGATGACGTACTTGAGGGACTCTGACTTGTCGTGGGATCCAGAATATTTTACCCCTTGGGTGAACGATTGTCTCAGACAGAGACGCCTGGAATTCCCCTGCCTAACCGAAAATCAATTGTGCCCTAGGGAGTTTCACTGCGCTACGACCAGCGACCCGAGGTGTCCCGATTTTCTCACGTCAGACAACTCGCACTACTTCATATCCCCCGGCTTCATCGTCATTGCTACAAATTTCCTTCCCTTCCGTCTTCTCCTCCCGTACCATCAACTTACGGCGGTACCGTGGCATTCCATCGCCGAGTAGTGGCCCCTGACGCCCTGCGAAAACTGCCTGCAACGTGGCAACCGAAGAGCCCCTGGAAACAGGAGGCCTAACCCAAACACGCGACGACAGATGCCACGTGGCTGCCCCCGAAGGCCCGACTCATCAGAATCACAGCCATTCCGGGCAGACCTCGCCCCGAACCGCCGCCCCCAAAACAGGCGAAGCAGCCGGCCTTGAAAGCGCCGCGCATACCATCTGCCTTATGACCGGAAACAGCCCGCCCCTTTAGCCATATTGCACCCGTGCCCCTGAAACACTGCCACAAGAGATCTCAGTTCTGACCTGGGACTCCACCCCCGCTTTCCCAAAAATCCTTGGCACACCCCATTGCTGCACTTCCAGGCCCACATCCTACTCCGATCAGGAAGTCGCGCTGGGCGTGAGGTTGGGCATCACAGGTGGATTGCCAAGGTGGAATGGAGTGGAGATAGGGGAGATGGACAGTGGGAGGAAATGAGAGATTACCGCCTAGTCTTTAAAAACTGGACAAATACAGAGCCCTCGTTCCCATTACGCCATCCCTCCGATTTCCCAGACCCCTTCCCACCTCATGCCCTTTCCCTAGTGGAAATTCTGTCCTGAAAATGCCTAATCTTTTTTATTTTTATTTCTATTTTTTATTTTTTTATTTTTTTTTTAAAGAAACAACCCGAAGTAGCGCTAGGGGTGCTGATAAGAGCAGACACCACTAGCGCCATCGGGAGGGCTCCATCAATTGGTGGGCAGTAGTAGCACCTGCTGGAAAACGGGTCCAGCGTCCCTGTACATGGTGATCTTTTGATTATACAATCGAAAATTTGTGATGAGTTTTCCTCAGCAGGGAGGGATTAACCCTACTCCATCCACCGAGCGAAATCTGCCCTACTATAGACAACCCGTAGATGATAAGCCATAAAAAGTCCAAAGCGGGGGGGAATTATAGCAGGGCAAGAAACGACGAGCACAATCTAACTTCTAACCAAACCTAACGCAATTGTGGCAAGGTGGACTGCACTTGTAACTCCCTACCTCCACGCATATTAACACAAAGACAATCAAGAAGGGAGTAGATTCAGCAATATGAACAAGCCTGAAATACGCAGCCCTCCCAGCCAAACTCATGCCATCGTACATGTACCCAAGTCAGCCCAGCAATTATCCTGAAGGGAGAGCAGCCGTCGATTGAAAAGTGGTTGAAAATTTAAACCTAAACTCAGGCGCTGACAAGGCAAGGACAATCTGGCACAGCCCGAATCCTTTTTCTGAATCCTAACCAAGCCCTACGTAATTATAGCGAGATGATCTGCACAGATGGCTCCCTACCTCCCCACGTATTGACCCAGAAACATTCCCGTATTGACCCAGAAACATTCCAGCAGAGAGTAGATTCACCGACAATTCTTAGAAATCAGACAGCTGATTAGATGAGGGGAGCAGACAACAGCCACACAACCAGATCAACCTACCGCATGGTTCCAAAAGAAAGGTTGGTCTATTCTCCCTCAGTCCCGACCTCTACCCCACACCTTCACGCATCCATAGCCCGCGCTCACCCCACCTGCCTTTGTAGTTTATCATGCCCAACCACCAGGCAGGTCCCTCCTCCCACCGTCCTTGCTGCCCCGCCAATCGGGTGAAAGGAAAAACCATCAGACATGCGGCCACGTGGACTAAACCGGGGTAAACAGTGCGGAGAAACACGGCGGGGAACAGAGGGCAAATTGAAGACTTACCGCCATGCAGGATGTAAACCAGCCATTCTACCTGCCCGACTTCCTCTGTTGGCCGCCCCACCGTCAAAATGTTCATTGATGCTATCGCAGTCGACGGTATATTCATTGTAGTCATGGATGTTGTATTCGTTGACAGTGTTGTTCTTGTTTTCACACTTGTGTTTCGATCTTCCAGTTCCTCCTTAACGAATGATGCGGCCATGATGTATGGAGGAGCAACCTCCTTCATTTTTGCTGCAGTAATAGTTGTCGTTCCCTTTGCTGACGTTAGATTGTCTAGCTTCTCTGTGCCGTGCAAAGTCTCCGCGATGAGCGCCAGAGCCTCCACAGTTATTGTGTTCGAAGTCGTTATCATTGGTGCTGTTGATGCTGTTGATGATGTATACTCCCCTGAATACAAGGTGACAAGATTCGAGACTTCAGCCTCCCGCCAAGCTTCAGTCACCAACCTCTCCTTGAGTGCAGCGCAGAAATCAGCACCCTGGTCAAAGATCAAATTGCAGCTCTTTATAATAGCTTCAGCCCGCTGCCAATCGACAAAAGGTTCCAGTTCCGAATCCTCCTCGATCTGCCGGAGGAGGGTTTCAAGCTGTTCACACTTGTTCTCCAGCCATATGGCCGGGGCAGACCCCCCCCAATCTGCCACTGCCACGGTCTGGGCAGCGGAGGACAAGCGTCCGACAATCTGCTGCATGCGCCATTGAATATCTTCTATTTCAGACAGCCACGATTCCGCCCGACGACGCAATTCGTCTGATGGAGCCGCCCCCTCCAGGATCGCCGCTTGTGTTAGACCTTGCGCAAGGACGCCTTCTCCACGTTGACATCGAGATGCTATCATCTCGACCACTCCTTCGTCTGCCCCGTCAGTCAAGCCCAGTTGACCCATCGATGCCTGACCTCCTAGCACACTCCGGTGATGATGTCAACGCCTTCCGTCTTCCTCGGAACCTCCAAGGCGTTGGGTCTCGAGACCGCCGAACCCGCCGGCAGGTTCGTTCCCCACGTGCTCGCGCTCGTGTGTCGAATACATCCCCACACTCACGCATGCTTACAAGGGAATTCCTCTCTGGAGCCCCCCGGGGAGGACCCCACTTGCCTACAGAACCACTTGCCACAATTACTATCCGCTGCTCAGTTAACCCCCCAATGTTCTGAGGTAGTCAATGCTGGCAGCAACATCTGAAATTCGGAGCTGACATAGGTTGGCATTTCTTGCTTTCCAGCATTCTGAGTACTTCCTATATTCATGTACTATGAAAAAAAAAAAAACTTGTATTCATGGGATGCTGGACCCGGTTTCCAGCAGGTGATGCTCCCCACCAACGGATGGAGCGGCTCACCAGGCAAAGCCTCAATTCCGTTGGTTCTCCTACCACCACTGGGATAGAGGCCTTGGATATGGGCCATCAAAAAAAAAATAAAAAAAATGTCAATCTTTGTCAACCTTTCCTCCTTTTCTGATCTCGTGGCCCGGTCGGGTGTTGGAGGGAGAGCCGCCGGGGAGCACCAGCAGGGCCTCCTTCCGTCCGCTTACCCTTGCCCCCCTGCTAACCTCATGCTGTCCCTGAGGCTGAACCCTAATGTTTGACAATATATATAGATAGAATACAAGGTCCTTGTCATCATCATATCTTCTGAAATGGGATGCCGGGCCCACTTCCTTCCCCTTTTTTTTGTTTTTAAACAAGCTCACTGGGCCCGCTTCCCAGCATGTGATGCTGCCCACCAATTGGACATATTAACAGGCAGATGTTTGCTTTAAAATAATAATAATAATAATGATTAAAAAAAAAAAAAAAAAAAACAGGCAAGTTGGAGCTTGCCTCTTGTATGTTTCTTGGAGGCGAGTTTCGCAGTGTGGTGCCGAAAAAATGAACCGTCTGAAAGAATCTGAAGCAAAAAAAATCTGAAGCAAAAAAAAGATCAAAGCAATGAATGGTCTGAATGAGCTTTCGTTGGGCACAACCCCACCCCCTGCAGATCTTTTATTTTCTATTTTTTCCCCTGGCAGTGGGGGTGAAAAACTATAATCTGATCCAGTGGCCTAATTCAGTTGGCCGGCAAGTGGCATTCAGGAGGTCTTGGGTTCAAGCCCCGTTGGCCTCATGTACCTTCCTGGGCAAGCTTGGTGCCCACCACCTAGAGATATGTCATTGGTTCCCCTGAATGGCATTGAGGAGAGACTGCTGATGTTCACAGGGGGAGGGGACCGGAGGGCAGACACAGTGGCTTGCCCATCGAAGAAGCTCGGTCCTGATGTTGCCAGCTGACCCCTGCCCGGTATTGCCCACCTGCTGGAGCATGTGTCGCACCTGCTGGTGGGTGCAGCTCCCCCATGTTCCCTTTTTTTTTTTTTTTTTTTTTTTTTTTAACGCCCCCATCAGTGTTAGTGATGCTGGTAAGAGCAGACACCACTAGCACCTGGGGGGGCGGCTCCATCTATTGGTGGGAAGCATCACCTGCTGGAAAACGGGTCCAGGGTCCCATATACAAATTGAATGAAACATATCAAGAAAAGGATGAGGGTTCCTGCCAGCATTGATTACCCTGGGATTCAGGGGATTAACTGAGTAGGAGATTAGAAAGAGGGGGGGAGGGATTAACTGAGCAGGAGATTAGAAAGAGGGGGGGAGAAACTCCTCACCCGAAAACAGGCGCCAGATACTAGCTGTTACACACTAATTCTCCCCTCCCCCAACATTGATTACCCTTGTAACCTGAGTATTGAACTGAGCAAAATATCAGAAATATCAAAAGAGGCAACAATATTCTCATCCTACACAGAAGGGACAGGCTTTTGGTGGGAACTGCTTTGTTTCTTAGGGAGCGGTGGCCTGTTGGTGCTTGTCCTGAGTTGGGGTCATTGAGGAGAAGGGGGCTCCTCTCAATGGGGGCAACTCAAGGATAGGGGGGCGGGGGATCTTGGTAAGAACGAGCGCAACGCTAACTCTCTTCACAAGCGGAGAGATACTGTCTTCTCCTTTCCCCGCTGTGTTTGTGGAGAGAACGTGAGTGTAGTTCTATTTTTTTCCTACTCCCTTCAGATTTCTTAGGTTAATTGGATTTTTCTAGTAGGTTCCTAGTCTCAGTTTCATGAAATTTTCTGATGAGTTTTCTGAAGGTACTCATTATGGGACGCTGGGCCCAGTTCCCAGTTCGTGCCAATTTGTGAGGAAATGGTTGTATCTATGGGACGCTGGACCCGGTTTCCAGCAGTAAACAAACAAAAAAAAAAAGCTATGGCACCATCAAAAAAAAAAAAAACAAAAAAAAAAAACACTCTTAAATCGCCTGCATACCAAGTGGTCTCAACCATTGAGCTTGCTGATGGCGGAGAGGAATTACCCTGGTAACCCTTTTTTTTACCCTGAACCCAACACCACATGCCTGTTGTTGTTCCTTTGGAGGCTTGAGCACGGATGTGGCTGCTACGGGGTTCCCCGTAATGCTATCATGACAATAAAAAAGGCCTGAAAGGCCGTCCTGTCCAGATTGGACAGGTAATTGAATTGGTTGGGCGTAAAGTTCTAGTACGTCCGCCAGTGTTGGGAAATTACGATGTTTTGCCAGTTCCCGAAGTTATCGGGGGTGGGACACAGGGTCGGCACTGTCCCATAAATCAGATTTATTTTTTATTTTTTATTTTTTTTAAGCTTAAACCTTTATTGCATAAAACAGTGGGACGAGGCCGGGGACCTCACAATTCAACCCGGAGTTATCCTGGCAGCCTCAGCCAGTTTCGCTTACGATCATAGTTCAGTTTCCACACAGGACAACCCCAGGGCAACACCTCAGCCTTCAATTTCCTAGTGGACTAAAAACCCCTTCTACCACGAAACGCTTTCCAAAAAGGAGACCTTCTTTGAAGCCGACTTATTAACTCCCTATATCTACCTGCCTTTTCTCTTAGACTTAATCCTCTGATACTTCTTTTATGCTTACCTCAATGGTCCAACAAAACACGTACTTTGTCTCTCTGTAAGAGCCTATACTACTGTGTAACCTACTTCGCCACTGCATCTTGGCCATTAATCCTCAACTTTCTTGCTATTAGATTTTGACTGAAACGATAATATCATCTACAAATCTAACTGCTGATAACAGGGTCTACTAGCGGCCCCCAAACAGCCTAACTTCGGCTGATGGAACTCGCGTTCCTATTGAACCGTGACACTCTACCACCCTCCGCCCACTGTGTGTCTCCTGCGACGTCACCTAGCACTAGTTGGGGAACCGAGTGCCCTGGTTCCCCTCTACCTATCTACTCCTGACTGAGGTGCAGCCTTCTCACTTCTGACACTAACTCTCAGCTAACCCACTGTGCCTTCCACCGGTTCTTTCACCCAGGGGTAGAGGGCCAGCCCTTTCGTCCTGTGCACACCCGCCAGCTGATGTCGCAGCGTCCAGGTATCCAAGAACCAACGAAGCTGTCTGTTGCTCCCTTTCCCCGCCCTTGCTCGTTTCCTCCAATCTACCTTAATTGCATCTCTCAGTCCCTGTCTTACTGCTCTTTTGATCTCCAGATCTGAGAAAGGTCTGCCCTCGAATCTCGCTCTGTTCCTGTCTCTCCAGATGATCTCACTGAGTATGCCCCTTGCTACTTGGGCCACATACCCCCAACCCCGTTTCCTGTGCATACCTGTTGGTAGGAAACCAAACAGAACCCATCTCTCATCCCAAGTTACCCTTGGATCTCCAAAGCGTTCCCAATGCTGCTGCCACCATTTCCAAACTCTTCGGGAGGCCGGGCATTCCCACCAGAGGTGACGAGTTGACTCCAACGGCCATGAGCAGCGTGGACACTTGCATCCCACCAGAGGTGACGAGTTGACTCCAACTCCACCTGCATCCCTCTGCTATTCAACCACACCACTGAAGGGGTCACAAAAAGCGAGATCATCCAAAGGATGGAAACCTGCTTCCCATTTGGTATCTTGGTGAGAGTGTCCCAACTGTCGCCTACAAACGAGAAGACAGCCATGGTCTGGGAAAATCCCCCACAGGCGAGAGTGGTAGGTTCGGGTGGAAGTCTGGAGAGAAGGAAGAAATGGGTATGGGTTGGTCACACCCCGTCGAAGGAACTGTGCATTGACCCTGGTGCATGGAGCTGGTCAACGGGAGAAGCTCTGAACCCACGATGTCGACTTTTTGAGTGCTCAGTGGCGAAAGGCTACAAGTTGAGACTGAAAAAAGGTATCAATTCCTCTCCAGCGGAAGTGGCCATTAAGCCCCGCCTCTGACAGATCTTACGTTGTCACCGCTTGCCATCTGTTAATGGCCACTTCCGCTGGAGAGGAATTGATACCTTTTTTCAGTCTCAACCTGTAGCCTTTCGCCACTGAGCACTCAAAAAGTCAACATCGTGGGTTCAGAGCTTCTCCCGTAGACCAGCTCCATGCACCAGGGTCAATGCACAGTTCCTTCAACGGGGTGTGACCAACCCATACCCATTTCTTCCTTCTCTCCAGACTTCCACCCGAACCTACCACTCTCGCCTGTGGGGGATTTTCCCAGACCATGACAGTTCGTTAGTGTGGCGATGACACTGCCAGCTTTGTACCTTTCGAAAACCTGAAGGAAGAATCTCCATCAGCTTCCAGACTTCCTCTGAACCATCCACAGTCGTGCAGTACCAGGTTCCAATTGGGTCCGTCTCTTCAAGGCTTAACAAGCGGTTCCACTCCTCTGGAATAGCTTCCAACAGTTGGCACCAATGCGCCTCCACGTTTCTCAAAGGACCCAGTATCTCCAGTAGTTCAGATGTAGCTCTCCAAGTACCCAAAAGCGGGTTCCTCAAATCCCGAATCGTTGTTACCCCTCTCCGAACCCACGCTGAGCCAAAAGAGCATGTGGATTCATCTGCCTTAAACCAGCCAACATCTTCTCTTGTGATCAGAGGGTTCTCGAACAGCACCTGAGCTTGTACCTCTTCCTTAGTTACTGGTTGAGTGCGTCCTTCTGGCGGGAGGTTATTCCATGCTTTAATCACCTCGCGCCAAAACTTGGACTTCAACCTTTTCCGCCTGAAAGAAGGGATGAACATAGAGTGCCAGACATCCTCCGGCCGACACAGCTTCCACTCCTTCATAAGGATGAGCTCCGCCAGTTCCACCCAATGCTCCTTCTTCGGAGCGTTTGCCACTTTAACGATCCACATGCTGAGCTGCGCTTGATTCCTTTTGACAGGGTCAACCAAGTTCAGTCCTCCCTCTGCTCGTGGAAATGTGAGCAGGTCCCACGCCACCTTGATCAAAACTCCCTCACCTTCTTTGACCCTTGGTTTCCATATAAACCGTGCCACCAAGTTCTTGATTGCTTTCCAGACGCTGTCTGACACTTCCCTCACTGTGCTCACGAACCACATGATGGAAAACAGTGCAGCATTTGCGACCAACGCTCTCCCAATAATTGACAGATGCCAGACCACCCCCCACATTCGCAGTCTGGCTGAAATTCTTTGCTGTAGTAACAGGCCTTGCATCGAACCCTCCACCTGCAGGCTCACCAAGACTCCTAAAAATCTCTCTTCCTCCCCGTCCTTAATCCTCTTCATACCCCATTGCACCGTTAACTCAAACTGTGCTGGCAGCAAATAGACTGATTTATTCCAGTTCACAGAAGCCTCCGACAGATTTGAGTATTCTATCAAGACACCTTTCAACGCGCTCAGTAAGCTCGTCGAGTTCTTGCTGATGACAAACAGGTCATCAGCGAGAGCCTTGACTTTGCACTGTGCTCCACTGTGCAGTGGCAGGCCTTTGATAACCGGATTACGGCGGACCCTGTTGAGAACCACTTCCATCTGCAGCACGAACAGGAGTGGGGCCAGAGGGCACCCTTGCCTTAGGGAGCGGGAGAGCTTGAAAGAGTCCGATAAGTGGCCGTTGATCATAACGGCGGAAGTCGACAGTGTGTGCATAGCCACTGTCCATTTGCAGCAGGAGTCACCAAAGCCCATTCTCTTCAAAGTTGTGAAGACGAAGGGCCACCCAACCTTGTCGTAGGCCTTCTCTAGGTCCAACAGCAAGACTGCAGTATCCATACTTTCCGATTGCACAACCTCTAATACTTCCAAAGTTGTGACTATGTTATTAAAAATCGACCGACCCCTCACAAAGGCCCCTTGGTCGCCTTCCACTAGGTCCGGTAGATGGTTTCCAAGTCTCCTTGCCAGGGTCTTCGCCAGGATCTTGTAGGAGACATTCAAAAGCGAAATAGGCCTCCAATTTCTCACTTCGGTCTTATCCCCTTTCTTAAATAACATACTTATCACCCCATGAGTCATTCCCTTCCCTAGGCGACCTCCTATCAGAATCTGATTGTATAGATCAACTAGCTTTGGGCCTATTGAAGGCCATGTGGCGCTGTAGAACTCAATCGTTAGGCCATCGATCCCTGGAGATTTTCCTTTGGCCATTGATTTAACTGTCTGAGACAGTTCTTCCAATGACACTGGCCTGTCCAGGTCAAGTCTGGCTGTATCAGAGAGCTTCACGTTAGTGTCGTCCCACATGTCGGATTGGCCGGACAGATCCAACGTCGGCTCTTCTTGTGGGCGCCTCGAAGTCAAAATGTCCTTATAGTAAAGCTTTGCATAGAGGAGCATGCCCGCAGCGGTAGACGCGTTCGGTGCCGAGTTGTCGAATGGATGGCGGAGTTCCATTGTTTGTTGGTATGCCCGTTGGGGCTGCAACTTACGAAAGGTTTCCCTTGTCATCTGATCATGAGTCTCAATACCTTTCTCCTTTAGTAACTCCAACCATCTTTTCTGCTTCCCCTGTTGTAGCTTATCCCACTCTTCCAACCGTCTTTCCCTCTCTGCCGCCCACACCATTCTTGAAATGGGGTGACCGTCCATCTTCTCCTCCGCTTCTTCTACCCTCCTTTTGCAGATAGCTTCCTTCACGTTCCTTTCTTTGGCCAGGATCCGAGAACAGACATCTAACACCCCTGACACAATTGCCAAGCCACTGTCTAGCCAGTCCGCTGACTCCGGAAAAAAGTCTCTTGCATCCTCCCATCTATTCATGTGATCTTCTACTCAGGTGCAAATGTCTGGGTTCTCAAGAACCTGTTTGTTGAGACGAAAGAACCCTTTACCTCTCTCGCATCCCTCTTCTAGTCTAATCTCCGCTGTCACTGGCATATGATCCGATAAGGGGTTACACACCTGTCGGACCCTGGTTACTCTGGACATAATCTGATCTGACACTAGAACGTAATCTAACCGCCGTCCGGTGACTTGTTGTCTATTGTGATGCATGTGAGAGGTCCAGGTGTACCCCGGGTCACCCGGGTTCAATATCCGAAAGGGATCTGACAGTGCCAATGCAGCTGTAACGGACAATAGTTTTTCCATATCCTTTTTGGATGTTACTAGCGATCCAGGGCTCAGTGCATCGTCTAAGGACCTATTCCAATCACCGACAATAATGACTTTCTCCACTTTAGGAATAATGGAAACGAGATTCCTGAAAAAGGTCTCTCTGTCTTTTTGCTTGGTAGGAGCATACACAGTCATTAAAAGTCATTCCTCTCTCTCTACTTCTATCTGCATCCACGCCCATCGCCCCCATAATTCCGCCTCCTTATCAATCACATTCACTTGTAAGTCTTTATGGAGCAAGATGCAGACACTCCCTCTTGTGCCTTGTGCCGGGGACCAAATTTGAGGCCCCTGCCACCAAGGCCCCAACTCCCGAATCTTGTCCTCACAAAGCTTCGTTTCCTGTACCATTACACAGTTCCTGTTCCAGTCATGAACCCAGGACTTCAAGGTCTTTTTTTTACTTCTCCTATTGGAGTCGCCCAGCCCCCTCAGATTCCATGACACAAGCTTTAGTTTATCCATCCCCATTCACTGCTCCAGCTTGCTCTTGGATGTGCGTCGTTCCTTGAGATTGTCCTGATTTATGCTGCGACAGCCTTTCAGCCCCTGAGATTCTGGTGTCCCGAGACCTCCGTGACGTCCTGGATCTGTCACATGTACTACCCCGAGATGAATTGGACTCAGACATGCCCTGCCAGTCTGCGGTCATGGCTTTAGCCAAGAATGGATAGACCAGGTTCTCTTCCGTCTCCAATTTTTCATTCACATTGATGAGGATGCTGGCCATGATGCCAGGTAACACTTTAATCGATTCCAACTCTTCTACTGACAAGCTTGCTAACCGAACTCATCTTACCCCCGCCTGAGAATCCGCCAGTTCAGGAGGGATTCGGGCGTCCAAAAGTGGAATGTATAACTTATAATATTGGTCGCCAGCCTCTACTATCAGGCTCACCATCGATGACCGAGGAATCAGATGTATCGGAACATGATGTCCATACATTGTCTTCGTGAGGTTGATGATGTCCGTTGGCGAAGGAGATTGTTCCACATCTACTGACGGCAGCACCGGTGTTCCATCCGTATGGGCTAGTGCCAAGAAGTAGGCCTCGTCGTTCGCCATCGTACATAACAGAGGAACCACTCTTCTTTGCACCTTGTCTGCTTGACTTCTTTTTAACGTGTCCGCTCTTCGATCATGTGGCTGTTCTGCGCGAGCCTCTACCATACTTCCTTCCTCCCTGGATTTCTTAGTGGCTGTTGCACTCAGCATGGAGGACCGCTCGTCCTCGGAATGTTCAGAGGCTTTCCCCCCCTCGTACCACTCGCTGCCCCATCGCACCCTGGATTGAGAGGAGGCCGATGTTCCTGATAACTCCTCCAGAGTTTTTCCCCCTCCGCCTAACTCTCCTTGATCCTGGTTTAGATCCCCTTTGTTCCCTTGCTGACATTAATGACCTTTCTCCCCTTGGTGAGAGTGTCTTCCCGTGCCTCCGCTGTCAACACCCCCTCTCCTTTCCTGTCTTCCAACATCTCTCCAGTTATTCTCTTTGTTCCCACCACTGCACCTTCTCCCACGGTCTCTCCAGTCCCCTCCCGTGCTCCTCCCTAGTCGAGACGGCCCTGGTCTATCCGCTCGCCATGAATGACCCAGCCTCGAGGAGAGAGTCTCTCTGCCTTGTGGAACCAGCTCCCTCCAGTTATATTGACTCGACGGATACCTTGGGATCGGTTGCAGAGGCGCCGGTGGCAGCCGAGCATCTTCGGGACCAGCACCCCAACGCCAGTCCTGGCGGTGATGATGACCCGATGGCGGCAGTTCCCTGTCACCTACATGACTCCCGATTGACCAATCAGGTCTTTCCACCCATGGTGGTTCGAAATGCTGCCCCCCCAACCACTGGTCCATCGGGCTTCTGGTCTGCCCACGTCCTCCCAAGCCACAACCGTCCGGACCCCATCCACTTGCTGCGTCCAGGTGGCTATATTGGGGGTGCATAGGAAGTCGCCTGATTTCTTCCGGGAAAGCTTCATTCGATATGCAGTCTGTCGCGTGCATCAAGTGACCTAGTGCGCTTTCCGTAGGGCGAGGTCCACCACCCTGCGTTGAGTCCAATTCGCCTCTGCCCACTTGGTCCAACTGCTGTAACCCTTCGCACGCCATCTGGTCAGCCCATCTCGTACTTTGGCCCTGTACTCCATTTGTGTTAGGGGCTTGTTGTGACACCGTGGGCCTTGGCTGTTCTTCCTAAGGTCCCTCTTGTCTTGGCCGCTCTTCGTGGGTTCTCTCCTGCCTTCCCTGCCTCTGTTCGTGCTGTGCGAACCTCGCCTTATGACCCCCCGTTCTGAAGCCTGAAGCGCTCGTCCCTTCCCCTTGTCTTACCCTCGGACAGCTGGCCTCCATATGGAAATACCACCTACACCTCTTACACCAGTCTGTGTAAGGGGTGGCAATTTCCACCTTCCATCTCTCCCCCATAGGAGCTTGAATTGTCAAATCATCGTTCACTTGCTCTCTTGCTTCTGGAGCCATGTCAAACTTGATGTTCATAAGTTTCAGCCTTGCACTGTCGTACTCCGGCGAGTGCATCTTCAACACCTCTCCAAACATCCCTTGCACCGCACTGTGCAAGTAATAGTACGCGTCCAAGGGCACTCTCAACGCCATGACCCAAAATTTTGTTTCTGCCTCATGCATCCTGATCTCCTTGAGTTCTACTAAAGGGAGCCAGGGTTTGAGAGTAACGATATACTCCTCGTCTTCTTGCAATTTTATCTTGAATTCCTTCTGGCGGATGAGCCACGTAGCGATGTCCTTGGATCTTGCTACGTAAGAAACAACATTAGCTCCTTCAAACTTCACTCTCCCTCTCTCTACTTCGGGCCCAAACAGTTTTTTAACAAACCACCCATCCTCATAGGCTCTAATTAGGTCTTCCTTCACCTGTCTTGTGAGATTTCTCGCCACCCCCTGAAAAGTGACGATAACGGTATGCTCCTTTAGCCACGCTTCTTTAACTGCGTTGACCTGGCCGTTGACTACAAATCTTTTACCCTCTCTGTCTTCCACCACTTCCCCTAGTGTTGCATCCTTCAGACATACTCCTTGAGTATAGCATCTTTCCACTGATTCTCTCATCCTCTCATTAGCCTCTGTTGTCGCCGATGGAGTGGGAGGACGTTCCTCCTACTAGAATCTCGATTCGCCATCTTCTTCGCACAAGGGCGATTACAGTTGAAACAAGCCTAAGATAAGGTTTTCAGCGATGAGTCGGTGGAAGTGACATCACCTTTAGGCAGTGGCCAAGGCAACTTAAATGGGAGGAAGGTGGGCAAGGTGAATCTCGCCGACTATATACATAAGGAGTTGATTGCCCGCTCAGTTCTTCGAAAACACCGACAACTCCCTACAAACCATAGGGGCTACTGCCTGGCATGGGTATCCCCGCTGCCTAGCTGGAAGTACTTCCCAACCTGTGCTATAACACTACCCTAGTCTATACTACAGGACTGCCTAGGCGGACCCTGTCATTCAACTCTGAAGAAGAGTCGGACATGGCCGACCTTCGCTCTCCGTCGCGATGACGAAGTTCGCGGCTCGGCAGCGCCGTCGACGAAGCGCACGGCGACGGTGTGACATGGAGCGCTACGCTGCTCGCCCGTGCTGGTTCGCTCCTCGCAAAATAAATCAGATTTTTATATTGCCCGTGAGTGAAAGAAAAAAGAAAAAAAGAAAATACTATCTTTATTGCAATGATGTTGGGCAGGGTAGTCTTGGAGGTCGTGCTCATTGTCTTCCTCCACAGAATGCACCTCACCGGTAAGGCGGTCACATTCTGGATGTTACTGTTTTTTTTTTTTTTTCTTGATCGTGTGTTTCTTATAAGTCCCCTGCCAATGAGGCAGGGGGGAATCCGTGAATTGCTCAAGCCTTCCGTGATCTGCTCAAGCTGTGTTTTGTCAGAGGATTGTAAAACTCATCACACTAGTACTCAGGGGAATGTATCCAGCCATTTTCACGGCCGGATCCGTGTGCCCGTTTTTTCTTCCTTCTATTCTCTTTTTCGAATCTGACAACCTGACCATGGGGCTGAGATGCCCTCACTGAGGGCACACTCACAGTACCACTTCCAAGAATGTATAAAACTGCAATCACGGCCAAAGCTTTGTTTCGTTTTTTTTTCCTTCTTTTTTTCTGAGTTCACGGCCGCAACTTTTCTTCTTCTTCTTCTTTTTTTTTTTTGTTCTTTCCATGAGAGTACTAGAAAGAAAACGGAGTGGTACCCAGGCTGTTGCATACTCGTGAAACACAGTCATAAGTATGGCGCAGATTCCCAAAACCGACCAGATAATACAGAGTAAAATTCAGTAAATACAAACACTGTATTACAGAGGAAGACTTGAGATACATGGACTGGCTCTGACCTAACTCGGAGTGCAATGGAACACTCTCAATCATTCGTCAGGGGTGTGAAAGCCCTGGCAGTAGACATAGACGAAGGTCAGGGTCTGAGATCATCCACGGAAGAATGGAGGGAGGAGAGAGAGACGAAGGGAGGAGGAGAGGGAAGATGACGTCAACTCCGGTGATAGTGGTGTTGTTATAAGCAATCACCACTACCACCCGGGGAGAGGCTCCATCTATTGGTGGGGAGCAACACCTGCTGGAAAACGGGTCCAGCGTCCCATGTACAATTCACATTTGAGGCGCATCAGAAAGGCTAAATGCTAAAGCCTGCCAGCATTGATTACCCTGACAAACAGGGGATTGACTGTGCAGGTCCTCTAGCTAAGACCCAGGACTCATCGCACTCATGGCAGACCTTGGCAGGGTGGGGAAGGGGGAGCCTCTTCACCGTGAAACCGGCGCCTGATTCCTACTGCTGCAACCTAGTTCCTCCCTTCCCCCAATGGTGTGTGACCTGTGTATAAAGACATCTGAGATCGGGGCTGTTCCCGACAATCCTGCTGTCCCCTCTTTCCTCGACTCTCCTCTGTCTTTCGCACTCATTTTTTCCTACATGCCATACCACTGCGCTTCGACTAGACAGTTGGATGGGCGGGGGAAGGGATCAGGGAATGCTTCAGGGGGTTTAAGGGGGATCTCTGCGTCAAGCGTAGCCTTGTCATTGAAGATTAGATGATAATTCCTCTCTATTATTACCCCCTGTTGACTGTCATCGTTCCTCTTTATCTCTCCTTTCCATTCCACCCTCCCGATCCTCCCTCCCTCGGGGCCTCCCAGCCAGCTTGAACAGAACTCTTGTATTTTGTTTTTGATGTTCTTGAGTGTTTGCAGATTCCGGATATTGGCTTTAACCGTATCCCATTTGGCTAATATTTCAGTTTGAATCTGCAATATCACGCTTTCTGCGAATTTTGGGCCCTCTAGTCTCACCTTTTCCATTTCGTAAGTGCAACGACGTCTCCAAAGCGCCCAGAGAACCGCTCGTCTACCCGTTACGAACATGTTAGTGGTGAATTCGTCAGGGTGATCTGTCAACCACCCAGGCCAGGTTTCACAAAGAAATGCCTTCCAATCCCAGGGCGAGGGAGAGTTCGTGCCTAAATGGCTCCAAATTTTGTCCCACCATCTCCACATCCACAGTGCACCACGGCACTGTAGGAAAATATGCTCTATTGTTTCCGGGTGTTTGCGGGCCGGATAGGCATTCATGCATAGGTTGCACCAGGGAAGGGCCAAGCCTCGCTGCTCCAGCGTTGTTCTGTCAATCAGGCAGTTGTTGGTTGGTAGGCAACGATTGGATCGACGCAATCTTGGTCGGTTTCGCCTTGGCCAACCGAAACCATTTTACCGGTCTTACCTCCGCCTGGCTGAGATTCAGGTGGGATCTTCATCGGTCACTTACCTGATCGGCGAGGTTGGTTCTCGGTCGAAGGAGCCTGTATGTCGATTTTACCGTTAAACCGTAAAGTGTTTTTGTGTTGTTCTTTTCTCTCCGTCATTGGGATGTCCACGACCATTCCAATGGGTCCAAGGGTAGTTGTTAGATTGGAGTGGTCGGCCTGAACGCTATCCATTGTTGGTCTTCTTGGAGGACCCTGATCCGGAAAAGATCTGTTTGTGGGTATACAGACGTTTTATCGTCGGTATCGTTGTAAGGAATGTTTCCTCTCCGTACCAGGAAACGGTTAACCGTTGCCGATCCGTTCGGTTGCACAACCGCTACCCTGCCCACGCCTCCTGTAGTATGTGGGCATGCCACCCAGTCGTCTGCCTGCAAGATGGGCCCCCTGCGTAGAATTCTTAGCCAGTGTATAGGGATCATTTCTGTCAATCTGTCCAGCGCGTCTTGGGGGTGGTGCCAATAACGAAGCTTCTCCCGCAGCTGGTCGGGACCGATCCATTCCTTTTTTTCCGCATTCCATATGTCGTGTATCCTTGTGACCCCTTTCTTCACCCATCCTTGCCATGGCGAATCCATGCAGTGGAGGGTTTAGCCATTCGTGTCAGTTATCCACCTGTTACCAAAAAGGGGTTGGCGAGCCACCTCCTCCCATCTTTCTGGAGGGGTTTTGTCCGGGAGGGGGAGGTTTCTCTAGGTAGCGAGGAGGTTGGCCTAGAAGGGGTCCTTTGCCAAGTCTTCCTTGAGCAACTGTATGGGTGTGACGGGGCAGGGGTCCCGTTGCTGTGGCGTTCTAAGAATGGGCCAGCTTCGGTTTTCAAGCCACATTAATGGGTCCGTGCCATTTTGGGTTTGGGGGGCCAGTCAGGAGATTTGTTCCAAAGCCAGCGCCTGCCAAGGGGAATCATTGTTGAAAATAAGTCGTTTGATCCATTGGAGTGCCAGTGCCTTGGTCTGTGTAAGCGGGTCGATAATCCCCAGCCCCCTCTTTTCTTTGGGCAGGGTAATAGAGTGTCATGCCACCCGACTAATAACATTTTGCTTGTCGTGGTCCCCCCTCCACAAAAAGGCGGCAACTTGGCGTTGCAGGGGGCGAAGTTCTTTTTTGTCCAGCGCCCAGATTGCAGATTTATACCACATGGAGACCAGAACCACGTTATTGATTATGAGGGCGGGGCCCCATAATGAAGTGTGCCTGCCTTTCCAGGCCGCCATTTTTACCAGAGGGGGGGCCGTGATCCATTCGTGGTTGGTGGCCGGTCTGCCCTCGACAGTCATAGAAATACCAAGCACTCTTATAGGGGCCTCTTTAGGAAGCCATCTGAGTTTTGGCTGTTCTGGGGGCCTCACGCCTTGGTGGTGAATCCACCAGCCCTGGGTTTTGTTTCCCCAATTTACTTTCATGTCTGACAGGAAATAGAAGCGGTCCATCATCCATTGCACTCCCTCCATTGATTCCTTGGATGCATCAACCATCAAAGTCAGGTCATCTGCAAACAGTGAGCAGACCGGTATTGCTTCCTTAGGTATTGCCGATACCCGAATTCTCTTGATATCCTTATGGGTCCTCAGGTTGGCTGCTAGTGCTTCCATGACAAGTACGAACAGGTAGGGGGCGATCGGGTCCCCTTGCCTAACGGACCTCTGCAGCTCAATGGGCGGGGCCAGGTTGTGATTCACCATAACCCTGGTTGTCGCGTTTATGTGTAAAATTTGTACCCAGCGTCGGAATTGGGGTCCAAAGTTTAGCTTTGCTAAACATTTATCAAGGAAGTACCAGTCGACATGGTCATAAGCCTTTTCAAAGTCTATGAAAATTATTGCTGCATTATTTTGAGTCTGCCTGGTTAACTTAATCATTTCGTTGACCAAAAGGATATTGTCTTGAATATTTCTGCCCTGGATGAAGCCCGTCTGGTCCGGGTGAATGATGTCGGCCATTATTGGTTCCAGGCGGTTTGTCAGGGCTTTGGAGATCAGTTTATAGACCACCGTAAGCAGCGTAATCGGTCTATAATTCCAGATGTTGGTCTTGTCACCTATTTTGTAAAGGAGTGTCAACACGCCTTGCCCCACGACTTCCCCCATCCTACCAGTCGCCCAGACTTCGCGGTAGAAGTCCATGAGGTCTTGTGAGACAGCCGGCTACATGGTGTCCCAGAATTCCTTCGGTAAGCCGTCGATGCCCGGAGTTTTGTCTTCCTCCATTTGCTTCAGCGCCTCCTTTATTTCCTTTTTTGCTAGGGGGGTGTCGAGCACTTCTCGTTGCTGGGTTGTGAGGGATTTGTTTAATGGGGCTAGGAACTCCTCAATTTCCTGTTGCCGCTGATCCGTCGGCTGATGCCCACAGGTGGATGTGAAGAGTTACTGATAGAAGTCTCTAGCTATTTGTGTACATGCTGCAGTGGATGTGACCAGGGGGCCCTGGTTGATGTGAAGGTCTTCCAGTGCCTCAATCACTGATCTCCTAGTGCTCAGCCTGGCCATTGCGAAGAATCTCGCATCCATCGCGCCTTCCATGTTATATTTGGAGAGTTTGCCCGGATTCTGGCCCCCTGCCATCTACGTTCCATGTGAGAGAGCAGTTCCGCTTCCAGTGTCTGAATAGCACGGGCTGTGTCGATATCAGGGTCATTTGTGTCGTCCTCCTGCTTCTGGAAATGATGCAGGCGGCGTTGCGCGTCTATTTCCTCTGCCGGCGTCGTGTTGCAAGTAGTTTAGAGAATTCGTTGCACTTGCGGCCTAGAAAAAACAGGTCGTTGTTGAACCATGTTATGTCACCTCTTATCAGTTCTTTATGTTCTTGCCAGTAGGACCATACGTCGTTTAGGTAGGTTTTGAAGTTTTCCATTTTCAGTAGAGACGTGTTGAGTTTATAGAACCCTCTGCCCTGGTCCGTTTTTTTTCTGAATGAAAAAACTGCGACACACATTGCGTGGTCCAGGCCCGGGAAGGGGTTGTGGGGAAATATGTCTGCTGTTTGGAGGGCCCCCAGGAGTTCCTCTGAGGCCAAAATCAAGTCTATGCGGGACTTCGAGGTGCCCTCAATGTCGTTTCTTCGCCGGCAGGTGAAGCGGCGGTCTGTGGGAAAACATTCTCGGAAAGTGTCGAAGAGGTTAAGAGTTTGTGAGAGTTTCATAAGTACTCTTTCGTCGTTTTCCATGTAGAACAGGCAGGGCGAGGGGATTCTCCGTCTGTCCAGCCAACGGTCCGGGGCGGCGTTGAAGTCTCCAGCTAGAATGACGGGAATTCCGACAGGTAACTTAGCCTTGAGGGATTCGAAGAATGTTTGACGTGCTGACGATTCGTTGGGAGCGTATATATTCAGGATGCTAACCACTTCCAATTCGAGCATCGTAAGAAGGTATACCCACCTGCCTTCCTGCTGGTCCGCCTCCCAGTGATGCATTTCGATCTTCGAGCTTGGAGGGAGCCGGATGGCCACCCCCCCACTCCCGGGCCTGGGTGCATGGGCCCTGTAGGCCGGGTGTGGCCATAACTCTTTATGCCTGTGGTTATGCTCTGGAGTGTCCATGAGATGGGTCTCCTGTAAGCATACCACGTCAGGCCAGTCCCTCCCCCCTACCCCTTTCAGTTGGTCCATGATGGTCTGCCTTTTGGGGGGCTTTGCAGAAGCCAGGCCATTTACGTTGAGCGACCGCAGGTCCAGGTCCGCTTGTCTTTTGCAGAGCTTCCAAGACCTGTCCCTTCCGTATAGTGCATCCACCACGTTCATTTCTCCTGTTCTTTCTTTTCCTCTTTCTTTCTTCTTGTTTTTTTTTATCTTTTATAGTTGTAGCCACTCCTGTGATCGCAAGATGTCTTTTTTTTGTAGCATGCCGTTACTGAGCAGTTTAACGAGGAAAGAGGTTATCTCAGAGGCGGTCCACGGGTCGCCGGCTTTGATTTTCAGTAGTTGCAATTCCATTAGAGCATTGTGGTCTAACCATATAAGGTCGTCTATTTTAGTGTGGACATACTGTAGAAAGACGTCTTTGGAGGCCAGTCTGTGTTGCCCATGGGAGAGGACCAGAGCCGAGGAGGCCCCCGATGGGAGGCGGTCACGGGTCAGTTGGGCTATGTCCGTGTTCCAGAGCACCCAGTTTCCGGCCCAGGAGGTAAGTGAAAGAAACACAGATGAGCACCCTTGTAGATTAACCTCCCCGTATGCTACACCCGGTGGGGCAGACAGTCCCATCTCCCGTTGTCCATCCTTTTGTCTCACTGGGAGGAGAACAATACCTTTATTTGAGGGCTGCGAAGTACCTGTCGACAGATCCAACAGATGGCGGATCTTTAGTCTTTTACTCACCAAACTGTTTTCTGGAGGCTTCGGGGGAGGGGGAGTAGGGGGAGGGGGGGGCGCTTGTTCCTTCGCTGCACCGGGGTTCCAGGAGGGCAGGGCCAGGCACAGGCCTTCTGTCGTGCAATCTCCAGGTTGCCTCTATGGCCCAGCACCACTCGGGGCTACAGGCTCGGTCTCCTCCCCCTGCTCCTTCTGAGGGGTTTTGCGCTCCTGGTTCATACATCCATCTGAGTTACAGTGCGGCTACGTCGGGTGCGTCCCCAGGACAACCTCTGAGGGGGGGTGAGCCCCATAACTCTCTCCTTTCTCGACCACTTTTTCCTCGGCCGCATGCTTGTTCAGGTAATCTTCCTGCGTCTGCTTTGTGTCCTTATCGTCTCGCTGCAGGGGCAAGGAGTTCTGAGGGACTGGCGCATTTAAGTCGTCCCCCCCGGGTTTCCGTTGGCCAGTGTGCTGGGTCTGTTCTTGGGTGCCATTTTTCTGACAAGCCTCTTTTTCTTTTTCTGACATCCGGGGGTGAAAACGGTTCAAGATAATGTGGAGGATTTTGCCGCAAATCTCAGGCTAGGACTTCCCTGTCGGTAGCCCTCGAGTCAGGGCCTCGTGGAGGGTCGGACTGTTTCCGAGTACGGGGATGAGGTCCCTGTATACTTCGTCCCAAAACTCTTCGTTTCCTCTCCCATATTTCTGGCGCAAATTCTCCATTAGCCAGTCCGCTACCTCTTGGAGACCGTCCCTCTGCGCCGCAGTCTCCTTTCCAGTGGCCGAAGATGGTTCTTTTATTGCTTGGTCGTCACCAGTCTCCCTCGCCTCTGTCATGTCGACATCAGGAGGGGAGGGTGGGGTCGGGGCTCCCGGGACAATCTCTATGTCCATGGGCTCCGGTCCAAAGGCCTCTTCAAGGATGTTGCAGTCTTGCGCTCTCCCGAGCGAACCCCCTTTAGCTTCTGAGTATTCTGTTGTCTCTCGTCGTTGTCTGGGAGAGCTCGTTTGGGGATATATTCTTTCGCCGCGGGGCCCCAGCCTGCACGGTTCGGTTTTTGTTTTTCTCGCGGTTGTAAGTTCTGTTTTGGCACCTGTGCGGTTTTCTCACCGAGCGGAAGGGGTGTTATTGATGTTCCTGGGCCCATGGGGCTTGCGGAGATTGACTCCGACGGCTGTTTGTTTTGCTTGTTGTTTGGTGGAGTCCAGTCATCTGGCGGTCTGGTCGACCCAAACGAATCCCCGCGTCCCTCCCACGTCCAGCCTCTGGCCTGGCCTTTTTGGTCGAGGTCCTCCAAGTAGACCCACCCTTCGTAGCCCCGGGCCGCAGGGTACCACCTGTTCGGTCTGCGGTGGTCTTGTTGCAGCGTGCCTGGCGTAAGCTTTCTCTTGTTAGGGTGATGGGGGCAGGCCGTCTCTGTGCATAAGTGGCCGTATGCTCTGCATTTGAAGCACCAGGGCCGAAACTTATGAGCTGTATGAATTTGGTAGACCTTCCCATCTATTCTGTAAGGGATGATATCATCGATGGAAAAGGGTTGGTCCCTGGGGACGTCCAAGGCCATCATCATGTAATCATCACGTTTTGCTACATATGGGGGGAGCGGGTCCAAATTCATAGACAAAGGCGGCTTGTACCTCGACCAGGATATGTCTGAATTCAACCCAGAAAAAGTATCGCATGAGCTGCTCTCTCTTCTCCTCTGGGGTCTGTCTTCTGGGTTGCCACGGGTAGATGCAAACCTCTGATCTGTCCCATCGTAACCTCTTCCACCCGTCCATCTTGTGTTTGTCCTGTGTGAAGAGACTTAGCAAAGTGAAAACAGTTGATGTTATTGGCTGTATGAGGAAGAACTCCTGGACGGCTTCGGGGCTCCCCTTCATCTCCTTTAGCCGTGTGCAAATCCATTTTATCTTGTCATTTACTGATCTGTTTGCCGCCTCCCCATAGAATAGCCAGTTGCTTGCATGTTTGATGTAGGTCTCGTTTCTTTGTTCCATCTTGTCTTCTGGGTATGTGCGTATCATAGTTTTCCTCCCCCCTTGGTCTACCAACAGTTTTTCCGAGGGGAGAAGGAAGCGGGTGAGGAAGTAGGCTCTCGCCGATGAGAGGTTCCGGAGGGGGACTTTTAGGGTCTCTTCTGCCGTTTCCTGGTTGCCCGGTGCAGCCCGTTTGATAGAGAGTGTCTTCTCATGGATAGTACCCCTCACTCGCTGAGCCCACGTGGGTTTTTGTTTTTGCCCCAGCGGGGATGACTGCGTGGATTTCTTACTTTCACTGTTTCTCTCTCCTTCTGTTAGTATTTCCTCCTCCTCCTCTGACTCCTCCTCCTTGTCTTCTTCCATCTCCTGATCCTGGGGGGACTGTGGGTTCTCTGTGTGACCTTGTTCCCTGTCCGGGATTTCCATCACCTGGTCCGGGGACATCTGCGGATCATGTGTGTCCTTGGTCAGTGCAGCTTCCGTGCTCTGTGAATCCTCGGTCAGTTCGGACCCTGCAGATGATGGCCCCGGCAGGCCTGGCCATTGAAGCTTGCTTGTCTGAGACCCATCCAGGGGGGGGGAGCGACCCCGTATATCAGAGGAGATTGCCTTTGCGGCAGGGACGTAGGGGGTCTTTTCCCGGCCGGGCGTGCGTATGGATTCAAGGCCATGTGCTTATGCAGAACGTGCCTCATTGCCCCTTGATAAAAAATGAGGGATCCAGGCCCCCTGGCCCTTCTCTGTTGCAAGTCCATACCCATCTCACTTGGAAGAGGGTGAGTACACCTCTTCTTTCGCGGTCCCCCTTTTGGATGAGACTTTTTTTTTTGGGGTGTTTTTTTTTTTTTGAGAGAGTGCTTCGCTGGCTCACTCTCCCTCTTTTGTGATGTCTGCTTTTGTGCTTTCTGGTTGTTCAAGTTTTTTGTGCCAGCTCGTCTGCTTCATATGAACAGTGGCAGGGTCGAGGATTATGCGGGCTTTTCCTTCCCCTAGTCCGCTCACATGTGTGTATCACAATTGGTTCGTTCTTTGCTGGCCGGGAGGGGGGCACCGTGGGAGGGGATTGGGGGGGAGGGTGGGCCGGGGGAGGACAGAGGGATGGAGGGATACCTGTTTGCCCGCTCCCCTGTTCCGGGGTAACTGTCCACAACCCTAGTCGCTGCACGGCGTGCCTTCTCCTCTGGACACCGTCTCAACGTACGTTTCGCCCACCAATCCTGAGATTCAGGTACCGCCGCTCTGTCTCCATCTTCACGCTCGTTGTCCGCTCGCCATGCTAGTCTGCCACTCTCCCGGCTGCTTGGAGGCACGTCTCGTCCCCTACCAGTTCCTTCGTCGCCCCTCCCTAGTTTGACCTCCAATTAACCAGGGCCGCGGTGACATACCCCCACTCACGCAGGTGACCCGTTCCAGCACTTCGCTGTCATATCGAGGGGTGATCGGATCCACCACGAGTCCTCACCAGTCTACCTTGTGCCTTTGAGGGCTTATTTCGCGCGACCCTCACTCTTGATGTGATCTCGCCCTGCTGCTCGGGGCCGGGCGATGTTACCGCTGTTGACCCTCCGCACACTTCGGTCGTATCGCAAGCTCTCTCCACTTCGCCTCGCCGGGCGCCTGATACAAGCCGCGCCCCGCCCTCTCAGTGCCGCGTGTCGAAAACGCAGCTATGGCGCGAGTACACATGGAACCCTTCGCCAGGGGTGCGAACCCTGTCGGGGGTTGGACCAGCTGCCGCGTCAACCCGTGACGCGGGGCGATCCAGCGCTGTTGACCGTCCGCGCGTGCGCTAAACGCCACCGGCTAATTCTTGCTAAAACCAGAAATCCTATTGGCTTAAACCTAGTCAATACCTACTGAAACCTACTCCCCAACCCTCCTCTCCCCCAACTGAAGGACGCTTCGTTCTGTTTCCAGTTCCCGCCCATATTCGTTTTCCAGGTTGCCGCCAAAACGTTCAGCCGCCGGGGGCGGCCTCCAAGCGTCAGCACGTGCGTGGGACGTTGGCTCGCGACGCGCGAATGGTAGTCACCAGCCACGTGTGCAAGGTGGCATATTGCGCTCGCCACACTACTCCCAAAACGAGTGAACTGTCGAGTGCATAGTCACGACGAAGGTGGAAAGATGCATCATCTGCTGTAAACAGTAGCGGATGCATCTTGGCAGCTTCTGTGAGCATATGCAGTCGACAAAAAATTGGGCCTCGGCGCAACAATCACCAAATGCGGAAAACGACAAAAATAAAAGACGTGAACCATTTAAGGCTGGTGGACAATGTTTCCATCTCACAATGTCAAGTACATCTCCAGAAGGAAGATGAAATCAGATCCCCCAAGTAGTCCTCAACCTGTAGTCCCAATGCCGCTGTTCCCAATGTCATCAGAACTCGTAACCATCCTTCATACTCATAGTAGTCACGTAGGAGCACCTAGAAGTAGACTTAGACTGAGAAGGTAGGAGGAGAGAGAGAGAGAGAGAGAGAGAGAGAGAGAGAGAGAGAGAGAGAGAGAGAGAGAGAGAGAGAGAGCTGAGGGCCGGAGGAACAGAGTGAGAGAAGGCAAAGCCTTCCACCCCGGTACTTGATCCAGTAGTTATGGCGCAACAGGGCCGCTGCGCTGTTCCGTCTCGCTGCTGCGCTTGTCTTCTCTTCGCTGCTCTCGCTAACGCTGCTGCGCTGCGCTAATCCTGAACACTAACTCCAACCGTACCAACTTCTAACCTCCTACTGAGGCTGGTACCCAGCCTTTTGTAGTGCTGGGCCGGCCTCCTACCTGCTGGTACCTACCGGCCTGGACCATTGATCTGATCAACGGTCCAGTTTCGAAACTGGACTTGGCGCCTAAACTCGGCAGCCTCTGCAGCGCCGCCCGTAGGTCCTATGCTGGACCGGTACCGGCCTTGTGGCCGTTGGCCTGGGCCTCTACCCCTGGCCTGCCTGAACCGCCATGGTCCAGGCCTATCTGGGCCTCATCTGAACCGTCGTCCCCTTAGGCCTACCCTGCCTATTTGGAACCGGACCCTAACTGGGGCCGTGTGGCTCAGAGTGCCACACAGGCTCTGCAAACTCGGAGCGCAGTGAAATTCAGGGTCGGCAAAAACAGGCTCGGAGGTACAAAAAAAAAAAAAAAAAACCCGGATAATCTGAGAATTCTCATTTGAACATATGATATAAAGGAGGCGTTCTCGAAGATACCTCATGATGAGGTAAGATGACAAGCAGTGACATCCTCATTTTCCACATTGTAAATAGGGACGCTGGACCCGATTTCCAGCAGGTGCTGCTCCCCACCAATAGATGGAGCCTCCCCGATGGTGCTAGCGGTGTCTGTACTCACCAGCACCCCTAGCAACCGTTCGGGTTTTCCCAAAAAAAAAAAAAAAAAAAGGGAAGCCATCAAGTGGATTTTCTCAGAAATCAAGGCAAAAGGTAAAGGTAAGTGTTGGGTAAGAGTTTTGCCGTGGGCATGGGGTCCTAATAAAAAAAATACTTTCTTGAAAAAAAAGAAAAAAGATAAGAAAAAACGAGAGGGAAAGATGCATCGCTGGGCAAGTCTAGAGGGGAGAACGGATGGAAGTCTGTCAGGATCTGTGATTTGGATAAATTGGTAGATTTCCTTTTGAATACCGTCTTTTTCAAATTATTTGGGGAAATTTTGAAACAGAACAAGGCCATCCCCATGGGTGGGCAAACTAGCCCACCCCATCCCTGGCATGCCTACCTTCTTCCCATGAACACAACGCACCCTCATTTTGACTGTATCGGACCTGAAACATACCTTATATACGTTCATTTTCAGGGTGCATTATGTTTGGGGGAAGACTGTAGTTTGCATGTACACTGAGAACAGGTTTTTGGAAATGAAGCGGAACTTGTTTTTGGAAAAAGATATGTTGATGGTCTCTTTCTTTTTTTTTTTTTTCTTTTTTTTTTTTTGTGAAAGCCCTTGTGACATCCCTCTATCTCAGCCGTGGTACGAGAACCGCTAAAATTGAGGGCTTGTCTGTTGGGCTGCTCCATCTATCGGTGGGGTTGATGGTCTCTTTCTCATGGGTTTCTACAAAGAAGAGGAACTTCAAGGTGGGAAGGAAGGAATTGAGAGAATACTGGATACCTTTTTTTTTTTTTTTTTTTTTTTTTTTTTTTAATAGAAACTTAGTCTCCTTATATTGCTCGGATTTAACACGGTGCCAGGGATCCCCACAATTCAACCCGGAAGATTACTGACACCATCAGCCAGCTTAGCTTACGCTTCAGAGGGAGAGTCCTTAACTAGGAACAGATCCGGTCTGACGAACCTCTGTCCTGCAGTCTCCTCTCTGAGCGGGGAAGTAAATCATGCCTTCAAAGCCCAATAAAGCCCCACAAACCAACAAAATTAACCAGCTAAATAACTATTTTCCTAGTGAACAAACAACGCCTCCAGACCCACAAATCTTTAACAACCCAAAAAAGAACCAACCCTCCCCCCACCACTCCTATACTTCTTTCCACCTCTACTAACCTACTCTAACTCTCACCTGACAGTGTCCCCTCTGTACTCTGTACCAATCCTATCCTAATTAACCACCTAATTGTGATAGCTTTTTTTTTTTTTTTTT
Organism: Chara braunii; assembly: GCA_003427395.1. Classification (NCBI taxonomy): domain Eukaryota; kingdom Viridiplantae; phylum Streptophyta; class Charophyceae; order Charales; family Characeae; genus Chara; species Chara braunii. The sequence goes on from BFEA01000048.1 coordinate 327,224, forward strand.
TTTTTTTTTGGGAAATAGCCCTTGTGTAAGCCCTCTATCCTGGCGGCCGTAAAAGAACCATCAGAATTGAGGTCTTATCTGTCGGGCTGCTCCATCTATTGGTGGGGGGAGCAGCACCTGCTGGAAACCGGGTCCAGCGTCCCATTGGTACATCTTGCAATACAGAGATTGCTGTTTGATTATTTGATTGTTTCCTGGACGTTTCTCTTGTCAGCTCGGGGCTCCGTTTTCCCTTTGGAGCTGCTATGAATACCCATCCCATTTTGGAGCACCCCTTGTCTATTAGCTCAGTCCTATTCAGCAGCTCCCCTATTCATTGTTACCACATCTGTCCCTTAAAACCCTTTAAACCCTACACCCTCTGCACCCCATGCATAACCAATCCGTGATCTTGAGGCCCACAGATTTGCACTGGGCTGGACTACGATGCAACGCAATGAAATGTGACGCGCAACCTCACACCCTGTGCTGTCTTCCGTTCGGAGTGCTAAGTGTGCAAAAAAGAGGCCCAGAAAAACAGCAAGATGGGGGTGTGCCAAGGATTTTTGGAAATTGAATGTGGGGACACAGACAGAAGTGAACTCCCCCGTGACGGTCCGATGAAGTGAGTCGGGTGCTTTTCGCGCGTTGCAGAATGCGCACGCGAATTCGGCGCGAAAGGAGAGAGGAATACGAATTTAATCCAAAAAGTACTGTCGTACTTCCCACCGTGCTACGGCCCTTCGCTTAGAGCAAAAAGGCTTCGGCACGCTTCGCGTGTGTCGCTTGCGTATTAAGTCACGGCGTCGCTCGCTGGTCAGTTCTGAGTCCGACGTTGAGGGTCTCAGTCGTGTGGCTCTTTCTCTATGTTCGTCGTCGTTCCGTATGCGGTAGTGAAAGCCCTTGGATTCGTAGCGCTCGAAACGCTGGCACTCAGTGCACAGGGTGCGAGGCCAGTGGGGTTCCACTGCCGTCCATGGAATGACGATCAGCTCGTTAAAGGGCAATAATACCGAGTAAGGCGGAAAGTGAGTATCGATAATGACAAATCCAGCATCCACGAATCCGGAGCAAAGATTTTCAGGAGCGAAGTAATACCGTCCGCCGATCCGTGCGACAGCTTCTCGTACGTCCCACTTGCATACACGTGTCCTTTCCTCGTCGTAAGGAAAAGGTCGCGTCGACACGAAAGATACGCGAGGCTGGTGCCCGATCGAAGGGCGTTCGTCAGTCCACATATCAATCAATTGTAAAAATCCTGAGACGTCATCAAGGAAAAACAACACCTGCACAACAACCAATCAACTCTTTTCGATACGAGAGAGAGAGGCCACTTATCAGATTGATCATGCACCTAACCGAGGGACCGACCCGCGACTCAAGTTTAGTAAGCCAACGCGGCGTTGATCCGAGGCGCCTTGTTTTTCGAGGCTGCCTTGTAGATAGGTTGCAGATGTCGTGCAGCATAAGGCAAATGGCATACGCAGTGCATTCAAAACCACAGATCTAAACACTCTTGCATTCTCGAACAAAATCCCGTCGTCGAGTCTAATCAACACAAAAAGACAAGCATCTACGTACATACATCCACTGTGGAAGGTGCGAAAATGACCAGGGGTGCATAGGTCAAGAATCAACCGAGGGAACTGTACACACGCATCCACCATTCACAAGACGAGAAGATCAATTCCTCGACATCTGGGGACTACCAGGAAACTAATGGAAGAGTTCTGGAAGGAGTTCCTTCGCACCGGAAAGCACACAGATTCATTCTTATTCACGGGAAGGGCAAACTCATGACACAGCATCATCTAACTCAGAGAAAGAGGAGAGAGAGAGAAAAATGTCGAGATAGGAGATACAGAGTTCTGAAAGAAGACATTCGGCGTTGCAGTCGTGCACTCACACCAAAAGATAAAGATCCGCAACAACAAAGGCACTTTCGCCGTGAATTTCCAGTATGGCCCCGGGCCAATCACTCACTCAACTCCAATCAATGATCCTCATACCCGCACCGATGATCCCGGTCGTCGCGTGCCAACTTCCGCCGCTGCGATGGTCACCCCGCTGACGCAAACTCGACGAGGTTCGCCCAGATCCCACAGTCCGTCGTGGCGATCAAGCACGCAACCGGCCAGCCTATCGTCAGCCCGACAGGACTTTCCGACTCGCACCAAACACTTCGCCTAGCCACTGCTTCCCGGAAGTTGGCTTGGGAGTCGAGAACGTAAGAGAGATTTGCGGATGCGCTTGCGGAATTTATAGTTGCGAGAAGGAGGATAAGGGAGGGAGAAGGCAGGGGGAAAGTCGAGGTGTAAGAGAAGAGGCAGGAGGAGGAGACTTAACGGGGACCGTGCTGCGGAAGCCATGTTGATCCTTCAGAGCCCAATGGTCGGCCAATCAGATTCGTCGCGCAATAGGAAGATCCTTTTACTCAACGCGTCTGATTGGTGAGCCGGGGTGATCGGAGGAACAACCGGGCTTCGTGAACCAAGGTCGATGAGTGGGAAGAGACGAAGCGCGAAAAGCAGCGCGAGATGGGTCAAAGATTCAGACGATCAAGAAAGGGAAGCAGGCGCGCAAAAAGCAGAGAGAGGGAAAAACAGTTGCGATAGGAGAAGGAGACAGGGGGAAGGGAGAGGGGAGAGTGCGAGGGAGGGATGGCGCGGGAAATAAGGAGGAGGATGCTCGTATGCGCGGTGCCGACAGCAAAAGAAAAAAAGGCACCGAAACAGTTACAGATTGCCTATATCCTACACCAATTCAAAAATTGAAATCACCATATCCGCGCGCGAAAGTCGACGCGGGAAAAGAAAGTCCTATGCCTATCCGTATTCTCGCAAAATTCCTAGAGTTTTCTCCGACGTGATCGAGAACATTCATGCAAGGAAAAAGATACGTCGGGCTCCGCTTATTCCGTAATTCCTAACTGTCGAGCCCGATTCCCAGTGCGCTCGCTAAGGCGTGCGAAATTTCCCGTGCATTTCCCGAATTGCAAAAAGGCGGAATTCCAAAAATCAATAAGATTCTTCCGAAAAATGGAGGCTCAAACAAGGCGCCTGAAATCAAGAAAAGCGACGAGGGTTCTATGGGGTCGGTATGGTACACAAGGGGGTATTGGGCCAAGGGGGTACGAAAGATAGCACGGGGTCGGGAAGTAGTTCGCCACAGATATGCAATACAATGCAAAATGCAATGCAGTGCGATGGAAAGCAAATGAACGAGTAAGAGAAGGTTGTGCCTGTTCGACTGCCTGAGTGGGTGCATGCTCAGCCATTGTGAGGATGAGAGCTCTGCGAGTTGCGGGCCAGTCTCTGTTGTCGTTCCCAGCATCCTCGCTGTATCATGTTGTGTTTCCACCCCGACTTCCCATCGGTTCGCAGTCGGGCACTCCTTCATTCTTCCGTTCTGCACCCGATCGTCACTATAGCTTGCTGTTGTTCACTCCATCAATTTTTTGTGAAGGGCGGCCCTTGTTGCTTCACTCTACTCGATGCCCAGCCAGGTCTTCATAGGAGCAGAGCCACATTATTTTCAGGGATGAGGGGGGGGGGGGGAGACGGGGTTGTCTGACAATGGCATTGTTGAGCGCATCAGCTCCCGTCTTTTAGCAAGCGCGGGAGCCCTCCCGGCTATCTCACGCAGGAGGAAAAAAAAAAAACATTAACAAGAGACAACTTGGGAACGATATATAACAACCCCACGAGCCACCGAAATGGTCGCGGTGGCATCGCTCCTTCGCCGCTCTAGCCAGGTGTGTCAGTTGTACATCCCTCGGTCCCCTACGATAGGATAGGTTTCCGCGGGGCACATCTTGCCTTCCCTGATGGGCTGTCACCACCCTCATGGGCGTATTCGAACCGAACTACTGACCCACGTGCGAAAGTTTTTACATGCAATTGCAAAGGTAGGTCAACCGAGGGTGTTGACTCGTTCATTAGAGTATAGGTACGCTTGGTTAACGATAAGTAGATCCGAATGTTGTTTGTTCGCTAGGGCACTGATCTCCTAGGTACGAAACAAACGTCGGTCGACTAGGAAGGTGTCTCAACCAAACGTGAAGCCCATAAAATAATCATAGTCTCTTTAAACACCAGTTGAAAAAAAATTATAACAACCACTTATATTTACTTCATAAGAAAATGGTCGTAGTTAAGAGGAAGGTATATCCAATATGAAATGATAACTAAAAAAAAACAAATCATCATATGATACATTTAATAACACAATATCAAAATAAAATCCGACCGCCCCGGGTCGAACTCACAAAACAATCATAGAACCGCCAACGAGGAGTTAGCTACCAAAAATGATATTGATGCAGCCGACAAGGTAATCAACTGCCTTAGTTCTGACTTGATGAGATGCGTTGTCAAAGTTATCCATTTAACCTACCGCCGACTTAAGACCAGGCACACATACTCATCTTCATATATTTTTAATCTTTTCGGATAACCGATTACTTTGCAAATGATTCTCGATCAGGTGCATTGCTTGAAGTGTTGCATGTCTCTCCCTCTAGGAAGCGGCATGGGGTACTCCTCCTCCTCCCCCGAGCACAAGACTCGGATCTCAGAAGTCAGACCGTCTCCACCGAATCAGCAAAGTACCCCCCCGTAGAAACGGTTCACTCTGGGTCGATAACAGGGTTGTCTCCTAAAGCAACGAACCCCCACCGAGATGCTTCATGAAGACAGAGGATGTGTCCACTCCAAGTAGCTTTCGAATATTCTCATTTCTCCTAAGTTCTGGGTAACTTTGACGAAAAGAGTTCGAGGAGATAAAAAATGACAATTATTTTGTAAATGTACAAGTAAATAAAGTCGTTTCGACTCATTCGGGATAGAAAGGGTAATTATCGAGAAAAAAACTAAGTTTTCGTCTTCTTTATTTTTCGACACACATTGGATTAACCGCTTTCAAAACACACGCCCTTTTCATAACCAAACAGAGGTAAGTAGGAAGAAAACAATCCTTTTCCTTTTCTCCAATAGGCAAAATCAATCTCCTTTGCAAATATTTTTCTACCTACCTGCACACCAAGCCAAGCAACAAGTTCAAAAGAAAACAGTACAATCTCATACTCGAGTCGAACATTCCCATTCATATGTAAACATGCATCCCCTTTACCTTTTCAACGAACATGAACAGGGTCAAGTAAGTGCGGGTTCACACATGTGTGAACGGAAATCTGAGTTAATCAACTGACCTTGAGTGAAGTAGTAAGTGGATCACTCAAGAAAGCCAAGTAATATATGAAAAAATTTGGTCACACAACTCAACGAGTTGCGGCCTTCCCACCAAAAGGCGGTCCACGCCCTCTCTTGAATGCTCGAATGGACAAAAGTCGTGCAACCAAAAGAATACAATTGAGAAAGCTCTCTAGGAGGGTGCTCTCTCCTACACGTCCCATGCGGTCTCAACACAGTCCCAACGACACCTTGTCCGATCACAATAGCCACACCAACATGTCCGTCCCGATCTCAAAATCAGTCTCATCTGGTTCCATAATGGGCCCTAGGCAATCCCGCGTCGTTGCCGCACCGCTGAATGGTTTTTGGCAAAAATAAAAAGTTTGCGTCGTGGATTTCAAAAATTACATCGGCCCTCCGGTGCCAAATGCCGCAAGTGTCAGCACCTCAACGGCCACACCACCAATGTCGTGCCACCATAATGTTACCACCGCCGTCCAGAAACACTACCGTAAAAAAAAATACTCATTCGTGCACGTAAAAAAATAAATGAGGGGTTGTCGCTCACCGTGCCGTCAAAATCGGTACCAAAGTTGTTCAGCAGCACCGCCACTAGCTCATACACCACAGCGGAAGGGCCCACTGTGCCACAAAATTTTGGCAGCACTACCCCTCAAAAACAGTAGCGTCGACGTTGTCGTGTCCCTATTGAGAATGTCGTCGTTGGCGTGTAGCCAATCGAACAACACCTCCCCCTTGAAATAAACCAATCTCGTCGAGCCAGCACTCCGACGGCACAATCCCACTGAAAAAACACAGCGTCGACGCGACGACACTTCGTCGGCACAACCCCACTAAAACGGAGATGCGGCCAGGCTGCCACATTGCCGCAAACTGGCTCAGGACTCTAGCTCCACCTAAAGCAACATTGCCTCCTCTCAACTCTTTAACTCCTCCAGCTTGTTCTCCAACTTGCATACCTTCTCCAGCTTGCTTTTCCAAACCCTCTTCCAGCAAACCTCCAACACTCCTCCAGCTGCCTCATCGCTGCCTCAAAGCTCCTTCAAGGACCACTGTATACCCCTAACCTTATACTAGGTCACCGTTTCAGCGTGCCTCTACCTGGGTTAGTCCCTCTTGATATAGTCATGGAGGAGAAAAAACTCCGTTGCTTTAGTTATGGGCTCATGTCTTTCTTTCTCCGTTTCAGTTCTTGTTGTTAAGTCCAGAAATCGCTTTGTGATTGTCACTTGTCACATTTTGCTTACTTCCTCTGCTGAAATCCTGGAGCTCAAGTTGTTGTAGCTTCGTATTGACACTCATAACTTTCATTTTTTTTTAGATCTGGTTGACCTCATGCATATATGCATAGAGCTCTCTGCAGGCCTATGCATACCATGGTGATGGCATCAAGTAGCCTCACGAGGCTTTGGAGCGATGGTCCATAGTAGCCTCTCTTTCATCTCAGTCCCTATGGAGTTGGGCCTTCGATTGGTTCTTCAATGACCTCAATTCAAGGACGAATGACCACGGCTATGTTCCCCGTATATAAAAAAAATCCGTAGCCAATGGCTGCTGCTAAGTTTCCTGGCAGCCATTGACAACTTTTCCTTGTCTGGCGTCCGTTCTAACAGGTGCCAGCTAAGTGCTAAGGTTGGGAGGGGAACAATCAACTCGTGATATTCACGAATTCAAGTCCCGACAGGCTGAGAGGGGGTGCGAAAAGTAGCCCATCTTTGCTTTTTTTTTTTTTTTTTTTTTTTTTTTTTAAAAACAACATGCTTTTTCGGCGGCTGGAAATTAGTCATACTTTTTTGGCGGGAACGCATGTTCACCGCAACATAGATCTCGCTTTTTTTTTTTTTTTTTTTTTTTTTTTTTAACAACAACCCGAGATGATGCTAGGGGCGATGATAAGAGCAGGCACCCCTAGCAATCTCGGGAGGGCTCCATCTATTGGTGGGGAGCGGCAGCTGCTGGAAAGCGGGTCCAGCGTCCCTAAACATTAGAAGTCGAATGATTGAACCCTTGAAGAGGCACAAGCATTTATTGTATGAGCAGCATTGATTGCCCTCCTGCGAGAGGATTGACTGCCCATAACAACCCTAGGACCCTCACCCTATCCTGATCAACTACCATGGCAATTCTTTGACATGAGAAGGGGAGATAGATTTGGACAAAGTCTACGTTCACTATGACACACTTATCTAGGGTTGCCCACACCAGTATGTCCCCCACAATCCTAGTTAGCAGCAAAATCACGCAAGTGGGGAAGGCACTGTTACAAAACAATTCAAAGTTACATACCCACGTAGCAGGACACAAGACATTCGCATAAACAGCCCTGATGCATGACCCCACTGCACCTCTTGCCCTGCCACGTGGAAGAAACCTATGTATGTATCAAAAGATATGTGCCCACCAGCAAATCTTATCAATCGAAGTCACACTCAAGCGGGAAAAAGTTGAGGAAAGTCAAATCGCAATACCCACGTGGCAAAGCACAGATCATTCGCATAAGCAGCCCCGATGTCGATCCTCTCAGCACCTCCTGCCCTGCCACGCGGCCAATTCCTATGTTTATAGAAGTGTAAGAAAAGCTAAGATCGCCAATTCCACATGGCAAATCAATGAACAAACACATGAGCAAACCCTACCAGCAGTGTTGCTACGATGCCACAGACAGATGCGATAAAGTCTACCAATCACCTTCAACCCTATCCGACCCGGCAATCTGACATTTTCTATCCTACCCCTTGGCGCCCCCATCCCACTCCTTGTTCCCTCACACACCCTTCCAGTTTACAGAACACTCCATTCAACCGACCCACTCGCTCTTCCCCCAATCAACACTGGAAAACCGGAAGATGGAAAACAAAAGGAGAGGGAGGGAAGGGGGGGGGAAAAATGCCCATTCGCACTTACCACACCGTCAGTGTTGTTGTTGTTATTGTTATTGTTGTTGTTGTTGTTGTTGTTGTTGGTGGTGGTGGTGGTGGTGGTGGCATGTGCATATGTCAGCGTCTTAGCCGTAGGCACCATTGGTATGAATGATGTTGCTTAATAAACAATTCGTTCAACAAAAACTTCAAAAAAAAATCCCACATGTGGGCTAGGTGCCCTCCTACCCATAAACAAAAAATCCAAAGTAAAAAAAAATCATTTCGGCCATGAAAAATTATTGGCGCGAAGTGAAAAATCTGAGTTTTTCAAAATTTTGATCCCGGGCTCCCCTTTTGTTTCTTTTTGTGATCTTTTTTTTTTTTTCCTGCTGGCCTCAGCAAATGGTCACCTCACCCTCGCGGCCCATTAGTGCAACATGGAACTGTCGAAATACAGCCTCAACATCGAATCCACATGCAAAGATGGAAACACATTCATTCTCCCTTCCTCCCCATATCCGTTTGAAATACAGACTGAAGATTGAATCCAAAAGCAGCAAGGTGCCTTCATTCCCTTAGAAGGCACAACGGAGATTCACCTCCTCCTAAAACACGGGGAGTCTGGTCGTAGTCTTAACAAATACATAGTATAACAATCTTTTAAGTTTCCCTCTTGATAGTGGCGTTTTTTTGTGTCCGGTTCTTTTCTTCTTGGAAATGGTTTTGGATACCTGTCGCGTTACCTTCGTTGTCTGGACCTTACCGGACCTGACCTACAATGGTTTGAGGTACCCTTTCAGAGTTTGCAGTATAGTTTTTGTTCCGTGATGTTTTGTTTTTGTTTTTTGGCCACATTCGCACGTTATTCGAATGGGTCTACGATGCATGCTACGCTTGGGACTGAGTACCGCCTGACCTTCGGCGGTTCTTGGGTACTCTACTACTTTTCGTGCTTCCTGAGCTTGCGGGTTTCCGACCTTCGACACTATATACCTCCGCCAGGGACGCATTCTGCCTCTCACTTTCACACTTCCTTTCAGAATGTGCTGTGGTGGTTGAATGTAGCAGAGGTGATGTCGTTGTGAGGGTGGGCAGTGTACAATTGCTGAGTTGGTATGCTCAGGTTTGCGCTTTGTATCACTATCTAGTGCGCTCTCTCGAATTGTTGTACTCTTCAGCTGTCTATGGGGCGAGTGTCTCTGTGCCTTGTGGGTTTTTTGTTTGTGTTATATGCGTTGTGCAGGTTCTTTCTCGGATCCTCGACACGAAAAGCGTCTGCATCACTTCTTAGCTTCTTGGATTCGCTGGCTGGGTTTCAGTTGTTCGCGAATGTTCTTTATTTTCCCGTCGTTTATCTAGTTCGATATACTTCAGGTTTTGATTGGTTTCCGACTCGTACTTTGCGTTACTGTGTCTAGGATGAAGATATATGTAGGGATTGGATAGCTATAATAAAGGAGGCAAGGCATACAAAATGGTCTCCATCGAGCAATGATTGGTGTTGTTGATCACCTCGTGGTGAGTTTTTTTTTTTTTTTTTTTTTTTTTTTTAAAGAAGTCCCTTGTGCAAGACATCTATCCTAGTGGTGGTTAAAGAACCACTGGAATTGAGGCTTTGCCTGGTTGGCCGCTCCATCTATTGGTGGGGAGCATCACCTGCTGGAAACCGGGTCCAACGTCCCCTTAAATACATCTTTGAAGCAGTATGAAACAGAATGACAAAGAATGGAACAAAATGAATCTGTAAAGGCAGAAGACACACCTGCCAGCATTGATTGCTCTGGATTCTAGAGGATTTATTGGACAGGATATTGAAGGGTGTTGATGATGTCAAAAATTCTCCACTCCCGCTGTGGAGGCGGGTCTTGCCTCCCTGGTCAGGAGACACCATGGGGCCACAGGGGGGCACCAACGGGACCATACGTCTCCCTGCCCTACTCTGGGCCAACCGTCCTTAAACCGTGGGGTGTCTGTTCTCGGATTCGGGATAATTCGGAATGATGGAGAAAAAATAAGAATGAAAAATGAAGAGGTGAGAAAGTGATGAGGCTAGATGGTTGTGCTGGAAATCGGGTTCAGCGTCCCATTGGTCCTCGCATGGTTTAGCCCTATTCTCTACCTCACCAGTTGAAACCGGGTCCACCGTTCTATGATTGCTCCGGATTCCTCAAGTCGTGCTGGAAACCGGGTCCAGCGTCCCATGGTGTCCATTACTTAAGTCCAAACATAAGTCCAAACCGGTCTCCTACTGGACACCTAGCCCTCTCTGGTCGTTCTCTTTGAGTCAACCTCTTCGACAACCGACCTAGACAATCCCTTGTAAGATTTCCATTAGGGTTAACGAGTGGGGGGGGAAGGGGTATGGGAAGCCTCTACGCTGTCTGATGCAGTTTTGTACTTTTTGGATGCGTTACTATTTTGCGTACGTAATGATGTGTCTTTCCGGGTGTATTTTTTTCATCGTCTCATTTGTCGTTGTCTTTGCTAGGCAGTTTTTCTTTTTGAAATGCACGACCTCTTATGAGTTTGCAAATAGGTTGGCTTTATTGAGTTTTTGGTTAGGCAAAATTAGTAAATGTGTGTCAGTGTACTGGTTGACGGTTTTGTCTTTTTCGTCTCCTCCGTTTTCGTTTACTCTTCCTTCCTTTCTCGTTGCTTCGTCCACTCAATTTCTTTTTTTAAGGGGAGTACTTGTGATTGCTCTCGTTTTTCTTTGACGATTCTCCTTGCCCAGTAGACATAGCGACCAATGTTGCATTTTTTATAATCAGGCCACTTCTGGCGACCAGAAAACCAACAAGCTGTCACACAAGATTTTATTGAACTTTTGCAATAAATAATAAATAAATAATGCAAATCTCTTCCTGTTGTGTGCATCCGGCTTCGAGCGAGACCCTTCAATTGTGGTCTACGTCGGTCCCCAGTCTTAGGAATCTTTGCTTGTGATTCGGAACAACAAATACAATTATGCAGTTAATTAATTAAAATAAAATATATAGCACATTAGAATTGTCAAATTTTAGTAATTGAGAACTGTGAAAAGATCAACATATAGCATAACATCAAACAATGTCCATGAAACAAGATCAAGACTGATAATAATATCAGAAAGTACAGATGGAAGGACATGGCCAAGTCCTCTCTCTCCCTCTCCAGTCTCATTCTCAATCTCTCATTTAACCATACATCTCTTGAGCCTTGAGCCACATCTATATACCTCTTAAGATTGTGGCCTAGTGATATAGAGTCATCTAAAGGCTATAAATTCCGAATACGTTCATCCAACACGAAAGATTCGAAAATAAAACGTAGCACAAAATTTATCCCATTGAGTAAGAAAATATGGTATGGGTAAGATCTCATCGCCTCGAGTGTAGAAACTATAAACGTTCAGTCACTGCCTTATTATAGTCAATCTCAGTTGGCAAGACATACCTTTTGGCCAGGTCAACCAGATCCCCCAATACGAACAAACAATGAGGTAGAAAGGGACCGAACGCCTACGGTAGTCAGAGTATAACTTAGGACCAAAGCTATAAATCAACTTTGTTTCCTCGTGAAGCATTCTTGCTCTCTCCTCAATATACCGTGTTGATGTAACCCAAGCTGAATCGAAGTGTTCATGAGTCTTTTTACTCTTCTTCATATAAATCCTCAGATATTGGATAGTTTTTTCTCAAACTCGGTAAGGACCATGAAGATTGACAAATCTCCTTGCTCGAAACCAACTGCATTGACCTATAAGTAATGAAAATCATGCTTGGAAGTTATTCTGTTGAGATTGGTCAAGACTGACCCATTGATCGGAAATGACTTAGTTGTACTCATGGGCCGAGATGGGTACTGAAGTCGATCTGAATATCTATGATGAAAGCATTATTGATTGATTGATGTTAATCTGATAACAGATTGGTAAAGATTTTGTGATGATTAGTTTTTATTGTTGTTCTTAGTTGCAAAGGTATAGGAACAGTGGAACTGCCATTTCATTAAAATGAACATCTTTTATTTTTTGAACGAAATTGAAACCGATTTTTTTTTTCCAAAACTCGTCAAAATTTGTTGTCCCTGAGGGTCCGGCGTTTGTAAAACGTTGGACCCTCAGGAACAACAAATTTTGACGAGTTTTCGACCAAAAAACTCGGTTTCAATTTCGTTCAAAAAATAAAAAATGTTCATTTTGACGAAATGGTCGTTTAGGATAGTTCACTTTGAAACTGCCAAGAAAAATCGGACCGGGCGCATGAGAGGATATTCAGAGACGTTTCAAGCTATGTCAAGAGTTACCTGTTTGAACTGATACCAATAGTAGTATTGAATGCAAGAGAGTCAATTGGAGACAGTCGCTCTTTGACAACCTCAACATACTGGACGAGGATGGTGATCCCTTCTCGTTATCAACAAACTCACGTTGGCTTACTTGGGCAAAAAAATCCAGTTTTACGGTGGGGGACCTGTGGGACCCGCACAAAGGAGACTGGGTCACGACTGATCAGTTACAACTCAAGCTGAAATACACCAAAAATGTGGAGGACAAAGCTTTCAAACTAAGGGGGACTCTTCCCTTAATGTGGTGGCTAGCCCTCAAGGAGGGCCCCACAGTTCGCAGGATGACTGGGTGATTAGGCATGCAGACCTGCCCCTCCCACTCACAGTATTTAGGGTCCAACAAAACAAAGACGGGTTGTGTTATTGGACGTATATAACCCTGTCCTGCTAGGAGCCAGATTTTTCGAACTCCCATGAAACGAAAATCTGGACGGTAATGAAAGTTGGGTGCGCCTCATTCGCATATGTGTGGTAGGGGACCACCAGAAGGGCTTCTTTGTGTACGAGCCCACAATGCCACTTGCCATGTTACTACGTGACACCTACGGCCACAATCGCGGACAATCTGACCGACGTGGCCAAAAAAGTCGGCCACGGCTGTGGCCATGAGGCCTAGTTTGCGTTCCAATTATTTTTTCGAGGTAAAAAAATACGTGAAAAAAACATAAAAATATGGGGTTGTAGGGTTTGCAAAACCCTACAAAACCCTACAACCCCATAATTTTATTTTTTGAATTTAACTTCGTTTACGAATTTAAAAAAAAATGAAAAACAAAAGACCATTACAAAGAAAAAAACTAAAAATAAAATCAAATAAAGCAAGAAATTTGTTTTCTCATTTTTTTAATGACTGATATGGAATTAGAGTCCTAAAAATTTTGCACAGGTAATTTTTTTTTTTCTTCGTCGTCGTCTTCTTTTTCTTCTTTGCTGTTTTTTTTTCCCCTTCTTCGCTGTTTTTTTCTTCTGCTGCTTCTTTGCTGTTTTTTTTCCTTCTTATTTTCTTCTTCTTCCTTGGTGTTTTTTTTTCCCTTCATGTTCTTTTCCTTCTTTTTCTTCTTCTTCTTTTTCTTCTTCCCCTCTTCCTTCTTCCTCTTCTTTTTCTTCGAGCAATTCGGCGACTGTGGTCAGAACATGGAAATATACACTGCCGCACTCTTTTGTGTGCGCGATTGTATGTGTGTGTGTCTGGTGAGATGAGTCCACTACACCTTGTGATGCAACGAGCCGCGTTTATATAAGACACAACATAAATGACGTCAATAGCACAGACATCACAACATCAAATGAATCACACCCTGATCCAACCGGATATTCCATTCGACTGGGTATGCACGATCTCACTAACTTCCCTAAAAAGACATAAGGACTGGAGCCCCAGGGCACTAAGCCGTGAGCTGAAACAAACAATACGCAACAACTAGGGGAAGGCAGAAAAAAAACAGTGAGGGAAAAAGGCATGCGGCATCAACAAAGGGGGAAGGCTGGGGGGCAAGGGGGAGGCGGGTGGGCAGACAGACAACATGCCGCAAAGCAAACAGCACAAGGTAGCAAAGCATGTAGGTTGGAGGGCATGGGGGAGGCTGGTGGGCAGACAAACAACATAAAACATCAAAGCACATTAGGTGAAAGGCATGGGGTAGAGGGATGGGCAAGCAAACAACGTAAGGCTACGAGGGAAACAATAGCAAGACAAACGACGACAATGCAAAAACAACACCCCAAAAAAATACAAGTACAAACAAGGAAAAAACTGAAAAAAATAAATAAACAGATGATGAAAGATTGTTTCGCCGGAGTTGCACCGACGCATCAGGAGGCTGGACCCTCGACAATCTGCATAATCTCCGTATTTGATGGTTTGGGTCAGAAACCCTTTGACCCTTGTTGAAAGGACTATTCCCAAGCGAAACAAAGTAGCGGGCAGCAACCCTGTGGAACACCAGGCAACACAATAGAGACAACACGGCTGTGCAACGCCAAAAAACGACTTGCAAGGAACGACATGGCACGCAGGACATGCAGCGCGACAACTGTGTAGTGAAGCATAAGGCAACCACACTGCAAGGGACGACAGGACGAGCAGACCAGCAACTCGGCAACTGTGGAGTGAAGCACAAGGCACCCACAACAAGGCAATTAACCAACAAGGCCTGCAAGAGGCAAACACGGAAGGCACAGTCAGCGGAAGGGTAGCAAGGCAACGGAGCAGCGAAGCTCAAGGCACACCAAAAACACGGTGACACCACACAGCGAACACATCAACCTACAAAGAACCACACGTGAAGCAAGCGGGACAGGCAGCAAGGCAGCGGCGGAGCGCAGACGAGGCCGTCCACACATCCAACACGGAGCAAAGCAACACATGACCTACTCACATCACGATTGAACCCCGTTGACTGTTGGTTCCCACCACCCACTGAGCCAGGGGGTCACTTCGACAAGCATCCGTCATCACCTACACGCAACACGGACATCCCGAACCGAGCGGCCCCCATAAGTGCAGTAGCCACTCCAAATGAGGAACCAATGACTGTTTGGCACTACTTAAGGATGCTCAGTTGGGCACACAAAAAAACTTAGAAAAAGTCGAAGGGAGGACAAACAACAGACGAAAGACTAACAAACATAAAACTAATTGTGTGTGTGTGTGTGTAAGAGAGAGAGAGAGAGAGACAGAGAGAGAGACAACATAAAAAATAAAAGGGGTAACTTCGGCGTAGTCACGAAAACAGTTTGTAATTGCACTTCACGCAATCCCGCGAATACAACACACCCCAATGCGGCCCCACCGGACTCGAAACGTAGGTCATATACATTCAGCATTACCGGCCTTTTTGCCTCAAGTGCAATTACAAACTAAAACCCTGACTGCGCCGTAGTTTTCTCAAAATAAAAAAAGTAAAAATTGGTTATCCAACTTGTCTTTGTTTTTTTTTTGTTTTTTTTCCATCTGAAAACGAACCCCCCCAGTATTCACTTTTTTTTATTATTAGTTCATTATGGCGGGGGATGTCATGCGTAGGCGATGCGCGTGCCCCAATTTTGGCGGCTCCGCCTGCACTTGGAGCGGTCGCGCGCTGTGTGTCCGAAATCCGATTCAACGGGGGTTTGGAGTTGAACAGTTCAACTCCCGTTGAACCCCCGTTTCAACTCCGCGTTATACCCCGTTACAACGTGGTACAACTCGGCCCGCGGAATTTTTTTTCGCCGCCAAAAAATAACTAAAAAATAAATAAAAAAATATGGGGGGGTAGGTTTTTTTCCTCTCTACATCCTCATATTTTTATTTGTATTTTTTTGGCATTTAAATTATTTTTAAAAAATAAAAAA
>BFEA01000048.1:363956-376456 GCA_003427395.1 Chara braunii
TTCGGATCACCCGCCGGCCAGCCATTACCGCATTGCCGACGGGTACTTGCTCCTCCACTCGAGAGGCAAGGACTTACTATGTGTCCCACGCGACCGTCGTCTTCGGACTCGCCTCCTCGGCAAGTACCATGATTCACGACTCGCCGGCCATTTCGGAGTCAACCGCACTATTGCACGGCTTCGACAGCGATTCCGATGGCCCGACCTCATTACCGATGTCACTCGGTATTGTGACTCTTGCGTAGTTTGCCGACGCAGCAAGCCCCGCAACCGCAATCCCTACGGCGAGTTACACCAGATGCCTATCCCACGGGAACTCGGTCTCTCCATTGCCATGGACGTCACCGGTCCGTTTCCTCGCGACCGGCTCAGGCACGACGACATCCTCACGGTTGTGGACCGATTGAGTAAGTACGCACGTTTTCTCCCTTGCAAGTACTACTCCACGGCTCCCGAGTTGGGACGCCTCCTGCACACTGGTTGGATTTGTGGCCACGGTGTACTTGAAGACATTGTCAACGACCTCGAGACTCGTTTCATGTCGACGTTTTGGACTGCTTTCATGCAGGAGTCCGACACAACAATGAAACTAAGTTCGGCTCGACATCCTCAGACGGACGGGCAGACGGAGCGGGCACATCAAACCGCTCAAATGATGCTGCGTACGCTCATCCGTCCGGACCAGAAAGATTGGGTTGACTGCCTTTCCGACATCGAGTTCGCCTATAACACTTCGGTGCATCCGGCGATCGACGTGACTCCATTCGAGTTGCACCACGGTGGACGGAAAGGCCGGATCTTCGCTGACCTTATCCTCCCTCGACCAGCCGACCTTGACGCTGCCTGCTTCCCCGCTTCCGTCCGGAAGTACAGGGAATTGCTAACTCAAGCCTGCGCAAATATGCAAAAGGCACAAGTCCGCATGTAGCAGCAAGCCAACAGGCGTCGTGTACCATGTCCCATCCGCGCCGGTGATCTGGTTTGGGTCTCCGCGGAAGAGTTTGAACTGGAACAGGATGTTTCACGCAAACTGCTTCCCAAGTGGTTTGGACCTTGGTCTGTGACAGCAGCCGCGGGCGATGAGCCCGATGACCCTTCATTTGTGATCAACATTCCAGAGCATCTGACGGTCCATTCGGTCTTCCACGCCTCGAAGCTGGCAACATACACGCCAGCCAAGAGCGACGACTTTCCGGACCGACGATCGCAGGACCCTCCTTCTATGGATGGCCATCAGGAAGTTGACCGCGTCATCTCCGATCGCAAGTACGGCAGCAAGCCGCGGCAGTACAAAGTCACATTCAAAGCATGCGATCACGACGACACTCGGTGGATTTCAGCCGCAGATTTGAAAGCATCCGCACCGCTGATCTACGCGCATTATGAAAAGTGCAGGTTAGCTCAGGAAGCTTCACGACCAGCCCCTCCCACCCAGACTGTGGTCCCTCCCTCAGACAAACAGCTTCGCCCTCGCAGGTAAGCCCGGTTCTTCAAGGAGGGGGGGGTGTGGCATACTGCGTAGCCACACGGGCCCTGAAGGGCCCGTCCCGGACATTCAGCCTAAAAGCCTAAGACTTAGGGCTTACAGGCCCCGTTCGTTTCAGCCTGAAGCTGAAAAACGAGGGCCTGCAGGCCCTACCCCGTTTCAGCCTATTTCTGGGTCTTTTCAGACCTAAAGTTTTCAGCCTGAAACGGAGGGCCATTTTCAGGCCCTCATTGTTTCGACCTGCCCCTAAGACTCAGGCACGTAAACAAGGATGCGAAACAGGCCAGAAATAGCCTGTTCCTCACGAGTTTGAGCAGGAGCTGCAGCTGCAGCCCCTGCCTCCCTTCGACAGGCTCAGGAGGCACACCCGTAGTACATAGGAAGTTCCCATGCACTTTACGGGTAGGTAGTGTCAGTAGGCAGGGGTAGTCCTTAGGATTTCGGCCGCAACACTCAGGAGGAGCGCTGCAGTAGTCTTCAGCGCTAGGCAGTAGGTATTAGCGCTAGCTGTAGTCTTCGGCGCTGGGTGCCATAGCTGTAGTTGTAGTCTTCAGCGCTGGGCGCTGGTAGGTGGTACATCGTAGAGTGGGAGAGAGAGGCTGGCGGAGGCCAGCGATACTTACCTGTGGCGCCATCGCTCCAGCTCCATCTTCGTGGTACCTGCATCAAGGCGCCAACTTCACAGGTTAGTACTGGACACAAAGAGAGAGAGAGAGTTCTTCTTCTTCCTCTTCTAMGTCCACTTTCTCTTCTCACCCTCTCGCCACCTGACTTCTCAGACTACGACAGAGAGAGACAGAGTTTTGACTTGAGACTTGACGACATTGGATCCAGACTTGACATTTGGGATTCAGACATTTCGACGCGGGACTATTTGGGCTTGTGCCGAAGACTTGGTGTTGACGACATTCCCATCTTCCCCCTCCTCTTCGTCTATCCCCTTCCTCTTCGTCTGTGTATGGTACGGGCTGCCGTGTCTTCCTGTGTGAAGCGCCAGGCCCATTCACACCATGTAACGATGATGATGATGTATGTTCAGGATTGCATTACAACATTGATTGTTCGGATCACTGGTATCTAAGTCTTCCGTTGTGCTATCTTATACTTTGTATTGAAAGGTCGGTTCTTGTTCTGGTCTGCACGTTACAGTATGCAACAGTCAGTAAGGTTTGACCTGGACTACAAAGCTCAAGCTGCAATCAAACCTCGTTTGGTAATCGGAATACCTAATCAGGGGGATTATTATTTCGAGATCCTGTCGCCAGAAACACCCTGGTGTGATGTCTGTTACATATTTTATCACACAGACAAGGATGAAGTGTGTCCGGCCAAGGAAGTGGATCCTTTCCTCCATCCTGGCCCCAGACAATCTCCGCCAAAGCCCAAGTTTTCGGGATTTGTTCCGGACGGGGAAGAACCCCCAAAGGCGGTTTTCAGCAGACTGCCAGCTCATCTCATGAAGAAAGGGAGAAACGAGCGTGACCCCTTATCTCGGAATGCGAAGGAAAGAAACCCCAAAATGGGGAAAATGAAAAATCGCAAAGCTGGAATGTGACGAACCACTTTCTGTAGCGTGCAACTTTCTGCGCGATTGCAATGAGGGGTCCTAAGCTGGGAAGGTTTGGTCAACTACAGGAGATTGGGATGGATGGGAAATTGCATCAGTACCCTCGCTTCTTCGTCTTTTAAGTCGATTCTTTTCGGATGGCTGAGTTCGGAGCTGGGTGAGTCCCGGGATGGGCGATTGATTGGTTGGGCAAATGGCTTGCGCGCCGCCGAGCGTGCGAATAATAAATGTTGACGTTGTTTCTTTTGTTTTGGTTTCGGAACCTTTTAGCCGCGGACATCGCGCGAGAATTTTTCTTCGTTCTTTTTTAAATTTCCTTTTCGAATTCTTTTTCGAATCTTGTTGAGCCCCGATGGCTCTTGGAATTTCGGACTTTCTTTCCGGAACTTGTGCTTTTTGCTTTTCCGCATTAGATAGGAGTTTAGGAATTATTAGGACTTTCTTTTGCTGCACGACGCCTTTGTTTACACGCTTCTTTATGCGGCTGCAACGAAATGCTGATTAGTCGGCGCCTTTAATCGGGTGTGTAACTGTAATTTTGGATTGGCGCCATTGTAACTATATCTTTCTTCTTGTGCTTCGTCTTTACCGCCCCTCTTCTCTTTCTTTTGCTGCGTTTTTGGTAGCCACGGTCTGCATGATCGGATCGATGCGTGGAGAGTGGCTACGTCCCGCACACCGTGTTCTGGCCATGCAGGCGTAGGCAATCCCTCCCCCTTCTCTTTTTCTAAGTCTTTGTAATTCCGTGTTCCTCGCGCATGCATACACGCTATAAATTTCAGCCTGCGCGATTAGTTAACTCTCTTAACCAGCTAAGCGGAAGCTCGGGGTTGCGCGATCAGAGAGGGTCGGCACACCAGCGAAGTAAGAGGTGAGTAGAGCAGGAGTCGAGCGACCCGACGAGCTGGTGCCAAGTACGCGGGGTTGACGCGGGCCACGACGGACTGTGGGCGC
The DNA here is from genome assembly GCA_003427395.1 of Chara braunii. Lineage (NCBI taxonomy): Eukaryota > Viridiplantae > Streptophyta > Charophyceae > Charales > Characeae > Chara > Chara braunii. Next base: position 367,964 of record BFEA01000048.1, read on the forward strand.
GGGCGAAAATGACGGGTGGGGGAGGACTATGCGGGGTGACGACTTCGTGGGTTGGTGCGCGACGACGGACTGTCCGCATCAGAGAGAGAGAGAGGAAGAGGGAGCTGAGGTTGATGGATGCAGATTTGTTGTTTCTTTTATCTTTTCTCCCTCATGTCTCGTGTATATAAATTTTGATTTCGGCTCCGGGTGATTTGCCCGTTTCTGTTTCTCGGAATCCGGATTTGGTTTTTCGCTCACCCTTGTCCTTGCGATTTCCCATCTCGGATATGGTGTATGAATGTATGAATGAATGTCATGTTTGGTTGCTTGTCTTTCTACCGGATCCTTGCCTTTGCCTTTGTTTACTGCCTTTGATGCACTCATGAGTAGGATAGGAATTTTGTGCAATCGTTAATCCTGTTTTCGTTTTTGCTTATCTTTTGATTGAGCCATTGTGGCTATTGCATCTTGCAAGCTCGAAAATTACGGAGTGATTAGACAATCGAATGTCTGACTCAGCGAACGCCGCGCGAGGACGCGTGTAATCACGACCTGATCTGCGCCTTTACACGTGTCCCCGTGCGTCGATTCGTCAATTACAAGAGTACTGTTTGATTGGATATGGCCATCCCGTGCGAACACGTGTAAACACGACTCGATTCGCGCAGCCTGCACGTGCTCACACGCGGTGATTGCAATCGGCACAGACCCGCCCTCAGGCATCTCGCAGCTCTGCGATGACATAATGACACACTCCGAGAGCTCAGAGTCATTGTTGTATGACCCGAACTATTTCACCCCTTTGATAGAGGAAAGCCTCTGACAGAGATACCCTTGCCTAACAAAGAATCGACTGTGTCCTAGGGAGTTTCACTGCGCCATCACTAGCGACCCCCGATGCTCTGATTTCCCCACTCAGGACCACACCCACTACTTCACCCACCCCGGATTAGTCGTTATCTCCACCAGCTCCCCCCCCTTCCGTCTTCTTCTTCCATATCACCGACTCAGTGTCGTCCCGTGGAAGGCCATAGCCCCATAGTGGCCCAGCACGCCCTGCGAAAATTGCCGACGGCGCGGCGACCAGCGGACCCTGAAATTCCGGAGGCCTAACCCAAACGCGCGACGACCAGCGCCCCGTGGCAACTTCCGACCGCCTGGCTCATCGGAACCTCACCCACCCCGAAGGGACCTTCCCGCAAACCGCCGTCCTCGGAACCAATGGCTTGCCCGGCCTTGAATGACCCGCGCATGCCATCTGCCTTATAACCAGAGGCGGTCTGCCCTCTCCGCCAAATTGCACTCGTGCCCCCGAAAAACCCTGCCATAGGAGATCTCAGTTCTGACTTGGGACTCCACCCCCACTTCCCCAAAAATCCTTGGCACACCCCTTGTCGCACTTCCAGGCCCACACTCTACTCCGATCAGGAAGTCGCGCTGGGCGTGAGCCGTGAGGTTGGGCGTCACAGGAAAAGCAAAGAAGGGGAACGGAAAGCAGAACGGAAAAGCGAAAGGGGGAAAAGGTGGGTTACAGAAAGGCACAGAAAGGGATCAAAATGTACAGAAAGGATCAGCAGGGGGATTTAATAAAGGGGTGCGCTGGAAAGAGAAGTCGAATCAGCCCTCTGATGGAGGGGAATCCGACGCCTCTGGCAAGGCGCATGAGAAAGGAAAGGAAGCTCGTAAAGAGGAGTCGGGTGCCTACGGTGACCGCTCCATGCATAAGCTAGAAGAAGCGGCGGTGAGACTTTTGGGGGGAAAAGGTGATGGATGGGCAAACTCGGAACAGGAACGGACAACGGAGCAGAACCACATGGAAGAAGAGATCCTGGAGTTCGAAGACTTTATCGAAGGGGAAGGGGACATGAAGGATGAATTGCGGAAATATGATCTGCATGGAGGTTTGAGCATCACTGACCCTGTCCAAACTCTGGACAGGGCGGATGCTAATATCCCAAAAATTCTCATCCCCCTCATCTGTGCCAATTCGAGTAAGGGGGTCGTGGTAATGGCAAATTTGCTAGCAAACGAAACGATGGAATTGCCGTTAGTGGAAACGGACGCGGCACTGACAAAACTGGCGATATTGAATAAAGTAAAGGATATAATCCCGAACTTTTTGCAAGTGAGGGTGATACCTCTGTTCAGAGTTGGATGCTTCACAGCAGAAGACCACAACGGGAACATGGCGCGATTGTACTTTGTGGTTCTCGATGCTAAAATGAACAATGAAATCAAAGAAGAACTTTCAAGAATGGGGAAAGAATGGTTTTCTCTCGCACTCTTAGACTCCACTCTCCATGTTGAACTGGATATGATCCTCTTCAGAAACTCGATTTCAGCCAAAGTTATAGCTGAATGGTTGGCGAATGCCCCACAGCGTGAACTTATCTTCTCAGACAGCTTCCCGGATCTGTTGAGAGCCCCTTGATTCAAAATTTTTTTTTTGAAGAGAGGCGAAGGCATGCGTCGACGTAAGCAGTCAGAGGGCTCAGGGTCTTCGTTCGGCCGTATCCATGGTTCAACCGGCACAGGTTTGAACTATGCTACCTAGGAGCATCCTACGCATAACAACATGGAACGTGCGTGGACTCTGTGATACGGGTACGAAACACAGGAAGGTCAGGTTAAAATCCTGGTTGCATGAGAACAAAATACAGATTGCCTGTATACAGGAATCTAAGTTAGATGAGCAGAGAATTGAAGAAACTTCTAGATGGTGGACGGACCCTCAGTTTTGGGCTCTAGCCAGGGGGGGTGATGGACCCCAAGGAACCAGGGGGGGAACATGTATCCTCTTCCACCGAAATCTAGATACGGTAATTATTGACAACATGGTAGACATGTGGGGGAGGTGGGTATGGGTTAAATTCACAATGGGAGTAGAGGGGTGGACTCTAATGTCCTTGTACCTTCCTACGGACTATAACAAACGAGTTACCTTCCTGGCAGAACTACCAGGCTTGATTCTTAACTCAACCAATCTGATTTTGGCAACGGATTGAAACACTGTTTTTAATCCGGGCCTAGATAGCCCAGACCTGAGCCCAATAAAGACTGATACGACAGGCCTTTATAACATCACAAGATCAGAGCGACGCCTTCAGAATCTTGAACCCAGACTTAAATGGATTCACTTGGTGTGGGTCACAGACCCCACCGGTCCGTAGAAGACTTGATTTCTTTTTTATGAGAGGGGAACCGTGACCAGCCTGCACACGAGTTGAAAAACCACAAGTGAATCAGGGGGGGAACAGGTATCCTCTTCCACCGAAATCTAGATACGATAATTATTGACAACATGGTAGACATGTGGGGGAGGTGGGTATGGGTTAAATTCAGAATGGGAGTAGAGGAATGGACTATAATGTCCTTGTACCTTCTTATAGACTATAACAAACGAGTTACCTTCCTAGCAAAACTACCAGGCTTGATTCCTGACTCAGCCAATCTGATTTTGGCAGCGGATTGGAACACTGTTCTTAATCCGGGCCTAGATAGCCCAGACCCGAGCCCAATAAAGACTGATACGAGGTTTCTGCAGGCCTTTATAACATCACAAGATCTGAGCAACGTCTTCAGAATCTTAAACCCGGACTTAAATGGATTCACTTGGTGTGGGTTACAGACCCCACCGGTCTGTAGAAGACTTGATTTCTTTTTGATGAGAGGGGAACCGTGGTCAGCCTGCACGCGAGTTGAAACAACACAAGCTTCACTTTCATGCCACAACCCGGTCACAACAGAGTTGAAACTCTCACAAGAGAAAAAATTTGGCCCTTCGTACTTCAAGTTGAATGTGAATCATTTGAAAGATCATGGAGTCCTAGACTGGGTCAATAAGCATCTCGATCAATGGCAGAAAGCGAAACCTTTATTTGAGACGGAAGAACAGTGGATGGAAGTGGGTTTCAGACTCCTTCAAGGAGGACTGAGCTATATATCTCAAATAAAGGCAATAGCGAGACATAAGAAAGAAGAGGATAAAAAAAGGGTAATCCAGAGTCTAAGAGCGGAATCTGAGTTTGAAAAGCACCCAATGACAAACGTTTACTGGACTGCAGTGAGGAAACGAAAGAGACAAAACTCGTGACCAAGCTAGAGACAATGAAAATACAACAACAAGAGCATTGAAAACAATGGCTGACCCAGCGAAATATTATCACAGGAGATAGGATGACCAATAACACTTTCAGAAGGTTGATTGTACAACAGGCCAGACAACCGATGAAAGAATTGGCTCATCCCTTTTCCAGTCAGGTTCCTGTGACAAACGACGTACATCAGATGGGGGAATTTGCAAAAATTTACTTTAAGGACATTCTGACCTCCAAATGAATTTCTGATACCATGGAAACTGACCTTCGACAGAACTCGGATTTCTGGACATTGACGCAGAAGAGGATATCCACTCAAGCTCGTCTTGACTTGGATAGACCCCTGACAGAAGAAGAACTTTTGGTAGCGGCTAAAAAAATGAAAAAAGGAAAGTGCCCTAGAAACGATGGATTACCAGTGGAACTTTACTTAGCAGTGTGGCCTAAGATGGTTCCCTATCTCATGAATATTTACAATAAGGTGCTGACAGGAGGAAGCTTGACAATAGGAATGATGAATGGCATCATCACCCTTCTCTATAAGAAAGGGGACAAGAAGGAAATAAGAAATTGGCGTCCTATATCAGTCCTTAACGTATCTTATAAAATCTTGCCCAAAGCTTTGGCCCTACGATTAGGCCGCTATCTCCCGAAACTTATTATGAAGGAACATAGGGTTTTTGTCAAGCACCGGTCCATCACCGATAACATCGCTGCCACTATACAGGCCCTGGAAGTCATAGCAACTGAGAACAAAGATGTGGCAATTTTACTACTTGATATGGAAAAAGCCTACGACCGCGTAGGCTGGGCTTTCATTATGACCACACTAAAGCACATGGGGTTTGGGGAAAATTTTTCCTGATGGGTTAAAATCATGTATTCTACGGCAGCAACGATAGTAATTGTGAATGGATACGTATCAGACAATTTTGCATTATCTAGGTCACTGAGACAGGGCTGCCCACTGTCCCCCCTGCTCTTTGTGGTACACCTGGAAGTACTGCTGGATAACCTTCGCTTTAATGAAGAAATCAAAGGGCTTGAAATACAGAAAAAAATTCAATGGAAAGGGGGGGCCCTGGCAGATGACCTCACGGTGGTCTGCCAAAACAACCGTCCTGCATTGATGTCCTTACGGAAAGTCCTGAATAATTACTGCGATCTATCTGAGGCGGCTATCAATTGGAGCAAATCAGTCTACTTTCTTCCTAATGATTTCAATCTACAAGTCAATTGGGGTCTGAAGAAGGTTCCAACAAATGCTTCTGACCGGTTTTTGGGGATCCAAGTGTCGTTGACAGAGAATGCAGATTTTCAAGACTCTTTGTTGGAGGAGAAGTTCAATAACAGACTGACATCTTGGAAGAACACCAGGCACCTTTCCCTGGTAGGGAGGGTCATGGTAATCACCTTTGCAACCTTCTCAGTTTTATGGTTTATGCTAGCAGTCCATCTGTTGGAGGATGACACGTACAAAAGGATCAAGAAAGCGGCAGCAAGGCTACTGTGAAAACCGGAAGGCGACAAGGATCAAGGGTTTTATTCCAAGGTAGCATGAGAGATGGTGGCTTTTCCGAGAGATGAAGGGGGCCTGGGTATACTAGACCCCCACCAACAAAATGTGGCTCTCCTTGCAAAATGGCTAGTGAAGGCGCTGCTGGCAGAAGAAGAACTTGAAGACCCTTGGTGGCTGTTAGCGTGTTATATTTTGGGAAAAGAGTGGTCTTTAACAAGAACAGAAGACATTCAAGCTTGTCTGCTGATTCCTTCATACGTGAATAAGAGACCAAAGTCAGTGTTTTGGAGGAACATTTTGAAGGCATGGCAGCAGGTCTTCCCCATGGACAGGGAGCAGCCAAAATCGAAAGCAGCAGTCCTATCTGAGATCCTATTCGAGAACCCACTAATAAAAAACAATCAGGGACATACCTTTTCAACGCATGACAGTACAGACAACTTTGGTAAGGCTTGGATAGAAAAGAGGATAGTACGAGTTAAGGATATATGGGATAGGGAAGAAAGCAGGTGGAAGAGGTGGAAGAGGTGAAGGAAAAACTGGGAAGGCTTAGGAAGTCCCAGAAAGACTTACCAAGATTTGCCAGGCCATACCTTATTCGTGGACACAACTGTTACGAAAGGGTAAGGAGATCCCAATAACGGAACTGTGGTGCTGTGTCAAGGGTGTCATTGATGGTATACTTCAGATAACTGATGATTTGGGGGAAGAGGGCTATGCGGCGATAGAATGGAGGAAACGGTCGGACTTTGGTTTCAGCAAGGAACTGGAAAGAGGAGATACAATGAGGGTTGCTCATTTGAAAGAAGTTGAGGAAGTGGTAATGAGGATTAAGACACAAAGGGCGCCTGCTGGCGGTACGCCGGTGCATAAGATAAGCCTCCCACTAGGCCTCACCCCTCTTCATGCGGCTCCGACGGATACAAGTGGAATTGGATGGTGGAACGAGAAGGAGGCAAAGGTGTTAGCATTGGACTCCTACTCCTCGAAGAGAGGATCAGAGATTCTGAGGTCGAAGGTGAAGAAAAAACCATCAACAGTGATTGAAATCCGCAAAAGCAGTGAGGAGTTCTTGAGCATTCCAAAGGAGAGTCTGCATTCGCTGTACAAACAATGTAAAGCTATGTCATCCCAAAGACTGGCTAGCATTCTGTGACTTCAGTTATTTCTTGCAACAGCAACAACAGTTAGTCTAGTTAATAAAGGGATGAGCATTCCAGCTAAATGCATACGTTGTGGGTGGTTCTGGGAAACAAACAGACACTTGTGGCTGAGATGTCCGACATCTAGACGAATATGAGATTGGTGGATATATCACTGGAACCGTATTATGAAGGGTGAATTTCAGTGGTCTGATGACGGGATAGAGTCAGGTGTACAGAGGACATCTGACAAGCAAGAAAGCAACTGGTTGTATGTTGCCCAGGCTATAAGGGCGATTATAATGAAAGTGATTTGGGATGACAAAATTAATCAGTTGTTTAAAAGGCAGTTTACGTCAGACTTGGCAATCAAGAACAGGATCACATCAAATATTATAACAAAAATCCAGAGTGATTGGTGCTGAAAGGAAATGAACGATCAGAGTGATAGTTTCAAGAAATGGTTTCGAGACACATGGGGGAGAGAGTCCAGATTAGCTAAACTGAACCCGTTAGGTAGGGTCTGTGCAGTGCCATGGCTACTCTCCCCCACGGGGTATGGTGAGCGCTTTAGCTCCCCATTATGATTGGTCAGTCTAATAGCAGTGTGTCTAGTTCCTAAATCACTCTAGAAGATAAGGTTATGGCTGGGNTTTAGCTCCCCATTATGATTGGTCAGTCTAATAGCAGTGTGTCTAGTTCCTAAATCACTCTAGAAGATAAGGTTATGGCTGGGATGTTGGTCCCTACCTCACCCCTTTTTTTCCTTTTGGGAGAACCACTTTTTACGCTGGCGCAGGGTCCAGGTTACATAAGCCTACAGCTGGGTAAGGGCCTGAGCATGTATCCTCTGTTGTATCCGGGTTGTTTTGTGGGGTGATTCCGGGGCCCCAGTGCTATTGTGCAATAAAATGTGGAGACTGTTTTCCCAAAAAAAATAATAAAAAAAAAATAAAAAAAAATCGCGAGGCCATTAAAAACCACCCACCGTCGTTGGAACGTGTTTGACAGATTTTGTTGGCACCCCACCGCGACCACAAACTTTGGCATTGGAAACGGCGGCACTTGCCCGAATAGGGAAACTTGAAAGGCCAGGTCCGAAATAGGAAAGTTCGGTAGGGGCACCGGTCCATGGCCTTCCGTTGTGGCTGTACCAAGACATGTTCGTGTGTGGCTGTGTGTGATGCAGTGTGACATCTGTCGAACAGGTGCCATGCGGTACACAGGCTGCTTATCGGCCGCTCCCCCACGGCGTTGCATGTACGGGCAGTGAAACAATCGTTGGGGACATGGGCTGGGGCACCCGTCCTGCCGTTGGCCCCGTGTGGCCGTTGGGACGTCCGCGGAGTGGGACGGGAGGTCTCATCGCAACGATGGGAGGGAGGGAAGGGAGGGGGGGGGGGGTAGGCGAGAGGGGGATGATGACGACCCGAAGGTGAAGAAGGAAGATGCAGGTCAGGGACAGGTGTGTCTTTTGTCTTCTGGACAAAGGTTGTGGGTCTGCAAAGTTGGGCGGACACGTACGTGTGTACGTTGGGAACACGTTTTTTTGTTTGTGCCATAGAAACCATGAATCCTTCGTCCGTCGTTTGCTCGGAAGACGAATGGGAACACATGCTCTTCATGTTCGTCCTCATCATGACGCACTAGGTGAACAGGCATAATGCAGCGGCCATGGCCGTCTTTGAAGCTGTGGCTGTGACTCCGTTTTTGTTCCGGGACACGTCGGGGGCCATGACGATGCTTGCTGGCG
>BFEA01000048.1:378956-385870 GCA_003427395.1 Chara braunii
TTGTCTTCCTGTTTTACATCACATTTCTGGTTGCATGTGTTCCTTCCACTGCTCTGCTCACGCTCATACGCTGCCACGCTCCTCTCTACCACCTCCGCCTCATAGCCCGTATGTCGTCCTCCGGGGACCAAGTTTGGACCGCACCGTGCAGGTAACCTCTCTCGCGTAGTGAGGGCTCCATATGCGCCATGTACGATGCGTTCCCGTGCATCGCACCCATGTGCTCTTCGGCCGGGGCGGATACCAGGAACCTAACGGCATCGCCAACGACCTCACGTGCCAGGATCATATGGCCGTACTCGCCGCAGTTTATGCAAGTTTCCCGCGACCAATGGTCCCGCCACACATCCTAATCCAAACCAGCCCTTACCCAAGCAACTATTTTGTTTGGGTTAGCGGCTTGCCCCTGACTCCTCTGTTGACCGCCCTTGTCGCGGTCAACTTCAGTAGTCTGAACCACAGCGGCGAGGTTGCTACCCTCAGCAATCTCCTCGCCGTCTAACTTTAACACCTCCACAAGCTCAGAAACATCATCGATCTCAGTTTGATTCCCTTCAGAATCAACCATCGTCAATCCACTATCTTTCTTCGTCCTCTCTTGTGGAGCCTTCTTCTGTCTTCCATCCGTAGAAAGGGTTTAAGCACTGCCCAGCGTAGCCTCTGAGTCTAAGGCCTTCTTGCTGAATGTCTCAAATATGTGATACTCTCTACGATTCTCACTAGCTAATAAGTTCTTGATGTCTGTAGGAAGACATCTCAAGAACATGGTCAACAAGACCTGTGGATTGTACTCCGCTCCTAGGACGACAATGAGGCGTTCTACGGTCGTGGTAAGCTCTCTCACTGACTTGTACTTCCTAGCATCAAGCTTTAGTAGCCATAGTCGCAATTTTTGTCTGCTGAGGGTTGTGCCATCGAGCCTCCACTCAGTCCATAAAACTCTCTAGGGTGTGGATCTGTGTCCAATCACCCATGTTCCTGTCGAACCCCTTTGAATCTACCAAGCAATTCAGTCAGCGAGTTGCCGAACCCTCTAAGTAGGATGCAACAGTTATCGCCTCCTCTTCTAACAACGTCCTCTTTGCCCTTACCCACACTGGAACCGTTCTCAACCACGTGTCGATAGCCTCATCCTTCTTGTCTCCTGATATGGTTGGAGGTGGCTTCAGGGGGGTCTTGGGGTACCAAGGTAGTTCTTGTCCCGTTGGCGGTGTCAAGCGCATCGGTCCCGCACGGGGACCCTCCCGGCCGCGTCACGCAGGATTTTGCAGGACTTCGTCGCAGAGCATTTTTAGCCGCTCCGACCGAGTGCGCCAGCCGTACCTCTCGCGAGCCCCTACGACAGGACAGGGTCACACGAGGCACACCTTGCCTCCACTTGCGGGAGCTGTCACCATCCCTTGGGTGGGCGTATCCCCGCCGAGCTACCGGACCACGCGCGAAGGCTTCTCGTATGCAATCGTAGAGGTAGCCCAACTGAGGGCGTTTTCTCGTTCGCTGTAGCATAGGGGGTACGCCCGGTCAAACGCCCGTCAATCGGACCCGTATGCGAATCAACACATTGGGGGGCTGAGGTCTCTTGTACGACTCATCGTCGGTCGACTAGGACGCAATCCTCGCACCAGGCGATACACCACAGCACTCACACGCGCGAAAAAACAGAAAACAAACAACTCAATAATACAACAACACTCCTAGTCCCTTCAGTATCCGACCCATAACCGTTTAACACGGTAATCGGTTAGGCGTCGCGCGCGAGACTCAACATAAAACCGTGCGGGCGCTAGGCCTTTCTCATATCGACCAACGATGCAATAGTGCGCAAGCAGTCGTAACGGTGAAGTACTATATGGTACCCACAATCGTGCGACCCCCGATAACTTCGGGGTTCACACTTCGATACTCAAGTGTCGGCTCACATGCGCCTTGAGGGGTTAATCTCTCGACGCTAGACAACCGCCAAGGCGGTTGATCACCACACCCTCTTCTGCACCCTGCGGAGAGTGGGTGGTACACAGGTTCATACCTGTGCTGACAATCGTCTCTTATTGCCCTTTAGACAAGCTCCACCATCCAGGGCGTGGAGATAACTCAAGGGTTTTGACTTTTATGGCTGCCACGGACTATGACGTCCAACTATAAAATTTTAAAAAATAAAAAAAAGGATGAAAGAGAAATCTCCCTTTTCTCTCAAAGTATAATCTATTTAACCCTTGAGCACAGTCACAATAGGTCGTGCGAACACCCAACGAGTATGTATGTACATATATATAGAGGGTTATAAATATGTGACGATCACTTCTCACAATCACAGTGGGACTCCTCTCAACCAAATAAACTTAACTGATCGCAGACAGTCAAATCCAAAGTCCGAATCACCAAACATACCTGCAATCACATCAAAGATTCAACCAAGAGTCCATGCACTACACGGGGTCAACTTCAACCATTCTTTGCGCTCACACCCCTCGCTTTAGCCATACAAGCCTCACTCTTTATGCAACTCTCAAAATAAAATACTCAGCATCTTTATTAAATGGCCATTCAAATAAAGTTTGGGTCAAAACACAACGAAACAAATCAAACCACACGGCTAAAGCCTTTAGGTTGAGTGACAACAGTGGATTGGAGTTGAGTCGAAAACCGACGAATCGGCAACCGACTTTATCAGTGATAACAAAAGATGATGCTTGGTAGGATCAGGTTGAACAAGTCAAACCTTTAATTGAATTCGCAGCCCTCCATCACAGTACAGGCCAAATAGAACCACTACTACGTTTGAGCCAAAAGGAGAGCGTGCTCCATCTCATAGCCTAGCTCCCCTACTAACGTTCACCTTACCCCCCTCAAAGTCATCCACAACTCTGACATTGTCTTGCCAAAGTTTTTTGTAACAGAATAATCTAACTCTCTGGATTTCACAAAATTTCGGCAGCGCTTCCCGTAGGAAAAGTGTCTTTCTGGAATTTTCAGGTATCAAAAAAAAAAAAGACTAACTCCTTCAGATTTGTAAAAATTTTGGCAGCGCTGCCCGCAGGAACAGGAGACTGCCAAGATTTATACAAAGCTGAAAATGCAAAGACAAAACATAACTATGCTTGGGACAACCTTCTGGCACTTACCTGATAGTTAGAACCGGAGATAGTCTGCACGTTCCCTTCTTGAAGATGACATCGTGAGCTAACACCGATCCTAACTCCTAGTAGGGTCAGTTCTATCTTATCCCAAGCTCCCCATCATCCATCTCGTTTACCTATAGCTCCAACACTCGGCGAGCATTTAAGGCGACTAAGCTATAAAAAAAAAGAAATCCCCAGAGATACCCCAAAAGAAAGCATACATAGGTGAGCACAACAACATCTCCCACCAGCCCACAACTTCCTTTCCAGGTCCATAGTTCGTTAAAAAATCCTCGTTATTCCCTTTTTACACTTGCTTACTTAAGACATAGGATCAACCAACCCAACTTATGGGTGTGACTGACCTGCCAGTTTATATGGCCAGGCCACACTAACTTATGGTGCCCTAACCTGGTAAAACAAGTATACACAAGGCATAAGACGAAACGACACCAACTTATGGTGTGACCAGCTTCTGCCTAAACGATTGACATAAGGCGTATGACCGAGCCGCACCAACTTATGGTGAGGCGGACCAGCCTGAACCTTCGGCATACACAAAAAAATTGAACCTTCTCAACTTATGAGGGGTCAGTCTTGGCCTGAATAAACAACGCAAAGCATATGACCAGAACACAACAACTTATGTTGTGCCCGACCAGCCCATACAGTGACATATAGCATAAAACTAGGCTACTCAACTTATGAGTAGTCTAGTCCCGCCTAAACAGCAACAAACCCTCAACACTTATGCGTTCGCCCGACCTCCGCAACACAACTACATTCAACAAATTATGCGTTCACCCGACCTCCGCAACACAACGACATTCAACAAATAAAGTCATTCTCAAATTTTGTCTTCAGTCAAGTGGTCAGGTCACCTTTACTTATGAGGATCCCCACCCAAATATCGATTATGTTTAGAAAAGGAAATAACCAAACTTTATATACCTCTCTACTTTTGCGTTATCAAGGACATAGGACCAACTACCCAACTTATGGATGAGTTAGCCTGCCCAAAGTTACCACACAATTTTGCATTTGTTCATCTTCCTTCCCTCTGCTTTGTCTGCTACCGGCTTATATGGCTGGATCTCCCAACTTGCCAAAAATATATGTAATAAATAGAAGTATCACATTGTATACTCTGATTCTCCTTATGTTGGCGGCTCATGACTTGACCACATCAACCTATGGTGCGAATAGTCTTGCCAGAATAATAAACATAAGACATAGGACTGATCCACACCAACTTATAATGTGGTCAGTTTTTGCCTAGACAATCGACATAAGGCGTATGACCGGGCCACACCAACTTATGGTGAGACTGGTCGGCCTGAACATTCGGCATACACAAAGATCTGGACCACCTCAACTCATGAGGAGTCCAGTCTTTGCCTGAACAACGACAAAAGGCATATGACCAGATTACAACAACTTATGTTGTGTCTGGTCAGCCCAGACAGTTACATATGGCGTAGAGCCAGGCTACACAACTTATGAGTAGTCTAGCCCAGCCTAGACATAACCACATGTGCGAAGAACTGAACAACCCGCAACTTATGCGTTCGCCCAACCTTCATAACATAAGTCACAATTCTATGTTGTCTGAGTTCATACTGATAATCTGAATTAAACCAATACATACTTGTCAGTTTTACTTTTCAAAATATGTCATGAAATGAAAGTAGTCAAAAGTAATAACTCTCACAGTCATACTTGCAGGCACACAATAGCAAAGGATGGTATAGTTTAGAGGATGGGATTACACGTGTAAATCGATTGTTATACCCGAGTGTTCCCTGCCTCCAGAACCCCGCCTGGGCTCCGACAGAGCTCCCGTAATTGGTGGGTGGACCTCCCACAAGGTCTCGCTGCGGTCCTTTGGGTTGCGATCCCGCATGCCGCCTTCCTCTCGTAACTTCAGACTAGCCAACTTCTTGGAGGGGCCTTTGGACGACTAACCAAGGGAAGAGACGTAGCCGGAAATGACAGATTGAGAGCTCTTCTTTGGTTTTGTAAGTGGCGACTTATCCCTTTACCTCACAACATAGCATCTGTGTCTCAGATTGCCTTTGAACAAATACGGACCTGCGGACTGCTGTGCATTTCTTCTACTGCGCATGACCTACTAGGATTGGTGTGGCTGCTGCTATACCGCTGCTGTAGTCTCGTTTTTTTTTTTTTTTTTTTTTTGCAGTGCCTTGCTATTATTTTTTGCAGTCTGGCTGTTATTCCCCTTTACACCACCGCTACTCTTGAGGCTTCTATGTATGTGGTTGCTGTGTTTTTGATCGACATTTCTACTGAGTTCTCATCCCATCGCCAGACTGTTACACCTTGTTGTTGACGTTGCAGTGCGTTTGGCCTCTGCTAAAGTTGTCAGTTCGTCCTGCAGGCAGATACCAAGTGCCAAAACAAGGGGGGCGGCCACCAAAATAAACTGGTAACTGATTTAGTAAGTGACAATGCAGTGCTCATACTTAGTCGTGCATAGCTCAATCTTTTGAGACAGATATATGACTATTGGCAGGATCTACCAGGTAAAAAAAAATCAAAAAATAAAAAGCAACAAAAATCGAGTGAAATCTCCCCTCTATCACGTCTGCTCGTCACATAGCCAGTTTTCAGCGACCCTGGCTGAAATCCTGACTAGGTGAGCATACTGTTCGGTTCTGCCTAGGAGGGCTGAACACCGTGGAGAGGAAAACCTCCACAACTGTGATAACCACGGGGGTAAGCACCACCGTAACTGCAACCAGCAGGTAAGTCACTTCCTCCTCCTCTTCGTGGTCCCTTTCGATTGGTGCACCACCATCTCTCCGCAATGTTATTACTTATTTTTATGCATGTGGTCACACCCTTTGTCCATATCCATCCAGCCCTCTTCTTCTCTCTCCCCCTTTCTCTCTCTCTTTCTCTCACTCTCTCTCTCTCTCTCACCCTCTCTTCTGTCTCTACTCATAGCAGTCGCTATTACATGGATGCATCTGGCCGTTGGTATGGTCAGGTTCGTTGGAAACCTGCTATGGGCCGTGGGTGGGGAGAAGACCGAGGCAACGACTAGTGCGAGCATGAACACTTTCGTGACGAACAGATTGATGAGCGACAGCGGCCTCTAGGATAACTGCGTCGATAACAGAAGCTTGCTTCACTACATTACCTCACCAAATGTGCAAAAAATGAGGATGAATCTTTCACTAAAAGGTGGAAAGACACGCCGCTTCCCAATTACGTGCGTAGAGAGATAGAGCGAGGCTATTTTCTTCAATGGATGAGAAAAAATCACAATGAATCTCACTCTAGAACACGACTAGATGCGTTAGCGCTTTGTTGATCTCCACCCCCTGGGCGCAGCTCCCGCTGCTCATACCGCTCAAACCATGCCCCTATCATAAATTATGACGCTGTCATTCAATTCGCAACGTCTCAAAACCCCTACTTCGCATCCTGCCTCGCCCGAATCCACCAAACAACGGGCGAGATTCACACCTCTTCGTTTTCACCTTCCCTCTTTTCTCCCCTCCTCGATATGTCCGTGCCCAATCTCCTTCCTTCTAACTTACCCCCTGCACAACCAGTCACCTCATGTAGACAGTGTGGACAAAGCCACATCATCAATGTAGTCCAGAGATTAGCGCCACATCATGAAGACCAGAGACAGGGCCACATCAGCCTGTTGTGAAGACCAGAGTCAGCACCACATCAGCCTGCCGTGAAGACCAGAGGCAGGGCCACATCAGCCTGCCGTGAAGACCAGAGGCAGCGCCACATCAGCCTGCCGTGAAGACCAGA
>BFEA01000048.1:386005-399610 GCA_003427395.1 Chara braunii
TCAGCCTACCGTGAAGACCAAAGGCAGGGGCACATCAGCCTGTCGTGAAGACCAGAGGCAGCGCCACATCAGCCTGCCGTGAAGACCAGAGGCAGTGCTACATCAGCATGCCGTGAAGACTAGAGGCAATTCCACATCAGCATGCTGTGAAAACCAGAGGCAGCGCCACATCAGCCTGTCGCGAAGACCAGAGGCAGTGCCACATCAGCCTGCCGTGAAGACTAGAGGCAGTGCCACATCAGCCTGCCGGACCTGCGGCGCGTCGCCGTAGAGATCATGCCAGCACAAAGTCAACGCTCAACCAGCATAGCAGAGGCGAGCCATTCGCGTCGTCAACACACAAAGTCAGCATTGACCGCAAGTTAGAATGAATGTCAAAGCCAGGAAGTCAGTGCTTATGTAGCGTTGACGCGTGGTCTGGACCCCGGATGCTGTATCCTTCAGTTGTCCAGATCTCAATGCGGCGAGGGCCCATCTTGGTCTGAAACCAATTTCCCTCTGGCCTGGATGCTGTCCGGGTACCTGCGCACAACAGGTGAATGTAGGGCCTGGGCGCGGTACCTTTGATTCTGCAATTGACTTTGACCCTTGAATTTCCACGGTGTAGCATTTGGTCACACAGCCAAACGCAGCAGACTCAAGCCTGGGCATGTCTTGGTCACACAACCCAGCACAGACCGACTCAGGTCTGCGTTGCCTGGGGCTGAGTTCTGGGCCCCAGGCTACTTCTGAACATGGTTACTGCACTCACACGGGGCTATGCTAATCTTTTCTGTATCTTTCCAATTTTAACGGATGTCCCGAAGGACCCCGCCGCGCGACATTCCTGAGATATTGCCATCGAGTTAGCTGGGTCGAGACAATTCAGAATATATTTGGTTTTTCTCATCAAGTTCCACCATCTGGGTTCAAACATGGGCCTGTGTTTCAACAGTTGGTGGGTGTGCTCAGTGAGCTAGGCTCTTGGGTTTACGGTCTATCTTGATACCAATATTGGACCGCGTCCCAAAATAAATAAAAGAAAAAGGAAATAAAAATAGGAAGGAAGAAGGACTGATAGAAGGAAGAAAGATAGGAGGGACCTACCGGTACTCCCTCGGTCCTGCCGGTCAGGCCCACCATCGGACTCCTCAGCAAAACTAAGGGGGATAGTCCCGTGGGACCCTCAACCCCTCAGTTATCTTCATAAGACGTTCCCTCGCTCCTTTGTTGCTGCCCTCGATCCTCGTACCTCCGCCTCAAAAGTCCATTGTCGTAACCATTAGTGCTATGCCCAAGGCTGACATTGGCACTAGCAAAAACCCATATAAATGGGTATCGCTAGCAAAAACCCATATAAATGGGTATCGCTACGCATACGGATGCGCTACTCCCCGACCACTCCTTCGGCCTGTCAACTAAGTCAACGACCATTAATCTCTCATGTCCACCGCGCGGAGGTTCCTACTCACGTTCTATGCATGCTCCAATCACCGCCCAAAAGTAACATTACTGCCTGATGTTGTCTTCCGTACGAGCGTACACACACCATGATCACTTTTACATAAAAAAAACATTTCCTAGTTTTAATCAAAAATAAAAATTTTGTCGGCTGGAACGCCGACTTTATAACATCAAAAATAAGAATCATCACACGCGCCTCAAAATTACTTGCCCACATACTCTCTACTTTCAGTCAACCATTCAGTCAGCTTGAACAAAATGCAACCGCGACTCGCACAGTGTACGCAACCCTCGAACAAAACTTATTTTCTGTCATTTGCAAAAACCAGGGCGGATACCCTTGTAAGGGTATTCGCGCCGACAACGAGAACAAAATAGCCCCTCTTCGTCTCACACGTCGCCAAAGCTCTAATGTGAGTTACTCGTCCGCCCCCGTTGTCACTCGCTTGACGCTTGCAGACTCCTCTCCTCCGCCATAGTTATTAGATTTTCCTTAGCTATAAAAATTCTCGTTGCCCTTTTGAGAGAATTTTCCCTCCATCAAGGGATCACGCTTTTCCAACCCCTCGACTCTGATCCCTTCTCCTTGATCGCCTTCGTCGATCTCGAGAAAGGAAGTGTCCGAATTGGTCGCTTAGTTCGGCTCCGACTGCTGACACATGTCTTTGTCAAGGAAGTAAAGGGCAGCGTAAGGCTTGGACCGCCCGACAACAGCCCCCCTCCCCCATTCTCGACGTCCCTGTTGAGCCATCTTGGAGTATTATCTAATTATCGAGAGGGAAAAATTTAATCGGTTGACACCTAATCCGTACCCGATCAACCCCAAGAAATATATTCCTCTTATAATTTTCTATCTTCCTTTGTTTTTCCTACCTCTCTTTCCACCATCGTTTCTTTCAGCTTTCCACTTTTTGTTCCTTACTTGCTTTGTCAACCATCCTATCGTTGCCAAGCTCCAGTAGACTTCGAATTTGTCTCCCCACTTGTGAAAGTAGAATTTACTTTTGCTCATACGCTTAGTCGGCGGAATCGGTTTAATAAATGCTAAAGTACCTCCTTCTTCGAACATCAGGCCTTTGAACTTCTGAGTTTTACCTCCTCCGTTCACAAGCATCCTTCTCCTCCTTGCACCCATTCTCCATCCAATCAGTAAGGCTTGGAAGAGTGTAAGGGAGAGTCTTGTAGGAAAGGCATCGCATGACAGGCTTGTACGGATCCATAAAGAGCATAGTTCACCCCTTGCGCCACCATAAAGATCAAACGTAATGAGACAATCAGTTACGCCAAGTAAGATACCGAAGTTAAAGCTGGAGTCGCAACACAACAGCGGGAAGTACGAGCATATGCTGACATAAGGATGATCAGCAAGGGAAAAAAGAGATACAAGTCTACATTCCAGCTTCGCACCCTTATCCCAAATTGAAATCCTGCGACCCAGTTTCCAGTCCTCACCGAATCATTGTCGTCAATAACGGATTCCTTCACTTGAAATCCTTCCTTGAGTTCTGACAGTTTCTTAAATCTTCTTGACGTGCTTCTAAGATGGTCTGCATCCTCAATAAACTTAACTTCCACGATGACTTTTTCTCCGCCTTCTCGGTCGGATGGAAGTCGAATCCCATAGTCTTGACCTTCCAAAAGACCCCCATCTAATTCTCCTTCAACACTCACCGTCGTGCATTGATCCATTATGAAATTTTCAATATCTTTCATAGTTACCAGATTTTGGCTCGCAACTATCTTAAAACTATTCCTAACATCGTTTTCGGACGTATCTATGATCTCAAGCAGTTGTGCAAGTTCATACCTGTCGTCCGGCTCGACGGTTTCAAACAGTCGAGTGAGTCCATAGTAACCGTTGTTGTTTAACTCATTCACGACTTCAAATGCTTGAGAAATTTCGGCGCCTATAACTTCGTCGATGAGATTTTTCTCATCTTCAAGTTGATCATCTATCAACTCGTCTTGGGTATCTTCAGTACTTTTCAAGTCTTCGCGTTCTTCATCTATCGTTATCATCTTCATTGTCATGGTTCGATATGCCAATGCTTCCTTAATAACCCTCGGATTTTTGCCCTTCGGCGAGACATCTATGTCGAGGCTAGCACTATCCGTCCTATCCTTACTTGATTCTCCACCGACTTCCTTAGCGCACACTAGAGTCGCATAAGAGCCTTCCTCACTATTCTCGAACCGAATGCTTGAAAACCCAATTGTCAGATCATCATTTGCCACTAGGCCTTCCTCAAACCGAACACTCGATACCCATAATTCTCCTTAATCTTCCTCTTCTGTTGTCCTCGTTATAATGCCAATATTCATCTCCGTAGAAGTTCGACAGAGTATATCTTCCTCCTCATTCTCATTTGTATACCGGCTCTTCTCAAACCTGATACTCGACACCCAAATTTTTCCATGAATCACCTCCCGCGTTGTTTCCGCTTTGATGTCAGTATTCACTTTCGTAGAAGGTCTGCATGATATATCTTTCTCATCATTTGCACATTTGATCTTTTCCACTCATTTAGCCCGACGGTTTTCTCATGCTTTTTCCTCGTCTGTCCAGAGACTCTTGTTGCAAAAGAATCTTCAACGATTCCATGCTCCTTCGAGGTGAGACATTCTTCATTTTCTTTATTCTCTTTCATTCATCCCTTAGGACCTTAATCTCTTCGACCCTATGTGATCCCCTTCGTTCTTCCTCTTCTTCTCTACCTCTCCAACGCCCATCTTGAGATTCCTTATTGGCATCCTTCTTCCAGTCGCCGCGGTTTCCTCTTTTCCATTCTCCACTACGTTTTCTTTCTTTGTTTTTCTTAGGCGACCGAAACTATTTTTCATCATCACCGAGTCGTTTTTCTAAGCGGCTTCCATGTACCCCTTTCCCTAATGTATCTAATACCTCAAATATATAAGTTTTGGCATTTCGTCCTTCAGTCTGCAAAGCCAACTCCTTCGTCTGAGCAAACGACCGTCCTTTAGTAGGCATATTATCCATGACAAACTCTCTTTTCTCAATTGGTAGAGTCCCTATGAATATACCACATCGTTCCAACTCGCCAAAAAACCCATTTTTTATCAATGGTTCGGACGTCGTCTCAAAACGTCTCGCAAACGCCATTAACGTCTCTCCTTCCTCTTTTTTCATCTTCTTTAAGTCCTCGACCGTGCACACGACATCGTCGCAAGCAAAATCCCAGGACAATCGCTCTTTGAAGGTTTCTCACCTCCAATCCTCGGGTATAGCAGCACGCACATCTTTGTCTAGTTTGAGATTCGTGTAATTAATGAATCCAATTATCGCATCCCGCTCAGACAATCTTGCTCTCAAGGCGTAAATTTCCCAGTCATTCAGGAATTCTGTTACCCGATGCCCTGTAAAGTATAAGGGTAACCCAAATAATGGAGGAGGATGATAAGGGGTTCTATATGGCTGTGCACACATCATCGGATGTGAATGTCGCCCAGATGGATCCTAAAATATCTCGTTCGAGGATTCTCTCCCGAAAATCTCGACGTCACTCCTCCTCTGTCTTACTCCTATTTTCGCCTCCCGTCCTTCATCAGAAGTCTCCATCCTCATATGTTCTCTCAGGGTTATTCCCGCTTTACGTAGTATCTTCTTCCTGGAACTAACATCATACGATAAGTACTCCCTGATTCCATCAGTGTCCCATCCACATCATTGGTCGATCCAACTAATCAACGGAAAAAAAAAATAGTTACGATATTTTCTCCGACGCTTGTGCAACCCACTCTCGACTGGTGAGGTCATAGACCCACACGATAGGCCCCCGTCCAACGCTCCTATAACCCCTCAAGACGTCAACAGGCCTAGGAAAAAACTGCCCTCTGCGTATCTTTCCCTCATGTCGAGAAGGAGGATAGTCCAACGTACCATCGTCGCCGGCCTGCCATCTCCGCCTCGACCTGGACACGAGCTGACCAACTCATGTCTCTCAGGGTGGACCAAAGTCACACGCGAACGAAGTGGAGGTGTCTTGCTCGTGCATCCTCACCCATTTCCATGTCTTTACTCGGCCCACCTTACGCATGGTCTCACCCAAACTCGTGCGGTGTATCAAACCCCCAGCTATCCATCACGATCCTCTAGCCTATCTAGTCCCGCCCAACTCCTTGCAAGGCGGGGCGCTTCTCCCCTCCTCTTCAACCCTTTCTATTCATCCCCTGCTCACAATTTTCTCTCCTTGAGTCAGATCAGGGTAAACTGACCAAAGGGAAGGGAAAAATCGGAATAATTTCCCTCAATCACAAGTTACGAGTAGGAAAAGAAAGCATGAAATCATGAGGATGTGAGAATTGACAAAATCACATCTCACCGGGAACGTCGATCACAGGTCGGTTGTCCGTCGCTCGCTCGCTCGCGCCCATGCTGCACCTGCGCACACCAAGAATACCCTCCTTTAATAATTGCTCAAATCAATCTCTTCCACGCCTCTGCAGTTACAGGCGGACCGAAGTCCCGAGAGGCAGCCTTCCCCGGCAGCGGCGCCACTGTTGACCGGAAAAAGTGCTCTGCCGGCACGCCGTCCTAACCCTTCACATCGCACCGCGTCTGTCACCCGAGGGAGGGTAGGTCGGGGTTCCTGTAGCGTGCACAATCCACGTTAGTCCACATCCATGCAAAAATATACCGTGACCGAGCCTGGACACACGCACAAGTTTTTCACGAGTCACCGTTTGGCAGGAATAAAAAAATCGTTTGCATTCAGTCCAGAATAATAGGGCTTACAACACTACTTCCAGCCTCAGGAGTAAATCTCGGTTCTAAGTCACGAAAGCGGTTTGAGTCCCGACAGATCTCGCCATCAGCCTGAGTCTGATTCTCCTTCCGACCGGGTGTCGTCGGTACCTCGCTCGTTGATCCCAAGGAACCGTGCTCGAACTCTCCGTATCAAAGGTAGCTTCCCGGGCCCACTGGGCCAGAGCTCAAGGTCAACCGTGACCATACCTTCCTGCGGTGCTATCCTCACTCCTCAGGGGTCCCTCAACGAACCCCGGATGCGCCAATTCTTGATCTCACAAGCAAGTCACGTTTCACGATGCCTTTCTCAGAGGCCTGGCTCACTATGTCTCCCTTTCTGAAAGCCCGGTTCACAAAGTACCTCTTCAGAAAGCCCGGTTCACAAGGTACCTCTTCTGAAGGCCCGGTTCACAAAGTACCCTTTCAGAAGGCCCGGTTCACAAAGTACCCTTTCAGAAAGCCCGGTTCACAAAGTACCCCTTCAAAAAGCCCGGTTCACAAAGTACGTCTTCAGAAAGCCCGGTTCACAAAGTACCCCTTCAGAAAGCCCGGTTCACAAAGTACCCTTTCAGAAGGCCCGNAAAGCCCGGTTCACAAAGTACGTCTTCAGAAAGCCCGGTTCACAAAGTACCCCTTCAGAAAGCCCGGTTCACAAAGTACCCTTTCAGAAGGCCCGATTCACGAAGTACCCTTTCAGAAGGCCCCGAGTCTTTCCTCGACCGCCCATTTCAAGGTTCTAGCGCCGCAGCCCAATTAACGCTGGTTTAGGCATTTCCTCGACTTCTGGCCGGCCATTGATTCCCCACAATTGTCGCTCCGTCGTTTTCCCGGATGCTCACCGCGAGAACAAAATAGCCCTCTTCGTCTCACACGTCGCCAAAGCTCTAACGTGAGTTACCCGTCCGCCCCCGTTGTCACTCGCTTGACGCTTGCAGACTCCTCTCCTCCGCCATAGTTATTAGATTTTCCTTGGCTATAAAAATTCTCGGTGCTCTTTTGAGAGAATTTTCACTCCATCAGGGGATCACACTCTCCCAACCCCTCGACTCTGATCCCTTCCCCTTGATCGCCTTCGTCGATCTCGAGAAAGGAAGTGTCCGAATTGGTCGCTTTGTTCGGCTCCGGCCACCGGCAGATGTCTTTGTCAAGGAAGTAAAGGGCGGCGTAAGGCTTGGGCCGCCCGACACTGTGCCCAACTGAAAAGGGCCCAGGCCCTCAACTGTAGTCTCGGGCCTGGGCACAGGGTCTGAGGCCCAACCGGAAGCTACTGGAAGCTTCCAGCCAGGCCACACGCAGCATCGAGGAGGCTGCCACTTCCACAAAAGGAAGAGAGCAGCCCAGGCCAGGGATTCTGGCCAGTGCAGGCAATGCGGAAGTGCTGCTGCTCTATCGCTTGATGCTGCGCTGCTGCCAAGGGCGCTGACGGGCCGCGTAGTGGTGAAGTGGAGCGCTGCAGGGCAGCGGGGCGCAGCCGGCCATAGCCGGGCTGCTAGGCGCAAGGGGTATAGCAGGCGATCTGGTGGTCTTCAGGGAAGGAGGTGAGTGTGGGGTAATCAAGGTCTGATTGAGGGCGACGAGATATATACCTGGTGCATGAAGAGAGGTCAGCTATGGAGTTGACAGTCATGTACATTGGTCTTCGAGAGTCGAAGTGAGCCTGTTGCGTGAACCAGCTGTAGGTAGGATAGTCAGGCACAGTAGGTTGGGCGCTGGGCGCCAGCCAGTGAGGAGCGACTTTGGATACTGTGTTGGTGTGGCCTACGGGCTTGAACATTGGCTCATTACTTCATTGTATTGCTCTATAATAGTCTATATGGATGGTTGCTCGGTGCATTTTGTACTCTCTGCTTGGATACGACTACCTGGACATCTGTGTGATTTCGCAACATTGGTTTTCTGTAGATATTCACACTCATATTCCTTGCACAGTGCGTCATGATCACTGCTGACAGACATTACTGTTCTTGATCAGAAAGGGAGCAGTTATTATTTTCACTGATATGGCGACATCTGTCACAGGATCCTTTGTGGTCTGATGTCTGGAAAGCAGTGCTCTGCTCTTTTTGGGAATGAGGTCTCTGTGTCCTTCCGTCTTTTGCGGCTTTCTCCTATTTTCTCTGCTGAAAATACTGTGATGAACCTGTAGAACATGTGGCACTGATGTCACACGGGTTTGGGCATAAGCCTAGCCGGGTGCTAGTGGGACCTCCCTCCAAGTGTCAGCTCTGTGCAGCTTTTCTTTTTCCTGTCCTTTATTTGCATATACCCCTGAAGTTTCCAGGAAGCTTGTTCCTTCTGGATGTATTGTGTTTTTTTTTGTTTGTTTGTTTGTTTTTGGTAGCAAAAGAAAAAGAAACGTGAAGAAAAGACAATGAGATCAGCAAAAACTTGTCTCAGGGCATACTCACACGGCGACCCCAAATCTGCAAAATATGCGGATTGGGAAATATGCGGATTTGGGAAGGGTCGATTTGAGGTTTTGGACATGGTTCACGTCACACTGCTGTACCTTTTCAGATGGGACAAGGTCGCGACCGTCTGGAGAAATGGGGATTTGGTACTTGGCTGGTCACACGACGCCATCCACAAATTGTGCAAGAACTTTTGTGAACGAATTTTTGCCAATTTTTGAAGAAAATGCAAAAAAACAAAAGGGCGTTGGCGGTCACCTCCAAAGGTGACCGCAAAATCCCTTGCCCCAACGGCTTCCCAGGCCCGCTGACGAATGGCCACTGGAATAGTACATTTGCGAATTTGGTAGATCCGTGTGACTGGCATTTTCCGCTTTTTTTTGGGATTTTGGGATTATAGGTCCCTGTGTGAGTATGCCCTCAATCGGGAAACCCGACTCCAGATTTCTTTAACTTCTTAAACAGCCAGCACGTTTCCCAGCCTTTTTTTCGAAGTCATTGCGCGCACGCAGCCACAACTTTCGGGGCTCGGCCTCCGGAGCAAAATGGCTGGCAGCACCAGCCAAAAGGAGGCCCGTGCTGGTTCATCATTTTTTTGGCATGCAGGGCTTTTCCAGCCCCGTAGAAAAGTGCCTCAGAAGTTTTGGTGGTTTAAACTGCCGGTTCACCTGAAGCAGAAAAGGGCTCTTACCGGTATACGCCATAAGAGCTTTTAGATTTGGGACTGGGTCAATAGTGAATGTGGCAGGCCAATTTGAAAAGGCACAGCCACAGGCTCGCTAGCCTTGGAAGGTGGCTTCGTCAACTCTGGCTCTTGTGACTACCGTCTTCACCCGAATAGAACGCCTTTGGCACAACATTCAGCCCAGACATGGCAATAATTACCGGGCGTTCTATTCTGGTGAAGATGGTAGTGGTTTTAAACACCACTACCTCCAAGCCTTTTTTTGTCAGGCCAGAAAAGAGATGCGCGCCAAGCTTTGATGAAACACCAGTGCGGTGTGACGAACTGTTTTCTGTAACCGCATGATTTTCTGCGCAAGGCTACTTCAGGGATTGAATCGGGAGGGCCAGCTGGGTTACATGGCATGATGGCTGCCCTTGCTTTTCTCATTTTTTGGAATCAAGGCCGGGGTAATCTTGTGACGGTTGGTGGCTGATCACGCCTTAGCGAGCGCGAAAGATAATTCTTGCCATAGCTTCTTTCTTGTTCTGCTGTGGGAAATGGGAATTTGCGCGATCGTCGCGCGGGAAAATCTTTTTGAATTTTCAACTGATGTCGAGCCCCCGTGGGCTCTCATCAGTGGATGGTGAGTAAAGAGTTGGGCGATCCGACGAGCTGGTGCGGGGCATCCGATGTTGACATGGGGCCGTGACGAACTGTTGCGCACGGGCGAACCTGGCTTGCATGCTCGGACTAAGCGGGGTGACAACTCTGTGTGGGTGTGAGGCGACGGAACGCCCACATCGGGATGTCGTGAAGAGAGAGAGAGAGAGAGAGAGAGAGAGAGAGAGAGAGAGAGAGAGAGAGAGAGAGAGAGAGAGAGAGAGAGAGACGGGATGTGTTGTGGTGATGTTTCACTTCCATCCTTCTGAGTAATTCTGGTATTCGGCGCCAGTCGCCCTTGTCCATTTTGGATCGGCATCTCAGATTTTTCCCTTGTTTTCTTTCCTCTAAGACTGATGTGTGAATCATCTTCCCTCACTCCCCTTCTTTGTCTTTTTGAATCGACAAATCTGATTGATTGGTTACCAGCGATCGAGCCTTGTGTGATCTCTGGGATGATTGGCCAAAAAAATGTTGCATAAGGATCCTCGATTCCTTTTGTTTGTATGTAAGCTAGATGCATGAATATTAGGTGTGATTCCTTCTGTGTATGAATTAGATGATCGTCTGTGCTAGACGATTAGATGACCGTCCAACTATAGGACAATCCATCTCGCGAACTGCTGACTTTCACCCATCTGATCGAAGGACAGGTCCCATGCGTGGACGTGTAGGCTCGACCGAAGATGATCGCTGCCTACACGTGCGTATGCGAAACCTGAACTTGACCAATTTCCTGAATGGCTGGTTCCTCACCCTGACTTGCAACATGAATTTCGGCATTCCCTTTTGTATCACTGACCGGCGTGACCGCAAGTGCTAGAGGGATCGGGAATCCGGGGAATATGGAGACCACTCTTGTTTGTCTGCACGACCTAGGGCGGAACCTCCGGAATTTCCCTACTTGACGGGTAACGAACGTATTTGCGAGTGGGACCATGACCAAAACTTGAGACGTATCCCCCATCTCCCCAACTACTCTAGCCCGTACATGTGTCACGTCGTCACGGAGCCCCGGATCATTATCTTGGGGACAAAATTCCCTCCCTATCACCGGTGATTCACCGCATCCTACCCTATCACTCCCTAACCATCGTCATTTGGCCCGCAATCGCTCCTTACTGGCCCCAACCCCCGTGCTCGGAGTGTGTGCAGGACCACGAGTACCAAACCTCCGGCTTCATCCGGCGAACTCGCTTGGAGGAAGAACGGTGGGCGCACAACCTTCGATTGAGGCCAACCGCGTCAGATTCGGAGAGTTGCGACGTTCAACATCGGCAGGTGACAAGCCAGCGGGATAACCATAGCGTCCCGATGGTGCACCAGATACGACCCCGACCTGGACGACGGAACCAACGTAGGTGGTAGCTCTCTTTCGCGAAGCACAAAACATGACTTTAATTTGTGCCTACCCTCCTGCATTCGTATCCCGGAGCTTGCCACAGAAGATCTCAATTCCGACCTGGGATTCCACCCCCACTTTCCTAAAATCCTTGGCACACCCCCTTTCGCACTTCCAGGCCCACTCACACTCCGATCAGGAAGTCGTGCTGGGCGTGAGGTTGGTATCGGAGCCGACACGTGGCCGACCCAGAGATTGCTAATTAGGTAGGATGTAAGGGACGATCTGGCGAACAGAGGGCGTTCTAGGCAGCGGAACTCGCCACGACCTGACCCTGTAATAAGCCGAAGCAGATCGGCAGGTCGGCAGGCCGCCAATATGAATGCCAACCCGACACCAAATGCTGGTGGGGCCCCAGCCCCTCGAGCACGCACACCGGCGACTCCGCCTAAAATATACCTCTTTCACCCCGCACATCATTTGGTCAGAGCATGGCTAGCCACGCTGCGTGCACAAAAATACGAGAATGACGAGGCCAGGATCAACATCCCCACCAGGTTGGAAAGGGATGCGCACCATTGGTTTACCACTTACGTTTGGGTAGATCTCTCGACCTTCGAAAGGGACTTCTTAAACCGATTTGATTGCATCCACCCTGAACATGCCTTCTTCATGATTAAAGACCGAGTCCTGAAGCCCCTCGAATCCGTCACTAAATACCACAATAGCTTCTATAGGTTGTTTGTTAAGTCAGAACGGGGCGACGAGGTCGGGAGAGATTTGTTCATCGGTGGGCTTCAGAGTCGTGCTGACTCGTGCAATGAGGGCGAAATTGCGAAAGCAGTTCTCCCCAATTAATCACACCATGCAACAGATCATGGACGCTGCGGAAGAAATGGAGAAAACATTTGCCGCTAGCTTCTTAGACGGGGAAGACCACGCCAAGGAAGGAGACTTTTCAGAATTGGTTAAAGCGAAGGTTAAATTAGCTGCGCTCCAAAACAAATTTGAAAACATGGCTTTCGTCTCCAGCCCCGTCATTTACCTAGAACATGTTGTAGCTAAGAGATCGATACCGGACACAACCACGGGACTGCCTGTGATAGTCACACCTACGCTTCCCCCAACTACGCCTCCCCCAGATCCTCCCGCGAAACCAAGTGAGTCAAATGCCATACTGGGACTAACTCGAACGCTAGTTAGCCTGATGCAAGAAAGCAAGAAAGAACAGCGTCAACATAATGCCCGGTTAGAATCCCTGATGAGATCGATGCGCCCTATCGTCATCCGAGCTGTGTCCATAACACAAGCAGCAGCTCCCGCTCGGGCAGTGTCCGGCGCGGCGGCTGATCTAGGCATCTGTTACACGTGTCATCAGCCCGACCACCTAGCCCGGGACTGCCCCAACCGACCTCAGGCTGGCGCAAGTCCGGGTAGGAGCCGCCCCTATGGCAGCAACACCAGTGGCCAACGAACCAGGAAGAGTGGACACGATCATTGAGGAGACAGAAAGGGGGGGGAGTGCGATAGTTACCACCGAGGAAGCTGCGAAACTTGGACAATACATCTCGTTGGGCTACCCGGGGTTGGGAATGATCAGAACCATCCGCCATGCGAATGAGCAACGGGAAAAAGCGGAATGGAGACCGTCTCCTGGAGAAATGGAATCAGATGGCGCCTACAGTTGAAATTGATGTCCTGAACATCGTCTGAACCTTGGACGATCGGATCCCCTTGCCCGTTGGACACCTGCTGTCCATATCAGAATAGACAAATGAGCGAATGTTGTAGCATTGCAAGGCAAACTGGAAATGGTTTGCAATTGCAAGACAAGCAGCAATCAAAAAGAAAGTCCCTGCTGGTGAAGACAAGCTCAATGCCCCCAGCACCTCAGACCTATGTATCCCCACGGCCGCGGCCGCGGGGCCGGGCTCGGAGGGTGGCCGTGTTCATGGCCGCATCCGCGGCTGGGGTCGGCTGCACCGTAGCCACGTTTTTACATTATTTTCCCTGTAAAAAATAATAGGCAAACCCTACAACCCAATATTTGTTTTTAAGGAAACAATAATTTTTTTGGAATTATAAAAAATAAAAAATAAAACATGCGGAGAGAAGAAATTGAAAACAAAAAGCAAAAAAAAAAGTTTTTTTTGGGGGGGGGAAATTTTTGTTGGCAGTTCTTTGTCTTCTTCGATTTTACGTATTTTTTGTTGTGTAGTAATAGAAAGATCAAGGAATGAAAAAAAAAAAATAGTACTGTTATCTTGCAATCACAATTAATATGTATGTGTGTGTGTGTGTGTGTGTGTGTGAGGGG
>BFEA01000048.1:420219-434961 GCA_003427395.1 Chara braunii
CTCTCTCTCTCTCTCTCTCTCTCTCTCTCTCTCTCTCTCTCTCTCTCTCTCTCTCTCTCTCTCTCTCTCTCTCTCTCTCTCCCTTTGAACTACCTATGAGGAGATAAAGGAGTGCTCTCACTTTGCTTCGCACGCCTAAAGCGAATAAAGGCGACGACCGAAAAAACCCGATCGATAGGTTGTGCATTTTGTATCATTACGATTGTCGGATTAACGATGAATGATTGAAACCGATTCTTGCGATTGATTGGATTGCCATGTGGACTGAAGGCCTCAACCCAACTGAGCGTCGGCCTCCCGTATCCCTTCCATGCCCCTTCCTGTACAACGAGAAAAGGACACGTGTATGCGAGTGGGACGCACGAAAAGTCGCCGCCAAGATCGGCGACTGATATTATTTCCCTCCCGAAACTCGGTGCTCAGGGTTTGTTGGTGCTGGCTTTGTCATTATCGATATACATTTTCCGCCTTATTCGCTGCTATTACCGTTTAATGAATTGATCGTCATTCCGTGGACGGTAGTGGCGCCCCATTGGCCTAACACTCTGTGCAGTGATTGTTGTCGCTTCGAGCGTTACCAATCAAAAGGCTTCCACTACCGAGTACGGAGTGAGGACGAGCACAAGGAACGAGCTACGCGGCTGAGACCCTCCACGTTAGATTCTGAGTTATGCAATGAGCGGCGTCGGGACTTGATCCGAAAACGAGACACCAAGTGCGTCCCCGCTCCCTTTCACGCGAAGCGAAAGATAACGGCCCGATGGGAATTTCAACGATACATTTTGGATTGAACTTCCCCGCGTCGAGCGTCCCGCGCGCGCCTTTTTCTCCCTTGAAACCCGTGCAGTGACGGACCCTCCCTTCTTACTAAGTCAGGTCGGCACAGGGGATTTCGGTTCTGCCCGTGTCCCCACACTCAATTTCCAAAAATCCTTGGC
This sequence comes from Chara braunii, assembly GCA_003427395.1. NCBI lineage: Eukaryota > Viridiplantae > Streptophyta > Charophyceae > Charales > Characeae > Chara > Chara braunii. The sequence goes on from BFEA01000048.1 coordinate 421,158, forward strand.
ACACCCCATCTCGCTGTCTTTCTAGGGCCCCCTTCCGCAACTTAAACACTTCGAACGGAAGACAACGCAGGGTGTGAGGTTGGTATCGGAGCCAACACGTGTTGGTTCTGACGATAGTAAGACGAGCTGGCAAGAGGAAGATCAGCTAAACGATCTAATCGTCTCAGTCCTCCCGTCACTCGACAGAGGTCCACCGGAACTCGACCAGGGATGCCCATGGCTGATGCCAATGGAACACCTCCCCGGGTAATCGTAAGCATTCCCTCTACCTTCCCATTCTATCCCAACTACACTCATCCAGAGGCATGGCTCGAAGCCGTGCAAGCTTAGGGATATGGTGTCGAGGACCTTCCCCGCGTCATCACCTTGCTACTGCGAAACACCGCACATGATTGGTTTAGAAGGCATAGATGGGTAGATTGGGACACCTTTAAGAGAGCGTTCCTAGCAAGATTCGACGCGGTCAGCGAAGATGCTGCATGGTTCATACTGAAAACCCGTCCGCAAGAACCCCGAGAACTGTTACCCGACTTTGTGGATCGATTTCATACCGCATTAGACAAATCCGGACGAGAAGAAAATGTTGCTCGAGATTTGTTCATCGACCATCTCCGCAACCCTGTGTTGAAGGCAAAACTGCAGAAAAAGGTCCCTCCAAAGACAAACCAACTGTCCGCCATCATAACTAAAGCCCTTGAGTCGGATCTGCTGGATACGCGTAAGTATATCAGTCAAGGAGAAGAAGACATCTCGGACACGATCCAAGATGTGGCTGCTAAGCGGCGGTCGTGGCTCAGAGCGGTGGGACGATTTTACCCTCGTCCTGATCACGACTACCAGGACGGACCCGCTCCGGATCTCTCCCCGTATCAATCCCTACCTCTCATGAGACCTCCTCCTCCTCCCAAAATCGCGCCTGTGAACACAGTAATGACCCAAGACGCCGCATCAGTGCCTATCACTAACATGCATATGGCCCATATGATTCATACCACTACGACTAAACAGTCTGAGTGGATGAATAATCTGATTCAGATGCAGGCTTCCATGGTGGATCGGTTGGAACAAATCATGACCAAGCTAATGAACGCTAATTCCAACCCTTCCCGCCCCGTTCCTACTCCACACCCTCTTTTGACCGTCCCTCTTGCAACTGGATTAACCCATCCCGCTCCCCCTCTCGCAGTCAATCCAGCAAGGAGGATCGAGTGCTACAACTGTAAACAGCCTAGACACTTTGTGTGGGAATGCCCCCAACCAAAACGTAATCAACCTCCGCCAGCAGCTGCACCCGTAACCTTGAATCAAGGCCGGGTGACCGCAGTATTGGAAGCCGCAAGGGAAGCTCCCTCCTTCTCAATCGAACAACCACCCTCGGCCGACCCTATCGCGTCTACCTCGGGATCATCTTCCGAAGCCGCTGATGTCATTGATTCGGCCGAATATCTTCATTCGGCAGGACTGGTTGGAGCAATCTGACCTTCCAAGGATGAGCTCGAATGAGTCGAGCGGGGATCAGAACCAGGACCACAATTTCAAACAGGAGAAATCGATGTCCTACAGACACTCAAACAGTTGGACATCCGAGTTCCCGTCCCCGTAGGACACTTGCTGACCATATCTGAAGCTGCAAATGATAAACTTCTGCAGCAATGCCAGAAGAATAAAAAGTGCTTCACATATCAACGCGTTTAACTTATGCTAAAGAAGAAGAACAAAGACGAAACTAAGGCAAACCCTCCTCCTGCGAACGAACCAGACACACCAGAGACGACGCGAATCGCCGCTATCTCTTACGCAGAGAAAGATTATTTTGTGTAAATCGTTTGATACTCTTATTGATACCGGATCATCGGTCGTAGCCATATCCCTGGACACAGTAAGAAAAACAAGCCGACTGAACTCGATCCTTCCACTACCGGGGAAGGACAATTACGTCTCGGCCGACGAAGAAGCCATGAATATAGTAGGAATCGTTGAGAACGAAGCGGTCAAGGTAGACCGAGTGCACGTTCTGGTTAACGCGCTAGTCATCAATGTGCACTCTTATTCGGTACTGTTGGGAGTCTTGGGACTGCCTTGGGCGATGGCGGTAGGAGCACAGATACACTTCGATTCTCAACAACTCGTCCTCACACATACTGGAGGAAGACCTCAAACGCTGCCATTACGGATCTCTACTCGATCGCCGAAAAATAATCCCAGTATTGTCCGGATAGGAATGATCCAGTTCCTGAGCCCAGAGGATTCTCCCCAGAACAATGACGAAGAACGACACCTTGCGGGAGAAGGTGAGTACGACGAACGAGATCATGAGGAGGAGTTGAACTACATGCCTAGCGAAAAAGAATGGGAACAATTAGTTGAAATGTTCAGTTGCGAGACGAAAGAAGAGTTTTGAATGATCCTTGCAACCGCTAGAACATTCTATCTGAGCTCATAAAGTGGTAAGCCTAGCCATATCCTGTCTACCGAGAAACGGATTCCCGCCACGTCATTTCTAGGGGAACCGATCTTGCTAATTTCAGATATGGCTGACCTCTTGGAACCCCCTTGCACGATATACGAAGGCGCGCTTTCACTCCGCGCTAGGTATCAGCAGATGAATCAATACCTGGATCTTTTTGTCTCTCCACCTAGATCATTATTCATGCAAGAAGCCATGATCGCCCTAATCAAGCAAGAAGCAGAGACCTTTATAGATGATGTTCCAGATCTCATGCAGGAAATGGTCAAGTTAACAGGATTAGAAGTAGCGGAAAACACCACTGATTCTGAAACCGATGCCGAAATTAAGGAGACTGAAATGATTAATCCGACCGAATCACAGATGATCGCCACCGTCTTCTCGGTCCGAACAAGTAGCTCCATGTTCTTAAGTGTGAACTACAGGCAATTGCGAAGGATGGATTGGATCGATATGCCCCTTAACATCTTTGATAACCCAGTAATCACAATACCCAGTCATGTCCCCCGAGAAATCCGAAGATGTCTGACTGATGTTTTGCATGGGTATGCTGGGGTGCTGAGTGTGCATGATAACGATATTCGATTATCCAACGTGATTGAGCATGCGATCCTCACGGGAGATCATCCACCAATTAGCTGCACTCCTTATCGGTATTCGTTTGTGCAAAGATCGGTCGCGTTCCAAAGGATAAAGGAGCTCGAAGCTAACGGGTGGATCGAACCCGCCATTGGACCATGGTCGTTTTCGGTAGCGATTGTACCAAAAAAGGCAAGAGGAATTCGCATATGTATCGATCATCGAAAGTTGAATGACATCACGATTAAAGATGTGTATCCCCTACCCCGGATCGATGAGTTGCTAGATGTTATTGGTAGTACTCGATTTTTCAGTAAATTTGATGTTCGCCACGAATTCCACCATCTCCTTGTTCGAAAAGAAGATCGCCCGAAAACAACTTTCATTCTTTTCGAAGGGACTTGGCAATGGGTTCGATGCCCGATGGGGATTTGCAAGGCCCCAACCACGTTTCAACGCGCGATGAACATGGCTTTCCATAACTTCGTACAAAAAACGCGGCTGGCGCAGAGCATAATCAATTATTGTGTGATGGATGATATCTTTGTGTTTTCAAATTCCTATGAGGGGCACGTGCAGCACATCAAATGAACCTTGCACGTGCTGAAGGATGCTGGATTCAAGGTGGCTGTTGAGAAGTGTCAGTTTTTCCTCACGGAGATCTCCTTCCTCGGCCACATGGTTACGGACCAAGGGTTGCAGCCGGAGCCTCAGAAGGTAGCAGTCGTGAAAGACGCGCCAGTACCAACATCCGTGACACAAGTATGTGCCTTTTTGGGTTTGGCATCGTACTATCGAAGGTTCATCAAGGGGTTTGTAGCGATCGCGGGACCACCCACGAATTTGCTGAAAAAAAATCAGTTGTTGATCTGGACTCCGCAATGCGATCGGGCTTTGCGAGAACTCAAGGCGGCCTTGATTTCGGCTCTAGTCCTTATAAGACCGGACCCAGAAAAACCCTTTGTCCTCATCACCAATTGGCAGCCCGAGGTGGTCTCAGCGATCTTGGCCCAGGTGGGACCAGACGACCTCGAACACGTGGTGGAATACGCATCGAAGTCAGTGCCTTCCTGTCAGCGCAACTACTCTGCCCCGACGGGGGAATGCTACGCGGCCTTGTGGGGGATCAGTCACTTCCGAGCGTACTTATATGGCCGGAAGTTTACGCTGGTGACTGATCACGAACCGTTGCTGGCATTGAAGAAGTCCAAGGATAACTCAGGCATGATCGAGCGATGGGCTACCACGTTGCAGAGTATGGACTTTGACATTCGTCATCGAAAGCACGAGAGACACGGCAACGCGGACGGACTGACACGACTCCACCGCCCCGACAAGGTACCCAGAAGTGAGGAAGTGATCCCCTGGAGCGAGCCGGAACCAAAGAACGAGCCTCAGTACAGACAAGTGGAGATCCTGCTGGAGGGATAAGTGGACACGTGCATCCAATCCCGTCCCCCTCCCTCTCCCTCTCGCTCTCTCTCTCTCCCGGAATAATGGAAACCCCATCTTTTTCTGCCTCTCCCACCTCTTCCGGCCCCCTCGCTCATTTGGACTTTCTCGCCAATCTCCCAGACAAATTCTATCATTTTTGCACGTGTATTGCCCGAGTTTATGGAGTAGACTGCTATCCCTTTGAGTCTGGATTCACTGGCTGGGTAGAATGTGCCACGTGTGTTAATCGCGCTCATGGCGCGTGTGTTCGATACAGAACAAGCAGTAAAGAATGGTTATGCCCACTGTGTAGAACAGACAAACTCCCTACGAAAGTCCGTTTCGAGGCCGCCTGGACGGACGACCCTGAATATGACGAGAAGTATCGACGGGCGGAGGTATGGACGGATAAAATATTATTAGCTTAATTAGTTGGCCAACAATTGGACCATCTCACTAAGCATGACAGGCATCGGGCCACTGAGAGGTCCCGAGATTATCGATTGATCAACGGTCATTTGGAGAAACGTAAAAAAGACGGATCGGGATTATGGTTGACGGTTCCCCATACCTTCCAGAGATATGATTGGACTAGATCGGCGCACGAGGAGCAGGCCGCTCATTTTGCAATACGTGTCACCGAAGCAACTATCGATCAAAATCGATGGTTCTGGTCTAATATCCAGAATGATGTGAAACACGTGGTTGCTAACTGCGTGGTCTGTGCCGCCGACCATGCACCCATTCGTGGACCGAATACGATAGTCCCAACGGAGGTAGAACGTCCTTTCCAGCGAGTCGGTATGAATACGACAGATATTGACGTGCCACTTGACCCCAACCGTTGTGAACATTCTATTCTCTTGGTGTTAATCGACCATTTCTTAAAATATATCGAAGTCTACCCGTGTAAGACCCGTAAAGCCTTAGAGATAGCCACATACATCGATCGGTTCCTCAATACTCATCTAGATACAGAAAAAATTCTAACCGATAATGGATCTGAATTCAAAGTTGAGGTAGAGGAATTACTGATGCGACGTGGCGTTACTCTCCGACATACTGCTCCCCATGTTTCCCAATCGAATGGGTTGGCCGAGAATGCGAACCGCATGATTAAGACTGCCCTCCGCAAGAATTTGGCGGCTAATGACACGCGTCAGTGGCCCGAGATTGTCTACCAACTCGTCGGGATCCATCGAGCGACCCCTCATGAGTCCACAGGGTTCACCCCCTTCCAGCTTCGGACCAATAGCCTTCCATGTGTCGATAATCGGGGTATCTCAGAAATTGCGGAAAAAGGGGGCAGGGACAGGCGTGCGGCCCTTACCCCCGCTGTCCCTTAGGATGCCCCCGCATAGCATCCCCAGATCTCTCTACAAGGCCTCATGCCCTCACCTTCGACAAGTTACAGGGCATCACCCCGGTTCCGGCTAGCGTCGTTTTGGCATGGAACAACCACGATCGTGAATATAATAATTTAATTCCAGTGCAGCTTCGTACAAACCACCAGCCGTCCCTCAGAGTCCTGAGAGATTCTTCAAACTACCAGGAATAACAAGGGTGCTTGTTTTGGAAGGTCCAAAAAGAATAAGAAAAAGTCCCAACCAAATACAAGCAAACGATATAGAAACTCCCCCCTTTCCCCTCGTCCCCCTGCCCCGCCGCTGCCTCCACCGAAAAGGACCGTCCGAGTCCGCCCCTGATCACGAACACTTCTCATCAACCCCAACTTGGGACAGACCCATTTCCCCCTCCCTACTCCCACAAAGGCATCCAGTTCCCACCCAAAGTATGCCTCTGCCAACCCCTTGCCCTTATCTGCCACCACTGGGATATGCTGCCGACCCATACATCTCCCCCAACCCCAGAATAGAGCATTCCCCAAAATATGTCGTGTCTCCCTTCAGGGGCAATCACCTCCCTCCCTGTGAAGCCCTTGGAGAGTAGAGCTCTCCCCCTCAGAACCAATCCACCACCCCGCCAGAAGTAATTTGTTTATGATTGAGAGGAGAATCAGAATTCCAGACGTTGCTGTGGATTATTTCCTCCCCCTCCCCTCCATCTCCCCCTGTCCATCCGCTGTCTCCACCGAAAAGGACTGCCATGATCACAAACTCTACTTATTGGCCCTAACTTGGGACATACCTGCTTCCTCCCCCTACTTCCACTAAGGCATCCAGTTTCACCCAAAGTATGCCTCAGCCAACCCCTCACCCCCATCTGCCTCCGCTGGGATATGGTGCCAGCCCATACATCTCTCCCAGCCCAGAATAGGGCATCCCCCAAAAATCTGCCCCCACTCCCTCCAGGGCATTTCACCCCCCACCTTGTGAAGCCCCTACAGAGTAAAGCTCTCCTCTTTAAAACCCCAATCCCCCACCACCACAAAAATAATTTGTTAGTGTACCCAAAGGGGAATCAAAAATTAATAGTGTAGAAAAGAAAAAACGAGCCTTAGGAGTTTTAGGAAATAAATTTCCTAAGATATGAGTGGAAGAATCAGAAGTTTCTGAAAATTATGATGGAGAAAGGTAGATGAGATTTTTTTTTTTTGATTTGCTGATGACGATGAACAACACCCTGAAGATGATGAGGATGAGGATGACGGTGACTACCAACTCACCTCCGATGTGAAAGGCAAACAATGTCTTGAAGAGCAGTATCGACTCATGACAAAATGATGATGATGATAGTAATGATGAAAATGAAGACAAAATGATGATGCTGATCATACTGAAGAGCAGCGCCAACAGCGCCCTATGATTACAAATTATTGATGATGATGATGATGATGATAATGATGATGATGATGTCGGTGATGATGATGATGATGATGATGATGATGATGATGATGACGCACAGTGCCCTGTGATGACGAAAGGATGATGATGGTGCTAATGACGAACACCTTTTATATTAACCTAATGATGATGATGATAAGGGTGAGCAGTGCCCTATGGCGACGAGTTTCGCCAACAACGCCCTATGATGGTGAACTATTGATGATGGAAAATTATACTGACGTAATGATAATGATGATGATGATAACGAGCAGTCCCAACGGTGCCTTATGAAGACGAACCGATGATGATCATCATCATGATGAGCATCGTCGATAATGACGCGACCCACGCCTTGATGTTGATGACGAGTGGGGCCTTGATGATGATGCTGGTGATGACACCTGATGCCATTACCGTAATGATGATGTCGAACCATGCCCTGTTGATGATGACGGTGATGATGATGATGATGACGAACCCTTACTGTGATGATGGTGTCGAACCGCGCCCTGTTGATGATCAGCGTCTCGTTGGTGATGCCGAGCAGCGCCCTGATTATGCTGACACACCCACTTCCTCATGATTGCAGTCGCCACTACACTCACACTTCAGTTTGCCAAGGGCTGACTTCACTGTACTCCACAGGTGTCGACTTAGCCAACGTGTGACGCCCAACCTCACGCCCGGCGCGACTTCCTGATCAGAGTGGGATGTGGGCCTAGAAGTGCGAAAAGGGGTGTGCCAAGGATTTTTGGGAAAGTGGGGGTGGAGTCCCAGATCATAACTGAGATCTCCGGTGGCAAGGTTCGAGGGGCATAGGTGCAATAACGCTAAGGGGCGGGGTACTTTCGGTCTGATGGCGATCGATGTCGTGCATGCGCGGTGCATCCTGGGTCGTCCGATCCGCCTGTTTTAGTGGCGGCGGGTCGGGAGAGGTCCGCTTGCGAGGGTTGCGATTTCTATGAGTCGGACCTCCGGATAGGGACACGTGGCGATTGTCGTCGCGTGTTATGGTTAGGCTCCGTAATTCCAGAAGCTCGGCGGTTGCCGCATCGTCTGCAATTTTTGCACGGCGTGTGGGGCCAATACCGGGCTATGGAGTTCCACGAAACCACCACGAGTTGGTGGTATGGGAGGAGGATGTGGAAAGGAGGGAAATTGGTGGCGATAACGACGAAGCCAAGGGATATGAAATATTGTGTGTTATATGTAGTTGGGTAGTCGGGGCACCTCGGGTCGCTGGTTACGACACGGTGAAACTCCCTAGCGCACAGTCGGTTCTTATTAGACAGGGAAATTCCGGATATCTCCGCCTAAGATGTTCTTCCTCCCAGTGCTCTAAGTACTCCTGGTCTACGATGTACGACATCTTGTCATTCCGGCACACGTATCTGATCGTGCTTCGATTGACAAGGAAATTTCCAGGTATGGTGGCGGAAATTCCTATCGGCCCAAATCCTCATAAAACCGAAATTTCACACTTATTCTTATACTGGAGGTGCCAAGTTCGTGAGTGATCGCGAATCGCCCGCGTGTGGACACGTGTAGGCCGTGCTGATCAGATCGCGCTTACACGTGCGCACACGAGGTGTTCGGTCGTACGCGGGCCTGTTTGCTGATTCTTGTGCAAAAGTGAGAGTTCAATTCTACGTGCAGAATCATCACATGACATAGATACCTATCCAATTATCTAATCCTCCAATGATCCCACAAACAATCATTTCCGATCATGCAAAATGACATTGCACACATCAGACACCGCAACAGTCATCCAACTCTTATCGTGACGACAACAAATCAAAGCGACAAGCAACGATGATGATTAGGCAAAAACGACAAGCACATCATTCCATCAGAACTCGTCCATCCAATATACACAAAAGGAGGAAGGATCGAGGCCGAACGAGGCACCATACAAGGGACAACATCGAGACAAAGATACCGAAAGAAAAATGAGGGTGAATTGCCCGAGCCGCAATCAAAACTTATATACAAAAGCAAAGGAAAAGACAAAGAAAATCACAGTTCCACGTCCATCCATCTTAACTCTCTCTCTCACTCTCTCTCTCTCCGATGCGGACAGTCCGTCGTCGCCAACCCACGAAGTTGTCACCCCGCTTAGTCCTCCTGCACCCGTCGGGTTCACCCGCACGCTACAGTCCGTTGTAGCCCCACGTGTCAACCCCGCGCACTGGCATTCGGCACCAGCTCGTCAGGTCGCCCAACTTCCACTTCAACTCACCTCTTACTTCGCTCGTGAGCCGACCCTCACTGATCGCGCTACCCCTAGCTTCCAGCAACTGTTTAAGAGAGCTACCTAATCGCGCAGCCGAAATTTATAGTGTGCATGCATGCACGAAGAACAAGGAATTGCAAGAACTTAGAAGGAGAGAAGGGGAGGGAGTGCCTACGTTCTGCATGGCCAGATCACGGCGTGGGGGACGTAGCCGCTCTCCACACATCGATCCGATCATGCAGCCCGCAGACCGATTAGACACAGGAAAGAGGAGAGAGGGCGGGAAAGACGAAGCTCAAAAAGAGATACAGTTACAAAGGCGCCCTGTCCAAAATTACAGTTACACGCAAGATTAAGGGCGCCGACTAATCAGAGCTCCGTCGCAGCCACAAAAAGAAGCACGTGAGCACCGCGCGACAAAACGAAATTCCAAATTCCTAAATTCCTATCTACGCAAAAATGCAAAATGAACTTTATTAAAGCACAAATCCTGAAAAGAAAGTTCGAAATTCCGAGAGTCATCAAGGGCCCGACAAGATTCGTAAAAGAAATTAAAAAAGAAGCAAAACTTCCCGCGCGATCTCCGCGCCAAAAACCCGACAACAGAACAAGAAAGAAGCGACGTCAAACAGTATTAATCGCGCCTCTGTCAGCGCGCCAGCCACTCAATCGACCATCCCAAGACTTGCCCAGCCCTGAACCCAACCATCCGAAAAGAGGCGACGTAAAAAAAAGACGAAGACGCGAGGACACCGATGCAATTTTCCCATTGATCCCGATCTCCCGTAATTGGCCCAACCTTCCCATCTTAGGACCCCTCATTGTCGTTGCGCAGAAGACCGCGCGGAACAGAAATTGGTTCGTCACAAACGCCTCTCAGGCCATATACCACGTGCAAAAACGCAGCAGCAATGGAGTGAAACGTGGAACTCCCAAAAGAAAAAAAGCCAACGGGAGTTAGTCCATCCGCCACATCAACTTGTGACGTGGTGTGGACAAGCACCTCCGGTCACCTGCGCGTGCACAAAGCGCCTGGTTGAGAGAAGAGATGGCCACCATCGCCGCCGTGCACCTTCACCATGGCCCACCTGTGCAATGTCACAACCTAAGGGGGGGCGCAGCGCTCCCGGTAGCGCTGCACCCCCGCTGAGTTGTTAATAATAGCAAAGATTGATCAAATGGAACGTGGTACCAAATAGGAACTGGTAGATGATATAGAAGTAACTACGGACCAGAGACTCAGAGAAAATCAAAAGATTACAACAGGGTAGGCTTCGTGAGTTCCCTTCCCTCCCCCCTCTCCCTCATTCTATCCTTATTCGCATGACCTTCCTATTAACCCTAATCACAGTCCCATCATCTCCCTCCTTTACCCTCTTCCTCCTTTGCACCCCACCCCTTCCTCCACTCTTCCCCCCCCCCACTTCATACATTGTTGTCCCACTCACTTTCATCCCACTCTTCCTCCTTTGCACCCCACCTCCAAATCACATTCGGGCCAGGGGTGTCTGAGTAGCGGGTCACCCGGTCATTTTCCTCAATTGTGAGCCCCTTTTTCAAGCACAGCACCAATGCCAGGGGGACCGCCTCTCGAATAAGAGCCAGTTTTCTCCTCTTTCATGGATATGTTTGAGTTGATCCTTGAGCTGCTCCTCGGTTTTCCAAGAGATCCGCTATGGTGAAGATCCCTCTTGCCACCCACCAGAGCCAATGCGAGTCCCCTCCAGAATATTTTTTTTATGCCAACAACAGTTACAACATTCCTTTCTTTTTTTTCTTTTTCTTTTATAATTTTATTTTACACCATTCCTTTCGTCCGAATGTGTTGAACCCATTGTCATTGCAAGGTATGGTGATGCTGAGAGCAGGTCCCATGAGCCAGGCTTTTCTTCTTTTCTTGAAACAACTGCGGCTGTGTGAGGTTTTGAGTTTCAGGAGGGCAACAAAAACAATAAATCGCACTTTTGTCGCAGTGCGGTTTGAAAGGGGTGTAAAAAGCAAAAAATACTAAAATAGCAGTATTTGCTTGTTGCGTTTTTGAACTCAAGCCCTCTGCACACCACGGCCTGCCCTTGCCTTTACCACATCGGATTCCGCACCTGTGACAAAAGTACCGGGCCTACTTGGTTCCTGTGGCTGAGGGTGCTGGTTTGAGGCCGTGCGTGCGCGGTGGGGCCTGAAGCCCTGAAAGTACGGATCAGAACCTACTATGAAGGCTTCCGTGGAACCTGCAGGCAATGTAAGACCCCTGCGTGTGACCTGGCACCAGTACCTCCACGTTCTTCGGCCGTTAACGCGGTGGCCGAATCGGTCTGCCGCGCGGGTCCATATGCATTTGCGTCAGAGCCTTCCCAGAGGGGGCCTAACCCCCCCGGGGGTACTGGTGGTTGCTGTAGCGGTGGTGGGTCGCGTGCTGTTGGAGCAAGAGTGTGTGTGTGAATTGCTGTGTCCGGATGGTGTTGTGTGAGGTGTGTGAATGCGTTGGACACTACAGCCATGCAGGGGTGGGCTGCCAGTGGATATCAAGACGGGTATGGTTCTGAACACCGTGTCAGGGCTGACGGTGCCGGTTCAAAGCCCTGAAGTACGGATCACAATCCACTGTTTTATTGCGTTTTGAACTCGCCGCATGACAGACCTGCCGTTATGTGTTTTTTTTTTTCGTCTTCGAAACTCGTTTTCATTCGAGACGTAGTTGCCACTTCCCCCCCCCTTTCCTTGAGATATCCTCCTTGAACTGACTGCCCCCAGGTGAATTTACAGTTATTTTACTCATCTGATTCCATTGGAATCTGAGCGCAGATCTGTATTTGAACAGGTCATTTGTCTACCAATCGAGGTTAGCCTAGTAGCCCAGTTGGCGAGCCTGGCTTCTCTGTTCCTGACCATCAATCTTTTTCTCACCTATGGTTGGACAGAGAGAAATCAAGCAAAATTCTGTCCAAAGTCCCATCTTCCTGAGAGCACACTCACCCTAGCACTTTCCTAAATGTATTTGACTGCAATTATGGCCTGGATCTGGATGTATCTGACCGCAATCACGGTCAGTAGAGACTTCCTCCTAGCGTGAGTATGCCCTGAAAGTGGAAAGTGATGACCATTGCTCAATGAAAACATGTCTTCCTCGCCACCATTCAGCAAGTAACAGCATTTCACCCATTCATTCATTTATTGATTTGCTCATTTGTTTATTTGTCTGTTTGCTCTTGTGCTCAGTTGCTCCCTTCTTTTGTTTATTTTTTGTTGGAATTTTACATAAGGGATATGAATTAAAGAAAGAAATAACAGAACTTGGAGTCTTGGACAATATATAGAACACATATAATCCCAGTCAGGTCATGGCTGGCAACCTGCATGGCACTCCTACAATCAATCATACGTAGATGGCACTGCCAGGCTGCAGCAGAGCAGACACTACGGCCTGCTTCTCCCTTCCCCCTATACAACGCACATTCATTACAGCTGTATTTGCACCATCCTTTAGTCTAGATGCAGCGATAATGACTGTATGCTTTATTCGGGGAAAGGAGGAGGCAAAGCAAACAATCCTGCGCCGCAACCGGACTCCTGAACTTCAAATTGGAAAAAATGAAGGCGTGCATGCTCACCATGGGTCACTCATGCTAGAGCTTCTCCAGTGAACCTGGCCTCAAAAGGGTTAACTTTGATAGATCCAAATGGATCACACATGCTCTTTTTTGTTTCTTTTCTTTTCTTTTTTCTTTTTTTTCTTTTTTATTATTCAAAAGTCCAGGGTGTTGCAGAGGCCAGTCACTCAGTGCACAGTGATCACCTGAAGCTGTGAGCCGCGGGTGTCCTGGAATAAGAGACCACCTCCCATCCCATCCTCACGTCAATACTCCTAGCGCATCCCCATCCCACTATCCTACCTCAGTGTGACCAGCACTCAGACCATTGCCCTACCAATGGGCAGGCAACTTGGACCGAACAGCAGTGATAGGCACCAGGGCTGATAGGTTGCCCAGCCCTGGTGGAAGCGGAATCGGATGAGCCTTCTCGAACGGGAACTTCGGACGCCAGGCCCAGACAATCTACTACAGGCCCCAAGAGACTATGGACCCTAGGTTCAGACAGGGTAGCACCCACTGAAGCAGTCTTACCGTCCTTCCCCTAGCTTACCCAAGGCCAGGCGGAACTCGGACTGGCCTGAGCGACTTATGTCCCTACGCTCACCCTTAGGGTCTAAGCCTTATATATAGCCACCAGACAGTTCTATCCGAATGTCAGTAGGAACCACACCCAATGGCATCCTATCCAACCTACCTGGACCTACTGCAGATA
>BFEA01000048.1:437011-447665 GCA_003427395.1 Chara braunii
AAGGAGGCGGAAAGGAGGGAAACTGGTGGTGATCTCAACGAATCCTGGGTGGGTGAAGTAGTATGTGTGGTCAGGGGAAGGGAAATCGGAGCACCGAGGGTCRCTAGTGGTAGCACAGTGGAATTCCYGAGGACATAACCGATTCTCCGTGTGACAGGGGTATCGTGTCCTTATGAGCTCGTTTATTATAGGGGTGAAATAGTCCGGGTCGTAGGACGAGTCTGAGTTCCAAGATCGCGTCATGGTATCATCGTCGGTGGGATAGCGTGGGTCAGATTTTCGTCACCKCGTACAAGCACGTGCGGGACAGGCCGATTCAGTGGCGCCTCAACGTGCTCGTACGGGATGATGGTTCCGCCGTGACTCCTTTCTGGGGGAGCGAGTCGTCGCACGGGAATGCGTGTAAGGGCGCGACTCGGATCGCGTTTACACGTGTTCTCGCGTGGCGTCTCGCCAAGCCATACTTCGGATCGTTTAATTGCTTCGGATTATGTCAGATGCAACCATATCACAACCCTCATCGTGAGATAAGCAAAAACGAGGACAAAATCGCTATCGGGGCCATATTCCTTTCCCATCTACAACTGCATCAGGTGTGGGCAAATATTCGACACAAACAAAAGGCAAGGACAGGGATTCTCAACAAAAAGATATATAGACAGGCATAATGTCCACATATCCACACATTCCTCCATCCATACATTCGATAATCATATGTATAATGCCATAACAAAGATAAGTGTGAGCAAAAACCCAAGCCCAAATCTCAGAAAGCCGAAACGAAAATAAGAACGGGCAAACCGTCCGGAGCCGTAATCAAAATGTATGTACACAGATGAAGAGGGGCAAGAGACAAAGAAACAGCAAATCCGCGTCCATCGATCTCAACTCTCTCCTCCTCTCTCTCTCTCTCTCTCTCTGATGCGGATAGTCCGTCGTCACCCACCCACCCACGAAGTTGTCACCCCGCTTAGTCCTCCCGCACCCGTCGGATTCGCCCGTGCCCACAGTCCGTCGTGGCCCACGTCAATCCCGCGCGTTCGGCACCAGCCCGTCGGGTCGCCCAACTCCTACTCTACTCACCTCTTACTTCGCTCGTGTGCCGACCCTTCCTGATCGCGCAACCCCGAGCTTCCAACAACGGGTTAAGAGAGCTGACTAATCGCGCAGCCGAAATTTATAGCGTGCATGCATGCGCGAAGAACACGGAGTTACCAAGACTTAGAGTGAAGATTAGAGAGGGAACGCTTGCGCTCTGCATGATCGGCCGTGGCGTGGGGGACGTAACCCTTCTCCACGCATCGATCTGAGCATGCAAGCCGCGACTTACAAAATTTCAGCAAAAGAAAGAGAGGGAGGGCGGAAGAGACGAAGTGCAAGAAGAGAGATACAGTTACAGTGGCGTCCGTCCAAAATTACAGTTACACACGCGATTAAGGGCGCCTGCTAATCAGAGTTCCGTTGCAGCCGCATGAAGAAGCGTGTAAACGAAAGGCGCCGCGCGGCAGGGAAAATCCTAATTACTTAATTCCTAAATTCCTATCTAATGCGAGAAAGCAAAAAGAAGCACGAATTCAAAAGGAAAGTCCAAAATTCCGAGAGCCATTGGGGGCTCAACAAAATTCGAAAAAGATTCAAGAGGAATTTAAAAAAAGAACAAAGCAATTTCCCGCGCGATGTCCGCGCCCAAAAGATCGAAAACCGAACCAAAAGAAACGACGTCGATTTTAGTCGCGCGCGCGCATGGCATCGCGCCAAACAACCATCCGACCAATCAATCCACCGGCCGTCCAAGGACACACCCAGCTCCGAAGAAGCGACGAAAAAGACGAAGAAGCAAGGGTACTGATGCAATTTTCCACCGATCCCGATTTCCCGCAATTGGCCCAGTCTTCCCAGCTTAGGACCCCTCGTTGCAACCGCGCAGAAACTCGCGCGTTACAGGAACTGGTTCGTCACATATGTGACGCCCAGGGGGTTCCAATATTAGCAAGCTCCTGCTTGCTTGTTGACACGTGTCCATTTCTCTAATCGATCGACACGCGGAGCACTTCTCTTTATGCCACTTACTGTTCGATTGCGTGCGGACGTCATCCAACGTGGCAACTTTGCTCTTCTACTACTTCCTCAGATTGGGCTCTCGACAGTCCAAGGACGGGATTTTTCTCGTGCTGTTACCGCGACACGCATCCATTACCGGTTGCATCAGTAATTAACTGGAAGGGGAAAAGGGAGCCGGTGCATGGCGGCATGCCGGGGTGGAGGGCTTAGGGGTTGCGGGCGCAAGAACATTTCCATCCCGGCTGCAGATTCTGGAAGCGCTTGGTAGCGGACGATGCGGTGGAAGCAGGGAAAATGGTTGCCAGTGCGAGGGAGGGATGCGAGGTAATCAGGATAGAGGGTGGTGAGAGTTCGGAAAAATGCCGCGCGGAAACGATCACGATCTTCACAGGCGGGGATGGTCCCCGTTACTATGCAATAAACCTCGATCATATTGTGGCCTCGTCACGCGGCACTGAGGAGCAAAACATGGAGGCTGAAGGTTGGGACGACGCACTGAATGGAGGGGTGGGGGTGTACTACTATAGCGAGGCGACCAGCATAGAAGTGGCAGAAGGTATCGCGGAGAAACGGGTTGGAGGGGAACGTGATGGGGGTGGTGAGCTGGCAGAGGGTGAGGTAGTCAAGAGGACGGCGAGAGAGTAATCGGGGACGAAGGCCGATCGCCCGTATCGGTACATCGGCGAACTGGGGGACGGGTTGGGGAGGAGGGGGATCGGCTCTGTCGCTGCATTGATGGGGTTGGAGTCGTGGCCGTGAGGTCGCCATGTTCTGGTCGAGGCGGCTCCGGATCTTGGTTTGGGTCGTCGTGGACGTGTAAGCTTGCCCCGCTCGCAAACTCTAGTTCCCTTTTCCCGGCCGTGGTTTCTTCTCTTTTGCGGGCCGCCTCCGGATCTTCAGCCTCCGTGCCCGTGCGCAGCGCTTCTTCCGGCGCAGCTTTCCACTCCGATCTTGTAGATCCTTCTTCATTCTCCTCTTCTCCTTCGTCTTCTTCTTCTTCTTCTTCGCTCTGCTCCCCCTCGCTATGCTCGCTATAGCTTCCTTCTTCGGGAGTTTCGTCCTCTTCCCCGAGTACTTCGTCGCTCTCCCCACTTTTTTCCCGCTCGTCTTCTCCTTCGTCACTCTCAGTGCTTTCTTCCTCCTCTTCTTCCTCTCGAATGGCAGCAAGCTGCTCTGCCGTTGGGTGCCTGAAGGAGGCAGGATCACAAACCGTCCGGGAATCCAAATATTGTTGCTACGACAGCGGGATGCCCTCTGCGGCTCCCTCCACACAAGTCGACCACTGGAGATACGGCGTCAACGTGCGAGAAAGTACATGAGGAATCAGATGCTTGTCGTCTTGCGAGATGATGTCGAGAGGGAGCTCGTCCGCCAGCTGCGCTACCGGGATCGCGAGCTCTTGCGCGATGAGTTCTTGATGTCCGGGCCGTACTGTGCCGAACAGAAACGCGAGGAGTTCTCCCTCCACGTTGGTTCGCCAAGCCTGGATGAACAGCAACTCCAGGCGCTCTATGCAAGGCGGGCGCGCCTCGTCCTCGGTCCACGTCAGCCGTACCTCGACTAAGAACAGTGAAAGCTCGACGAAGTCTTCACGCCACAGTTGCCAGTGTGGGGGATGAATATCGGGGACAACAAGGGTCGTTAGACAGTAGGAAAGGTGAGGATGGATATCGGACTGCCAGAAGGTGGGGCGGGTAGAGGGGAGATAAAAAACGGAGATCGGAGAGAGACTCATTGGGGGCGAGGGAAGGGAACAACAACAGGGAGAACCGCCGACGGATCACGTTGGTACATCCGAAGGCCGTCATATTCGATCGCTCGTGTCGGCGCGACCGTGTCCCTGGGGCGAGCCGGAAGCTGGGTCCACTCAGCGACCAGATCGTTCGCCCACGCGCGTAGCGATGTCGTAAAGGGAGGAGCGTGGAGAGATCGCCACGGAAGTTGATGACGACCGATATGCGGCTGACACCTGGCACCGCTCGCTGATGAAATGCTACTGCCTCGGCCAGTACCACTGCGTTGGGCCGGCCCTCGATTCTGAACATCACCGCTGCATACACGCCTCCCGTGCAGAAAAAGTGCGCAAGCCGCCGGAGATCTGGACTGAGATGGGGATGATAGACTTGTCGGATCATCAATCGATCACGGGGTGCAAGCGATGCTTCGCTGAGGGCTCTTTCCTCCAGAAAACTCATGGCGATGGCGATGGAGACGGAGAGGCAGAGAGGGAGCAAGAGGAAGAGGGGGATGGCGGAGAGTCAGAGTCGTCGTCTTCGGCTTCCTCAGAAGGAGAGATCGAGGGAGACGGAGCAGAGGGGAGGAGGCGAAGATAGGACACGTGGCGTGTGATCGGGTGGGCCGATCGGCTGCTAGAGGCTTCCGGGGCGAGACGCACAGTGTCCACGCCGTTGGGGCCGAGCTCGATCACGCGATATCGCCCGAAGAATCGTGGCGCTAGCTTACCCTGGTGAGCACATTTCCTCACCTGCACCACGTCCCCCAATTTGTACTGGGGTTGTGGACCCGCATTCCCATTTCGGGCCTCGTAGCTCCGGATCTGTCGGCCTTGGGCTAGTTCGGTCATTTTCTGTCGTTTTCAGGCTAGCCTGGGCAGTGACCGTTCCATTAGCTAATAGCTTTAGGTGTCGTTTGGCCTTATCCCTAGTCGTGGCCCTGGTGGGTCGTCAGTTCAATGTAGACTCGTCCGGGAGGCTTGGTATTGAAACGCAAGCAACGCTATTGATCCTCAATTGGAAGGGGCTCAACCCCGTTGATTCGTGAGGCGTTCCGCGATGGACCGCCAGGATGTGATCGACGATGTCGGGCCAGGGCCTCGAATCCCGTGTCGCAATATTTCGTCGCAATGCGGTCTTTATCACCCGGTTGGCGTTTTCGACCAGCCCATTGGATTGTGACATGTGGGGTGCGGTGTTTCGTATGGCGACGCCATGTATGACCAGACTCTTTAACACTTCTCCTCTGAATTCAGCCCCGTTGTCGATCAGAATCTCTTCCGTATCCTGATGCATCCCGAGGAAACGGTTGACATACCGCGCCATTTCCGTGGCTTGCCGCGTGCGACAAGGATACGCTTCGATCCATTTCGAGAAATGGTCGACAAATACCAATAGGATTGAATATTCGCAGCTATTAGGGCCAGGGGGCACCACTATGTCAGTAGTGTCCATGCTCACTCTTTGAAATGGCCGTTCAACAGCTGTGAGCACTATCGATCTTGGCGGCTGAATCGGCGCCTTGTCAGTGGCGCAGACCTGATAGTTGGCGACAATGTATTTCACATCGTCGTGGATATTGGACCAATACCACTCATTTTTGTCGATAGTGGGACTCCGTGATTCGTACGGCAAAATGATCCGCAGTTTCCTCGTGGGCTGTCTTAACCCAGTCGTACCGCATGAACGGATGCGGCACTACCATCCAAATCCCACTACCGTCCGTTTTTCGTTTTTCTAATCTACCCTATATCCATTGATAATCTCGAGCCCTTTCGTTGGCCCTCCTCCGATCTTCCTTAGTGAAATCCTGGAGGGGGTTACCTACTAGGGTGGCAATCAAGGCAATATCCGTCCATACTTCAACCCTTCTAAACTTCCGGGTCTTTTCCAATCCTTCTGACGTGGCATCCAAAAAGCGAGCCTCGGTCGGAATTTTGTTGGTCTGGCACAAGGGGCACAACCACAGTTTACTATCGTTTCTGTATTGGATGCACGAGCCATGGGCTCGTGCGACACACTGTCGACAATCTATCCAATCGACATACCCTTCTCCGTTAGGACATGTGGAGACCGAGTATACGCGGGAGATGACTTCGCAAAAATAGCAAAATTTGTCAGGCAGGGAGAGGAGAGTCGAAGAGGAAGGGGGGGAGAGAGGGGTAGTGGGGTTACGTCCGTCATCCATCGCCACCGTTTGGCTTCTTGCCACGTGGGAGGACTGCCACTTGTCCGTACTTAGGCTCGTTGGTCAGGTCCGGCTCCTCCCACGGTGTAATTTCTTCGCCCTTCGGTACCCTAACAGGTTGGTGCAGACGTGTCAGCCCGTCCGCGTTGCCGTGTCGCTCTGTCTTCCGATGGACGATATCGAAGTCGTATTCTTGCAATCGCACCGCCCAACGGCCAATCATACCCGTGTAGTTGGTGTACTTCTTCAATGCCAGCAGAGACTCGTGATCTGTTACGAGCCGAAACTTCTGTCCGTAGAGGTACGGATGGAAGTGCTGGATTCCCCAAACTACCGCATAGCACTCGCCTTGAGGTGCGGAGTCGTTTCTTCGTTCGTCCGGTACGGTTCGAGACGCGTACTTGATGACGTGTTCTCGACCATCGTTCCCCTTCTAAGCTAAAATAGCGAAAATAGCTTCCGGTTGCCAGTCCGTGATGAGGATGAACTGGTTCGAGGGGTCCGGCCGAATCAAAATAGGGGTCGTTGCCAGAGCGTCTTTGAGGGTTGCAAAGGCCTGCTGGCACTCCGCGTCCCAACTGAGAGGTTGGTCCTTCCGTAAGACGTTCGTTAGCGGTCGTGCAATCGTGGCAAAACCCTTGATGAAGCGCCGGTAGTACGACGCCAGTCCCAAGAAGGCTCGAACCTGCGTTAGTGACGTGGGAACCGGGGCTTCCTTCACCACCGCAACTTTTTTCGAGTCCGGCCGCAATCCTCCACATGTCATGATGTAGCCTAAGAACGAAATTTCCGAGAGGAAAAATTCGTTTTTCTCGAGCGCAATCTTGAACCCAACATCTCTCAGTGCGCCCAATGTCCATTCAATATGTTGCGCATGCCCGTGATAAGTCTCCGAATAGACCAGGATATAGTCCATGTACACGATCACGCAGAAGTTAATCATCCCTTGCGAGCGCACCCAATCGCATCCAACAGATCATCAATCCGGGGGAGGGGATACACATCTTTGATCGTGATTTCATTCAGCTTGCGATAATCAATGCAAATGCGAATCGCCCCGTTTTTCTTCGACACTAATACTACGGGAAAGGACCAAGGTCCGGTAGCATGTTCAATCCAACCACTGGCTTCGAACTCCCGAATTCGTTCGAGAACCTTTTGGCGTTCAACCAAGGAATAGCGATAAGGTTTGCAATGAATTAGGGGGTGATTTCCTGTCTGAATTTCATGTCGGATTACTAACGACAACCCGATGTCAGTGTCTAACACACTAATTGCTCATTGGTATTCCATTAGAATATCCGCAATTACCCGGTGGATTTCATCCGGCACATATTGTGGAACGTGCAGTTCGAAAAGTTGGTCCCCGATCCGAACGTCAATCTATTTCGTGTTCGCCTGTTTTGTCGAATTGGGTGGAGGCGCCGAGATGAATGAATGATCTGATCGCCAGGAGAACACCGTGGCCATCATCTGAGCATCTTCTTCTYGGATTGCCACGTGTCCTTCCGGGGTAATCCCGTCACAAACATCCTGCCATGGCACTTCCKTAGTTGCGATTTTTATCCCTAGTCCGTCAGTTTCTGCTTCAAAACGCCCAGGGGGTTCCAGAGAGCTTGCTTCCGCCCCCAAGCGCAACAATTTTACTTCTTTAGCCGATGTTAGTACAGACTTAGGTTGTTCCGTAATGTCGCAAAAATATTTTTTGTCGCTGTACCTGGCGAGGAGAGGGGTGATCCCTTCGTACAGAGTTTTAGGGGGCTCCAAAGAATCGACCATCCTCAAAATTTGTACGAGGGGCTCACCTAAGATCATCGCCTTGGTCCTTTGAATTTTTCGGCTGGTCAGTTACATCGTTCTCGCTATCGTTTTGGGCGGTGGGTAACAAACACGTTGTCGTGCCAATTTCAAGATCTTCGGATCATCCTCGTCACTGCTTTCCGCATCTTCAGTTGATGACTTTCCTTCTGCGGGTTCGTCCCAGGAGATCATGCGGAGAGTCCCTGCCATCATTGGTGAAACCCGCGGAACCGCATTAATATCAGTGCGAAGGGTCAATCGCATGGGCACAACGTAAGGTTTTCCTCCTGTATTTTGGAGGACGATCGCTCGTCGTTCGAAATCCAGGTTTGCTCGTAACGTCACAAGAGCGGGAAGTCCGAAAAGAACGTCGTACGTATTAACATCTAGTACTACGACATCCCCAAGTGCGTGTACTTTTCCTAATTGGAAGGCGACATTGGTCATTCTCCCCACAGGTTTAATCTTTTCCTCATCTGCCGAGATGAGATGATCTTTCTCGGTGAGCATGATCAGATCGTTTTTCCTGTGTGCCCTTTCGACCACTCTTAGTGAAATAGCCAACACAGCTGCTCCCGAGTCTGTAATCGCGTTGTAAGGAATTCCCCAAATTTATATATCGCACTCTGCAGATTTCCACGGAATGGGTTTAATCCGTAGGAAATGATCGTCTTTTTGAATTAATCCTATCCGTATCGGATCCGGACGGTCTGTTGGGTTTTCTTTCGGCGCGGGGCCTTTGGCTTTTACATTCGGTGCTCGGGCGAGAGCGAATCGCTTTCGATTCGCTTTACAGTGTTGTAACATTCGCTCATTGGCTTGCTCAGAGATCGAGAGGAGGTGACCGATCGGAAGGGGAATCTGATGGTCCAAAGCTCGGACGATGTTTAATACATCGATCTCTCCTGTGACGAAGGTGGGTCCTACCGACTCCATTTCTCCTAAGGACGGTCGCCATTCCGCCACCTCTTTTGATTCGGGCGCTGGTCTTATTGTTTCGATCATTCCTAGCCCAGGATATCCCAGCGATACATACTGATCTAGCGGAATTAGCTCGGCGGCCTCTTCCGTGGTGGCCAAAGCACCTCCCCCACCCTCTACTTCTTCCATCAAGGCTCCGACTCGTCCAGGTCCGTTGGCGATGGGGGCCGCAGCCATAGGTGCGACTCCGATCCGTTGTTGTGGGGGTCGGTGGGGGCAATCACGGGCTAGATGTCCGGGCTGATGACAGGCGTAGCAAACATTCAGATTGTTCGCAGCTCCTCCAAGAGCAGGGGCAGGGGCTAATCCTTGTTGCATCGGAGGGGCACGCACCGCAATAGGTTGCATGTTCCTCATCATGGCTTCCAGCCGAGCATTGTGCTCTCGCTGTTCCTTTTTGCTTTCTTGGATCAAACTAATCAAAGTTTTGGTTAGTTCGACAATGGCCGCCAATTCATTTGATCGTACAGGAGCCTCTACCGACGGTGGGGGTAATGCCCTGACGGGCGGGGGCATCATAGGAGCAAAGATGCTCAGAGTCTCACTTAGGATTACTGGTTTGGGGCCTATTTGTTCCATATAGGTGACAGGTCCTGATACGAAACCCATGTTTTCAAATTTGTTTTGTAAAGCAGCCAGCTCTGCTCTTGCTCGAGCGAGCTCAGTCGAATCTCCATCTCTAGGGTAATCTTCTCCTTCCAGGAAGTTCGCCGCGAACTTCCGTTCCATTTCTTCCGCAGCATCCATAATTTGTTGTAGCGTATGGGTGATGGGGGGAAACTGCTTTCACAACTTAGCCCTTATTGTTCGACTGCGGAGTCCGTCAATGAACAGATCCCTCCCTACTTGCTCACCTCGCTCAGTTTTTATGAACATTCAGTAGAACCGGTTTCGATATTCAGCGACGGATTCGAGAGGTTTTTGCACTCGGTCCTTGATCATGTACAACGCTTGCTCAGGGTGGACATAATCAAATCGATTCATGAAATCGCGTTCGAAGGTCGGGAGATCCACCCATATATAGGTACTATACCAATGATGAGCGTCTCCTCCCATTCGAGCCGGAATGTTGATCTGTGCATCGTGATCATCGTACTGCGGTGCTCTAAGCGTGGCCAACCATGCTTCTGCGAGATGGTGCGCCGGGTCAAATAGATAGAGATCTGGTGGCGACATGGGAGCTCGTGCACGTGGGGCAGGTTGATTAGGTGGGTTAACATTTTGTTGCGGAACTGGATTTTGCACGTTGGCAGCCATATTGGCTGCTCGTCGATTAGCCTATCTGCTTTGGTGACGATAGGGTCGCGTCTGGGCGCGTTCCGAGAGCGAGGTCGCCCGCGGTTAGCCAGGTCGCTTAATTAACGTGCTATCAATCCTAAGACCCTAGCCACGTGTCGGGCTCCGATACCAACCTCACGCCCAGCGCAATTTCCTAATCGGAGTGGGGTATGGGCCTGGAAGTGCGAAAAGGGGTGTGCCAATGATTTTTGGGAAAAGTGGGGGGAGTCTTAAGGGTATGAATGCAATTAGGCGAGCGTGCGCAAGGGACTCACGGTCCGATGGGGCCGGGACACTGGGCGACGGGTTACGGGAAAATTCCTCCGTGGTGGAGGTGGTCCTGAAAAGTTAGGCCGTCGGGGGCCACCACGCGGCGCAGGCCGCTGCGTACCTGGGTTGGGCCTCCGAAATTCCGGAGTGTTCTGCGCGCCGTTGCGTCGGCAGTTCACACAAAACGTATTGGGCCAATAGGGGGCTATGGCCGGCCACGGAACGACACTGAGTTGATGATACGGGAGAAGGAGGCGGAAAGGAGGGAAACTGGTGGTGATCTCAACGAATCCTGGGTGGGTGAAGTAGTATGTGTGGTCAGGGGAAGGGAAATCGGAGCACC
>BFEA01000048.1:458541-478270 GCA_003427395.1 Chara braunii
GAAGACTTAGATACCAATGATCCGAACAATCAATATTGCAATGCAGCCCTGAACATACATCATCATCATCGTTACACGGTGTGAATGGGGTCTGGCGCTTCACACAGGAAGACTGYGCCAGCCCCTACCATACACAGACGAAGAAGAAGGRGGTTAGACGAAGAGGAGGGGAAGATGGGAATGTCRTCAACACCAAGTCTTCGGCACAGCCCAAACAGTCCCTCGTCGAAATGTCTGAATCCCAAATGTCAAGTCTGGATCCAATGKCGTCAAGTCYCAAGTCACAACTCTTTCTCTCTCTGTCGTAGTCTGAGAAGTCAGGTGGTGAGAGGGTGAGAAGAGATGGTGGACTTAGAAGAGGAAGAAGGAGAACTCTCTCTCTCTCTCTCTCTCTGTCCAGTACTAACCTGTGAAGTTGGCGCCTTGATGCAGGTACCTCGAAGATGGAGCTGGAGCTATGGCGCCACAGGTAAGTACCGCTGGCCTCCACCAGCCATCTCCCTCCAATGCTACTACTACCACCTACTAGCGCCCAGCGCTGAAGACTACAGCTATGGCTATGGGCGCCCAGCGCCGGAGACTACAGCTAACGCTGAAGACAACTGCCTAGCGCTGAAGACTACTGCAGCGCTCCTCCCGAGTGCTGCGGCCGAATCCTGAAGACTACTCGTGCCTACTGACAACTACCTACCCGTGAAGTGCATGGGAACCTCCTATGTACTACTCGGGTCCTCCTGGCTGCAGGCAAGGCAGTCCAGGAGGCTGCTCTTGCCAATGCCGAAGGGAGGCAGGGGCTGCAGCTGCAGCTCCTGCTCGAGCTGTCGTGGGGAACAGGATAAAGATAGCCTGTTCCGAAAACCCTGTTTTTGTGCCTGAGTCCTAGGGTCAGTCGAAACGATGAGGGCCTGAAAATGGCCCTCCGTTTCAGGCTGAAAAGCCTCTGGGCCTGAAAGGCCCAGAAATAGGCTGAAAACGGAATAGGGCCTGCAGGTCCTCGTTTTTCAGTTTCAGGCTGAAACGACCGGGGCCTGTAAGCCCTATTTTCTAGGCTTTTAGGCTAAAAGTGCGGGACGGGCCCTGGAGGGCTCGTGTGGCTACGCAGTATGCCACCCCCCCCCCTCCTTGAAAGACCGAGCTTACCTGCGAGGGCGAAGCTGTCTGTCTGAGGGAGGGACCACAGTCCGGGTGGGAGGGGCAGGTCGTGGAGGTCCCTTCGCTAACCGTTGTCGCTCGTACTGAGCGTAGATCAGCGGTGCAGATGCTTTCAAATCTGCTCCTGAAATCCACTGAGTGTCGTCGGGATCGCATGCTCTGAATGTAACTTTGTACTGTCGCGGCTTGCTGCCGTACTTGCGATCCGAGATGACGCGGTCAACCTCCTGATGACCATCCATAGATGGAGGGTCCTGCGATCGTCAGCCCGGAAAGTCGTCGCTCTTAGCTGGCGTGTATGTTGCCAGCTTCGAGGCGTGAAAGACTGGATGGACCGTCAGATGCTCGGGAATGTTGATCACAAATGAAGGGCCATCGGGCTCATCGCCCGCGGCTGATGTCACAGACCATGGTCCAAACCACTTGGGAACCAGTTTGCGTGAAACATCCTGTTCCAGTGCAAACTCTTCCGCGGAGACCCAAATCAGATCACCGACGCGGATGGGACATGGCATGCGACGCCTGTTGGCTTGCTGCTGCATGCAGACTTGAGCCTTTTGCATGTTCGCGAGGGCTTGAGTCAGCAAATCCCTGTACTTTCGGACGGAGAGCAAGCGGCGTCCATGCCGGTTGGTCGAGGGAGAAGAAGGTCGGCGAAGATACGGCCTTTCTGTCCACCGTGGTGCAACTCGAATGAAGTCACGCCGATCGCCGGGTGCACCGAAGTGTTGTAGGCGAATTCGATGTCGGGGAGGCGGTCAACCCAATCTTTCTGGTCCGAACGGATGAGCGTACGAAGCATCATTTGAGCGGTTTGATGTGCCCGCTCCGTTTGCCCGTCCGTCTGTGGATGTCGAGACGAACTTGGTTTCATCTCCGTGCCGGACTCCTGCATGAAAGCAGTCCAAAATGCCGACATGAAGCGAGTGTCGCGGTCGCTGACTATGTCTTCTGGTACACCGTGGCCACAAATCCAACCGGTGTGCAGGAGGCGTGCCAGCTCGGGAGCCGTGGAGTAGTACTTGCAAGGAAGAAAACGCGCGTACTTACTSAATCGGTCCACAACCGTGAGGATGCCGTCGTGTTCGAGCCGGTCGTGAGGGAACGAACCGGTGACGTCCATGGCAATGGAGAGACCGGGTTCCCGTGGGATGGGCATCGGGCGTAACTCGCCATAGGGATTGCGGTTGCGGGGTTTGCTGCGTCGGCAAACTTCGCAAGAGTCGCAATACTGAGTGACATCAGTAATGAGGTCAGGCTATCAGAATCGTTGTCGAAGCCGTGCAATGGTGCGGTTGACTCCGAAATGGCTGGCGAGTCGCGAGTCATGGTACTCCCCAAGATGGCGAGTCCGAAGACGACGGTCTCGTGGGACACACAATAAGTCCCTGCCTCTCGAGTGGAGGAGCAAGTACCCGTCGGCAATGCGATAGTGGTTGGCCGACGGGTGATCCGAAGATAGTTGTGCATATAGCGTGGCAAAGTCCGGATCAGACTCATATACCCGGATGGAGTATCGCTGAAGCTCCTCGTCGAATGCGAAGGCATGATGTGTCATAGCGCAAAGATCAGGTCTTCGCGAGAGTGCATCTGTTGCGCAATTTGAGAGGTCGGGAAGATGTTTCGGTGTGAAGTCAAACTGGTCGATGAAGTACATCCATCGTCCGATCGTGCTGCTCACCGTATCCTGCGTCTTGTAGTAGGTCAATGGATTGTTGTCCGTAACCCATGTGAACCTACGACGCCCAAGGAGGAAGTGCCGCCAACGCTTGAGAGCCATCACGAATGCGAGAAGCTCCTTCTTCCTCGCATCATCAAGCGAGTTAATGGGAGGCAATTTGTGGCTGAAGTACTCCACAGGGTGTCAGTCGTCGCCGTCGTGCTGTTCCAAGACTGCCCCAATGCCATAGCCGGAAGCGTCCGTAGTCACTCTCGTCGGCAGGGTGGGGTCGTAGATGCTAAGGACGGGTGCCATGAGCATAGCCGTCTTGAGTGCTTGGAATGACCGGCGTGCGTCGTCATCGAATACGAATGGCACCTTTGGCGATTGTAATCTCGTCATAGGTGCAACAATCCTCGAGTATCCGGTGATGAATCGCTGATAGTAGGCCGCCAATCCCATGAATGAACGAACGTCCGTGGTGTTGGTGGGCTCGGGCCATACTCGTAGCGCCTCGATTTTGTCCGCAAGCGGACGGATGCCTTGCGGCGTCACATAATGTCCCAAGTACTCCAACTCCTGCCGCGCGAATTCGCACTTGTCGCGGTTGGCTTTGTACTTGGCCTATCGTAGCCGCTCCAAAACAGTGGGTAGGTGTTCCACATGCTCCTCCAAACTCCGGCTGTACACCAGGATGTCGTCGAGGTAGATAAGTACGTATCGATCCAGCATGTGTCGAAACTCCGTTGTCATAGCCGCTTGGAAAGTGGCCGGGGCATTCGTAAGGCCAAATGGCATAACCAGCCATTTGAAATGCCCATATCGCGTCTTGAACGCGGTCTTGTAGCGATCCTCCTTCCGAATCTCGAGTTGGTGATATCCCGACTTGAGGTCCAGCTTGGAGAAGAACTTGGCGCCGCCCTGTCGCTCGAGAAGATTGTTGATGCGTGGGAGAGGGCCGGCATTTCTGATTGTCTGCGCGTTGAGCTTGCGATAATCGATGCACAACCGCAAATCCTTGTTCTTCTTCCGGACGAAGAGAACAGGAGAACCGTATGGCGATGAGCTAGGCCGAATCCAGCCTTTCTCCAGAAGGTCGTCGAGTTGTGCCCGAAGCACACTTAACTCTTTCTCGCTCATTCCGTAGATGCAACCGCGCGGAGGTACGGCCCCGTCCTTGAGGATGATCTCGTGGCGGATGGGCCGATCCGGTACTACTTCGTRCGGGCCTTCGAACACGTCGTTGTAGGCGTCGAGAAGTTCGGTGATGCGTGGATCCGAAGATGAGTCCGTCGATGAAGTGTCATGGGGCGGGAGGGCGTGGAGAAAACATACCCCCATCTCCTCGATGTCGTCTCTGATGATGGAAACTTKCATGCTTGCGGCGGATACCACGTGACAACTGACTAAAGGATGAGGAGGAGCTACCGTGCATGGGACTAGTACTCCGTTCTGATCACGAACGTGAACGGTGCGGCGGTAGAAGTTCACCGGGTGGTCCTCGCTTCGCAGCCATGACATGCCCAAGATCATGTCGAATTTGGTGTCCAGAATGTCAAAGGACACCGCCTCACTTGCGTGAGGGGCGAAGTACACTGGGACGTCATCAATGCACCGGTCGATTGACTTGTGCGTGTGACCGTCCGCCAACGTGACTTGCGTGGGCTGGGACTTCCTTCGGACTCGTGGGCCAAGGTCGGCGCGTACCATGAAGTCCTGACTCATGTAGTTGCGAGATGCTCCGCAATCAATCAAAGCGTTGCAGGTCGCCTCTCCGATTTGAATGCGTACATATAGCAATGGTGCGTCGATGTCGTCGTACCGTTGCGTCTTGAACTCGCGGTCGATCTTCGCAATGTAGGCGTGAAGGTCGACAACCTCTACTCCGGCGTCCATCAACGAAGTCGGTACTGCAGTGTGCAAGTAATCCCGCAGTTGTGCCATAAGCACGTTGCAATGCGGTTTCGGCAATCGTCCAGTCGAGGGAACGGGCATCCATTGGAAGTCCGCGAACGTTAATGGGTCGAGCTCTTCAAGTCTTGACCATGATGTCGAATCCCCAGCGATAGATGGCGGCGAAGCTGCCGAATCGGTTGCCGATGGTGATGAAACCGTGCATGCGGTTGATTGTTGCACATGAAGCGGTTGGTCCAGCGGTGCAACCAAGCGGACAGCATAGTCCTCGTAAGTGTATCGAGAACTTACGACATTCGCATCCTCCCCAGATGTGTAGGAGGCCGTTAGCAAGGCGGCGGAATCTGGCGGAGTGGAAGGTGGAGTCGCCTCACCTCCCGCGAAACTTAGTTTCCCGAGTTGAGACCGGGTCGCACATCCTCCTTGGCCTGATCTTGGCAAAGGGAGATCTTGTGTTTGGTGTTGTTGCACCAGTAGCAGCAGCCGTAGCGGCCACGGTACTTGTACTCCGCCTCGGTCAAGCTAAACTTGATCCATGGTGCTGGCTGTCAATTTCCGGCCTGCGATGCTGGTTTCGCCTTCCCATTATTCCGGGACTTGTTGTTGCTTCGCGGCTGGACAGCAGCCACCTGATCTTCGTCACGTGATGCTGGAATGTCTGCTGGGTCTTCTCCACTGTCCGATTGGACTGCAGCGAAGTGCTGCGGTTGCGGGACGGTCTTTACCTTCTCCACATAGGTCGGCTGCCACGTTGACTTCTCGTGTGCAGCTGCCCTGTTGGTCTTGATGATCTCTCTCGCCTTGTCAATGATCTTGGCGAAAGTGGTATACTGCTCGCGATCACCAAGTGCCTGGCTCAGCGCAGCGCATGACCTGTTGTAGAACTCACGGCGTAGATGCGTGAATGGTAAGTCCAGATCGGGCACGACAGCGATCTTCTGCCATTCCGTGAGCCAGTCACGTGCTGCTGTGTTGCCCTGAGACATGGTGAAGAGTCGGTTGATGGCGAGTGCTGGTGCATCGTCGACGATGAACCGCTTCTTCCACAGCGGTGTTAACTCTTCCCATGTAATCTTGTCTTTCAGATCCGCGACGTCGACGCCGTGGGTGGATGCCAGGTGGGTCAACCAGGTATGGCATTCACCCTTTGAGTTAAGGAAAAAGGCGCCGATGTACGCGTGCTTGGCGACAGGCAAAATCCGAAGTTGCGTCGTGAATGCTTCCCGCCAGAGGACCGGATCCTGATGTGTGTAGTCGTCGAACTTCTCCAGTTGGAAAGTTGGCATCTTGTACAGCTTTCGATTCCCATCCGAGTTCGTCGACTGCAGTTGCTGGACCTCGGTCTTCAACGTGTCCAGCTAGCTGTTGATGGTGGTTGGCGCCACGAAGGTGCTGATGTCGCCCAGCATTGCCACTACGTGGTCAACGCGTTCCTCCAGTTGGCGGCTAGAGGGTGCACTGCTGGAAGCCCCATCATTTGGTCCTGGTACAGCCTGTTCCAGGTCCAGTACACAGGAATCGAGTGTCCGTGTTGCATCCTCATGGCTCTGCACTATCCGGCGGAGGTTCGACAACTCCTGGTGCTGTGTCTTCAGATCCTGGTACTGTTGCTGCAGTTCCTGGTTCTGTCTCTCTAACTCGGACTGTTGGTAGTTGCAAGCATACAACAACCATGTCACAAGTTTGGAGAGAAACTCCTTATGCTGCTCTTCCGGTGTTGCGTCGTCGCCGTTCGGTTCAAAGTGCCAGAACTTGAGTCTCTCGATGCTGTTGGCTTCACGCCGCTGCAGCAGATCCTGGGCTTCCTTCCGGCGAGCCTGGGCATCTGCGTCTGCTTCGGCCTGTAGCCGCAGGTTCTCTGCTGTTGCCGTTGCTTCAGCCTGTAGGCGGGCAGCCTCGTCTGCCAGCTGGCGTTGTTCCTCAGCCTTGATGAAAGCGAGTTGAGCGTGGAAGCGTTGTTTGTAGTCGGCAATGGACTCATTGGCCAGTTGGCCTGGCAGGCCCATTGCTGGACCCGTCATGCTGACGTGGAACTGTGACTGGCGTGGCACTTCTGACGTGGCACTTCTGACGTGGCACTGTGGCTGACGTGGCATTGCTGACGTGGCACTGCTGACGTGGCACTGTGGCTGATGTGGCACTGCTGACGTGGCACTGCTGACGTGGCACTGCTGACGTGGCACTATGGTTGACGTGGCACTGCTGACGTGACACTGCTGACGTGACACTGCTGACGTGGCACTGTGGCTGGCGTGGCACTGCTGACGTAGCACTGCTGACGTGGCACTGTACCAACTTGGAAATGCATACAAAGGGGTGGGTGGGAGGGAAAACGTAGGTAGGCAACCAACCCCACAATACTTTCCTCCGGCCCTAATCAAAAGATAAAATAAAATAAAAAATAAAAGACTACTTCCTTTTTTTTTTTGTGTGTGTGTATATCTGTCGATCTATTATGAGTGAGACATGTCAGAAGAGTACTATGAACGAGATCTACGCTAGGATCCGCAAAGTTTCAGCTTTCACAAAATGCGATCTTGAAAAAAAAAAATTTGCGAAATGGAGTAAAGATGCGATTTTCAGAAAAAGAACAAAATCCCGTTTCTGAGAATATGGCAATCTCCAAATATGCCTAACTCCAGGGTTGCCGGCGTTCGGGACGGGCCGAACGCCCGAACCCGAACGCCCGAACGTACGGGAACCCTTCAAAAGTCGTTCGGCCGTTCAGGTTGAACGCGGACCAAAAAAAAAAAAAACCCAAAGTTTTTAAGAAATTCCGAAAAAACAATATGTCATGGAGAAAACTAAACTAAACAACATTTGCCTGGGCATCATATCCAAATTCTTTACCGAATTTGAATTAAAAATCAAGTACAGAAAATAAACACTATGATAAAAATAAGAAAAAATAAAAAGAGAATTAAAATGAGTGAGCGTGACAGCACCTTTTCGACACCGCCATCTTTGCCGATTTTTAATTATTTTTTGGCATTGACAAATGCCCTGAAAATTTACCGATATGTATTTTACATAATCAATAACTCATTAAAAAGTTTTCAAAAAATAATAATTTTTTTTTGGTCCCGAAATAAAATGAAAACAAAAAGTGAAAAGTGACTAAAAACAAAATAGTGAGTGGGCGAGCACGTTTTGACACCCCCATCTTTGACGATTTTTAATGTTTGTTTGGCTTAGCAGAATGGCTTCAAAATTTATAGGCGTGTAGGTTACATCATAGAGAACTCACGGAAAAAAAAATCAGAAACAAAAACTTATTTTTAGGCCCCGAAACAATTTTTGGCAGGGGGTCCAACCTGGAGGTGTTCGGCCCCTGAACGGGACCCCGAATGCCCGAACGTTCGGGGGCCAGCCCGGGGGCCCCCAAACGTTCAGTCAAGTAACCCTGCCTAACGCAATATTGGTAGGCTTTGCAAGATTTCGGTTTTCAGAAAAATTTGCGAGATAGAATGGAAATTCGATTTTCAGAAAAAAATAATTCCGGTTTTCGAGAATATGACCACTTCTATCGTTATCCCAATATGCCTAGAGAACGAAATACTAACATCAAAAATTTTCAGCTATGTATGCGAAATATCAGAGAAACGAAATGCTTCTATCGGGAATTTTCAGACAAAACGAAATACGATTTATCCAAAATTTACAGATATTTGTTACGTAAAAACGAAATACTAATATTAGAAATTTTCAGGTAAAACGAAATGCGAATATCAGAAATTTCAGATAGTTGTTGCGAGAAGAAAAAAAAAATTCAGAGATTTGACGAAGTCCTACTTGATTTACTAATGAGTAATCGATATATCAAGCAAGCTGGCTATTTGATTGAGCGGGTCCTCTGAATGAGAGGTCCGCTCCAATACCAAACTGTTGCATACTGAACGGTGCAGACCAGAACAAGGCGAGAGTTTCTGTTGGAGAATGTAGAACTGAACAATTTGCAGAATACCCATAATGATCAAGATAGAGGAGGTAGCTCAGCTAGCATCATTATGAGGATCTGGCGGCCATGTTCTGGCTGAAGAGGCAGCCCTCCCTACTATCCACATTTCCTGTCTTCTTGGTTATGTATCAGCATCATTTGTATGAGGGACGCTGGACCCGTTTTCCAGCAGGTGCAGCTCCCCACCAATAGACTGGAGCTAGTAGCTGGGTTGTTAGTGGTGGATGTTCATAGCAACATTACTAACAGCTCCATTTGTGTTAAAAAAAAAAAANTTTTTTTTTTTTTTTTTTTTTTTAATTCTACAAACAGCTCCATCTATTGGTGGGGCATGAACTACAAGGACTGAGATATGTATTTGACGGACAGTGTATGGTATGAATAGGGTTAGGCTAGACATAGGTTGTCATGTAGGCAAGCAGCTCAGGCCACTGCACAGTGCTGCCTGCCAAATCTTGCTTCTGCAGAGGAGTCCTTCGGCCGGCTGCCATCACAACTGCATATCTGTTTAAACAAGCCATTTAAATGTTCAGGGACGATGGACCCGCTTTCCAGCAGGTGCTGCTCCCCACCAATAGATGGATGGAGCCTCCCGGGAAGTGCAAGTGGTGCCTTCTCTTACCAGAAACCCTAGCATCCACCTGGGTTGTTCGTGAAAAAAAAAAAAAAGCACCTGATCTTTCCCTTTCATCGGGGACATCAACAGACCAGGAAGCCGGGTAAAGATCGTTTTATTTGGGAAGCAGCTCAGAAGCTGCATGCCAGCGGCGGGGAGGACGAAGCTTTGACGGTCCAAATGGAGATGGCTGAAGTTACTGATTTGATGGCCTCGGGTTTTGTTGGGTACGATGTGGTTCATGAGACGACGCAGTGATTCTGCCTTCTTCCTCAACTATAGGTAAGTGTGTGGTAAGTCTACAGCTACGGTGGCTCGAACCTCCTGTGGTGACTTGTCTACGGGCCTGGCGAGGGGTGCCACACTGTTTTCGACTCCCTATAGGGATCGAAGATGGCCGCTTATGCCTTTGGAGTTAAAGCAGCTTTGAGCCTTGAACTAGCAGTGGGAGGATGTTGCATACTGAACGGTGCAGACCAGAACAAGAACCGACCTCTCAATACAAAGTATACGATAGCACAGCAGAAGACTTAGATACCAATGATCCGAACAATCAATATTGCAATGCAGCCCTGAACATACATCATCATCATCGTTACACGGTGTGAATGGGGTCTGGCGCTTCACACAGGAAGACTGCGCCAGCCCCTACCATACACAGACGAAGAAGAAGGAGGTTAGACGAAGAGGAGGGGAAGATGGGAATGTCATCAACACCAAGTCTTCGGCACAGCCCAAATAGTCCCTCGTCGAAATGTCTGAATCCCAAATGTCAAGTCTGGATCCAATGTCGTCAAGTCTCAAGTCACAACTCTTTCTCTCTCTGTCGTAGTCTGAGAAGTCAGGTGGTGAGAGGGTGAGAAGAGATGGTGGACTTAGAAGAGGAAGAAGGAGAACTCTCTCTCTCTCTCTCTCTCTCTGTCCAGTACTAACCTCTGAAGTTGGCGCCTTGATGCAGGTACCTCGAAGATAGAGCTGGAGCTATGGCGCCACAGGTAAGTACCGCTGGCCTCCGCCAGCTATCTCCCTCCAATGCTATTACTACCACCTACTAGTGCCCAACGCTGAAGACTATACCTACAGCTATGGGCGCCCAGCGCCGAAGACTACAGCTAACGCTGAAGACTACTGCCTAGCGCTGAAGACTACTGCAGCGCTCCTCCTGAGTGCTGCGGCCGAATCCTGAAGACTACTCGTGCCTACTGACAACTACCTACCCGTGAAGTGCATGGGAACCTTCTATGTACTACTCGGGTCCTCCTGGTTGCAGGCGAGGCAGTCCAGGAGGCTGCTCTTGCCAATGCCGAAGGGAGGCAGGGGCTGCAGCTGCAGCTCCTGCTCGAGCTGTCATGGGGAACAGGCTAAAGATAGCCTGTTCCAAAAACCCTGTTTTTGTGCCTGAGTCCTAGGGTTGGTCGAAACGATGAGGGCCTGAAAATGGCCCTTCGTTTCAGGATGAAAAGCCTCTGGGCCTGAAAGGCCCAGAAATAGGCTGAAAACGGAATAGGGCCTGCAGGCCCTCGTTTTTCAGTTTCAGGCTGAAACGACCGAGGCCTGTGAGCCCTATTTTCTAGGCTTTTAGGCTGAAAGTGCGGGACGGGCCCTGCAGGGTCCCTGTGGCTACGCAGTATGCCACAGAGGAAGTGAACTCTTCTTTCCCTAAAGGTGCAGGGGTAGGGTTTGAAGGGTGAGAGGTAAGTGGAAGGAAGGGTTTGAGGAAGAAGGGAGAAGGTTTTCGTACGGGATCTGCGTTGTCCTGTCAGGTGTGATTTCACAGCAGGGCCCTATTTTCTAGGTTAAGTGTCTAGCATGATTTCGTTTCCTTAATTGCTTGATGATTAATATGGTCTTGATGCTTCCGTTTATTACTCTTTGTGGATTTCTTTACCCTCGTGATATATTCCGATTTTGCTCAATGGAATACGATTAGGTATCTTCAAAACCATCCTTCAAAACATTCTTTCGAAATATTTTCCTACATCTTCTAAAAAACTTCTGATTCTATACAATCGCAAGTTCGGTTTTGGACATCTCAGACGACAGGGTATCGTCAAAAGTATTCCCAAAAGACTCTTCAAATAATTTTCCTATAAAAGCTTCTATAAAATTTTTGATTCTATTCAACAGCAAGTCTGGCTCTGGACATCTCAAATAATCATCGTAAATAATTTCCTATAAAAGCTTCTATAAAATTTTTGATTCTATTCAACCGCAAGTCTGGCTCTGGACATCTCAGATAATCATCGTAAATATCGATGCTCTATGTCTATTGCTGCGATCCAAGCTATGCTTAGAACCTAGCCAGTTTTCAAGTTCTTTTTAAAACTTTAATTCTCAAAAAAGTTCCGGGAGGATTCTTGATGTCGTTTCTGATTTTGATCAAGGAAGGAGGGGGGGGGAATTAAAAAGGGGATGATGGAAGGAGGAATGGCGGCCTTCAATCAGAGGAAGGATGTTGGTGAAG
This sequence comes from Chara braunii, assembly GCA_003427395.1. Lineage (NCBI taxonomy): Eukaryota > Viridiplantae > Streptophyta > Charophyceae > Charales > Characeae > Chara > Chara braunii. Next base: position 470,306 of record BFEA01000048.1, read on the forward strand.
GTGAGTAGGTCAGGAGGACGAGGCTGGGATGACATGGGCCGGTGCTGGAGTTTGGCTCTGTGACCCAAGGGGAGCTTGAGGCCAAGGGAATTATGCCGAGGGTGGAAGGCATAACCAGATCGTCCAACACAAGCGGCGCCGGGGTTCTGACCCTGTAACTTGTTTAGGGGTTTGTCGCTAGGGGAATTGTCGAGGGAGGAAGGCACTTCCGGTCCGACAGAACTAGGTTGGTTGGTACTAGGGAGGGTTGCGGTGCCCTGTTACCCAAGCAGAAGGGGGTATGAGACCAAGTGAGTTCTGGTTCGAGGACTGAAAGCCGAGACCGACGACTCTTTTGTTGAGGGGGGGATTTTAGGATGATTGGTATTTAGTTTCGACCCCCCTTTTTCCTTTTACAGATGGTTGTTCGGGGGTCTTAAGAATGTTTTTGGGATCTCGGAATTCCTAGCAACTTTTCTTAGGTGGTCTTTGCGGCTGTTATACTCAGGGACCTGTGGCTGTTCGATGCCAGAACGACGCTAGCCGGAGCTGGGGTGTTGCCCTGTGACCTGTTGAGGCAGGAGCATGAGGCCTGGTAGAGAGATCTGGGATGCTTTGGGGTGGGCATCCTACGGGACAGCTAAGGGTTTGTGACGCACCTTCGGAGGGCACGTGCGGAGATGGTGAGAGAGAGAGAGAGAGAGGAGATGGGCACACACGAGAAGCAGTAGCTGAGAGAAGGTCCAGTCCGGTTCGAATGAACGAACAACAGAATGAATGAACCTCCCGCCCTGGGCCTAGGCCGAAGTGATATACTGGCCTAGGTCCAGGTACGGGAAAACCTGGTACCGGACCAGGGTCAGGCCGACGGTCTGAAACTGGTCCGGCCTCACTGTCCGGCCGTAGGGGTACCGCTACACGATCCTCGGACTTGTGAATGGATCAAGCGATACATCAAACACGCTATCCGCTGAAATAGCGGAAACCCAAAAGGAACGGCAAAAGGACCAATCCTAAATGCGGAGCAGGCTCCATGCATGAAAAGGGATGCAATGCAGACTAAGCCTCAAGCCTAATCTATACCATAATGTCTGGTCTGTGTCGACCCAAAAAGTAAAAAAATGTCTGACCTGTGTCGGCCAAGAAAGAGAAAAATGTCTGACCTGTGTCGGCCAAGAAAAAGAAAAATGTATGACCTGTGTCGGCCAAGAAAGAGAAAAATGTCTGTGTCGACCAAGAAAGAGAAAAATGTCTCCTCAGCCAAAGGGGCTGAATATACATCAACACCAGGGCCCTAAAGGCCAAAGAATAACTAAACCGATGTCCTAAGTCGAAAACCAATGTGGCACAGTCTCACGTACCCTGTACACAATGCACAATACCTCAAGAAAAGAGAAAGGGACTCAGTCGCATGGCAGAAATAGGAATGGGTGGGAAGGCGGCAGGTACAACTCTGAGAGTAAACTCCAAGGGGGCACCCACACAACCAGGTAAGGGGTCATCAGGCTCAGAGGGGGAGTAACAACACGACACCGGGCTCAATGGAAACCATCAAACGCGTACCGCCAGCTGAAAGGGTGGAAGGGCACTCACACAAGGGAGCACACATAAGGTGAGCCTGGAAGGAGAGAGGGTTATGCCGGCATAGACATGTAGCCAGAAGTCGCGAGCAAGGAAAACGTACACTCCAGAGGAGGGTGCGCAGCATAAGGTAAGGCAGAAGGGAGGCAAGCGGACACACCCACCTAGACAGGGAAAATAGGGGTCATCATGCGACTGAAGGGTAAGCTCGAGGGTGGTAGATAGGTAGGAATGATGGGAACTCTGTAGCCGAAAAAGTGAAGTAGTCCATTGATGAGTCTCGAGGCTGAAGTCGAACCGAAGTAGCCTGGATGAAGTAGGAGTACTGCAAAAACCGAATAGAAGTCCGGAGCAATGCGACAGGTACTCTGGTACTGAGGAGCAGCACTGAGGTCGAAAGTCGAATGTAGAAGCCGAATGTAGAAGCCGAATGTAGAAGCCTAATGTAGAAGCCGAAACCGGGAGCTGCTGCATAAGTGTCCAGGAATGGTAAAAGATAGAGAGGGTATGGGGGATATAGATCATTCACGAAAACGAGAAGGAAGTCGATGGGTACAATGAGGGCGAGAGGAATGAACTGCAACAACAGGCGGAACCACATCCACAGGGGGAGGAGGAACTCAGGCGGGTACCAGTGGAGCAGGAGGACCCATCGATGGAGGAGGGGGAATGTTCGTGGTCATAGAGGTAGAAGGGTCAGTAGTAGAAGGATGAGAAGTAGGGGGGGAGGATGATGAAGGGAAAGGATGAGCACGATTGTAAGCACGCACGAAAGTCATAGCATGCTTCAGGTGCTCAAGAGGCTCCCAAGTAGACTTCTTGTCAGGATAACCCTTCCATCGAATGAGATACTCGAGGCGGGGAGGGTCACCATCAGTCATACGCCGGGACGCAATATCAGAGACGACAAACTTCTCATGACCCTCAATGATGATGGGAGAGGGGTGAGGGTAAGGTCGACCATGGAACTCAGGGGGAGACCGTCTGAAGGGGTGCAAAAGAGATACATGGAACATATCATGTAAGTTAGCGCGGTACATGGAATCGGGGAGCTTCAATTTGAAGCTCACCAGACAGTCATGATTGGGTCCGGCAGGTGCAAGAATGGTGCATGGACCAATGTATCGACGTCTGAATTTCCGAAGTGTGTCAGCTTCGGGCTGGAAGTGACGTGCGTCGACAAGAACCTCGTCGCCAACTTTGAAGGGATGGTCGATGCGAGAGCGGTTAGCGCGAGTGGCCATGCGAGTCTGGGAGTTAGCAATGCTCTTGCGAGCCTTGCTAAGGAGCGCATCCATCTCCTTTACCTTGTCATCGAGGGCAGGGCATTTGGTGTCGGGATGGATCTGAGATGGACGAAGAAGGTTAGATGGGACTCGGGGATGGTATCCCAAGTCACAGTAGTAGGGAGACATGCGAGTGGCAGGAAAAATAGCATGGTTATAAGCAATCTCTGCGTGAGCAAGATGTAGATCCCAATCAGAGTCGTTCTCAACAAACTTCTTGAGGATACTCCCAAGAGTTTTGTTGGTAACCTTGGTCTGTCCATCTGACTGGGGGTGATAGGAGGAGGAGAGGCGGATATCGGAGCCATAGATCTCATGGAGTCCACGCCAAAAATGAGAAGTAAAGCGGGGATCGCGATCAGAGACGATGCTGGTGGGAAGACCGTGATGGATGGCAATACGGTTGAAAAACAGAGAAAAATAAAGCAATCCATTTGTGAATCATAAGAGGAGCACCAGTCAAGGCAACTCCGAGAGGTCACGCCACCAACGAGCCTGGCGAGAAGTGAGCTTAGGCTTCGTCTGGAAGGCGGCAAGGACAGAGTTGTCCGTCAAAATGGTGAAGGTATGACCGTGCAAATGATGACGCCACTTCTTAATAGTGTAGACCAGCGCAAGGACCTCACGCTCGTCGGCAGTATAGTTACGCTCAGCGGGAAGTAGCTGTCGAGATAAATAAGCAACAGGACACTCTCCATCGCGAGACTCGACTGTACCGTCATCAGCGACGTCAGGAATATAAGGGGGTGGGGCCCCTGGGGGGGTGGGCTCGATGGGTGCAAGATGAGCTGCAGTCGCTTGAGGTGGAGGTGGGAAGCGAGGAATGCGAGGGAGACGGGACTCTGTGGAATCGGGAGGAGTAGAGGGGGCTGGATAGATCTGGGAGAGAACAGCTCCAATAGCAAAGTCAGATGCGTCGGTGGTGACGATGAATGAACGCGAGTAGTCGCGTAAGTGTAAGACAGGAGCTGACGTGACAAGCCGCTTGAGGGAGCGGAAAGCATCCTCGTGAGCCGGGGTCCAATGAAAAGGTAGACGTCCGCGGGTCACGGTGGTAAGCTGGGAAGAATACTGCGCGTAGTTTTTAAGAAAATGACCATAGTAGTTGGTCAACCCAAAGAAACTACGCAGCGCAGGAAGAGAGGTAGGAGTGGGCCAGTCGACAATGGCCTGAATCTTCGAGTCGTCCATGTGGAGTCCGTGCTCAGAGACCTGATGCCCAAGGAAGTCGACTTTGGGTTGAGCGAAGTGGCATTTGGAGAGCTTCGCATAAAACTCATGGTCGTGTGATCGCTGGAGGACAGTGCGGAGGTGGGTCAGATGCTCCTCTAAGGTACGACTGTAGACCAGGATGTCGTCGATGTAGACTAGAACCGAGTCCTCAAGAAGGTCTTGGAACATTGTGTTCATAGCCGTCTGGAAGGTGGCAGGGGCATTACGGAGACCGAAAGGCATGACGGTAAACTCGTAGTGCCTAGAACGAGAACGGAAAGCGGTCTTAGGCTGGTCCTCCTCGGCTACGCGGATCTGGTGATATCCGCTACGAATATCGATCTTCGTGAAGAAGTGGTGGCCTGAGAGGCGGTCGAACAGATCATCCGCACAAGGCATAGGGTAACTGTTTCTGACCGTGTACTCGTTGAGACCGCGGTAATCGAGGCAGAGGCGGAGAGTGTCATCCTTCTTGCGATCGAAGAGGACAGGTTCACTCCAGGGGGACGTACTTGGTCTAATGAAGCCCTGACGAAGTAGCTCGTCAATTTGGCGTTTAAGTTCCTAGGCTTCGGGAACCGAGAGGCGATATGGGGCGCAATGCTGAATACGGTAGTTAGGTTCGAGCCGGATGTGGTGCTCGATATCGTGCATAGGAGGAATGCTGCTATAAGAGACGGTCGGAGGAAAAACATCGCGATACTCGCGAAGGAGGGCCGCAACGCTAGGCTGCAAAGTCGATAGGAGGTTGTCAAACTCCTCGGCTGCAGCGGCGTTTGAAGCAGGGGTGGAAGGAGTCGGTATGGGAATAGGTACTGATGGCGCCTCCATGGAACAAGATGCAAGAAGGTGAGATGAGGTAGCAGGGGTGGAGGGGGTTGAGGGGGCTGAAGGATCAGGAGCCTCGGGACGCTAAGGGAGTGGTGGGTCGAGCTCGACCAACTCAGCGTCCTGATGCATAGAGTTACAGACAAGGAGATCCGTGATGTCGACAATGTAGAGTTCGGCATCAGGCTGACGAAGGATGTGGTGGAACTGAGTCGGTGTCAAGATGGCAACATTGACAGGAAAGGGGGGTGTAGAGTCCGATTTGCCCAACAACGGAATACGGTACTGCTTCCCAGCCTTGGTGTCGAGGACGAGGTCGTTGTGGGTCCAATCGGGGCCAGCATGGGCGAACTGATGGGAGTAGGCAGTGCCAAGAACAAGATCATATATGGTTTCCATGACGTCGAAGGTCCACTGGTCATGGAACCGAGGGGCCTTGCGAAGGCTGTGGGGCATCCGCAAGGGGAAGGAGAATGGAAGATCAGGCACCACTGAATCGACGAATGATTTGGCCTGATTGTCGCCAAGCGTGACAGTGGCAGTGGAAGGGTAGGCGGATGTATAGAGAGATGCCTCCTTAACTACGCGAGGATGAATAAAGTCGTCAGTAGAGCCAGAGTCTCATAGTGCACGATACACTCTAGTAGAGGTCTCAAGGCGCACTGGAATAATCGGTAAGATGCGGTCGGGGTTGTGTAGGCGCTGAGACATTGCGGACAGGGTGCGCTCTTTAAGGCGGAGACGTTCCTGGTGGACCTTAACACACTCAAGGTCCAGGAAGTCAATGATATCCTCGGTTGCAATGAGGGAAGCACTGCAGCGCACCGTGCGAAGAGCACGCCTAATAGGAGGGCGAGGAGGAGGAGGATCATGAGGGACGCTAGGCGAAGAAGTGGAGGCACTGGAGAGTGGGTCAACAATGCTAGAAGCGACCAACGATGACGTCAGGTCCAAGTCCTCAGAAAGAGTAGCAAGCGGGGCGAAGGTAGAATCGCGGGCGGGTATGCCTGCTACTGTGGGAGGATCAGCGGGGCGGGAGATCGCCGCTAGGTGGCTGAGGGGCTGGAGGTCGAGACGGGGGGAACAGCCTGAGGGTGGGCCTGCTGTGCAAAGTGACTCTGGAGGGCGTCTGCGTACGGGCAGGTAGAGGAGGTATGCCCGGCGAGGCGACAGTGGGTGCAGATGCCTCGTGTGCGAAGGTCCTCACTCTCAGCGATGGTCAGGCGGCCGCGAGGGAACACAAAGCCCGCTGGGAGGGGTAGTTGAGTGGTCGTAGAGCGAGTCCTGGAGGATGAAGACTGACGTCAGAAGAGGGCGGAAAGGGCCCGGACAAGACGGTCGTCATGGGAAGAGGCGTCATCCTCCGTGGGGGACTGAGGGTCGGTTCCCTGATCGGGGTCACTCGCAGAGTCATCTGAGGCAGTGCCATCATCAATGCTCGACGGGTGACGAAGCAGCACATGCAAGCGACGGGAGAGGGATCGTCCAGAGCCTCTACGAGGTCCATGACGGTATGTGGAGGACTGTCGAGGCTGGGAGGGGCGAGACGCTGCAGTAGTTGCAGAGTGGGCAGTGGCGGGCTGAGACGTGGGGCCAACTAGTGGGGCATAAGTGAGATGAATGGCCCGAGCAATGTTGAAAGCCTCTGGCAAGGTGGGGATCGAATATGCCAGCATCTGCAGCTGGAATGGATGGGGTAGGCCTGCCCGAAATCGCTGGATCATGGCGTCCTCGGATATAGCTGTGATGGGAATCTGGGCGCGTACACGGTGGAATGTCGTGATGTATGACTCTAAGGCATTGTCGCCACCAAGCCATCTGATCTCAGCCACACGAATAATCGGGTCGCGGGTGGGCGCAAGGCGAGAAAAGTACTGCTGAAGGAAGTCGCGAAACTCGAGGTAAGACATGCCCTCATGTACGCCGCGCTGTGAGCGGAGGGCGACGAAGTCGCGCCAGGTGGAGGCTGCACGGCCTGTAAAGCGAGAGGACATCTCGATGGGCCACAGTTCCATGGCAACACCTTGGAGCTCGGAGGACCTGCCGTCAAACTGTGGAAGGTGATCCCGTCGAAACTGTGGAACATAGGTTGGTGGTTGATAGTGGGTAGGGAGAGTTAGAGCCGATTGTGACAAGAAGACAGAGGAAGTAGTGGCACCAGCAGAACCACTCGAAAGAGCGGGGAGTCGGGGTAAAGGTCCCTGACACATCGTGGTGGCTGGTGGTGGGAGTGAGAAATGCATCGCAGCGGCCTGTGTCTGATGCTGTCGATAGATGAAAGGGGTAGCAGGTTGTGTCAAGAGGTGGGGAGGTAGGGGTTGACCTCCTTGGAGTAGGCGGATGTGATCATGTGCCAGGGTAAGCTGGCGTTGGAGCTCGGCATTCTGTGTCCTGGGTGTGGGGGGGGTGGGCGGAGGGGGGAAGAAGTGGGGGGTGATGAGGGAGGTGCCGTGGAGACTACCGTCGAGGAGATGGCGGAACATGATGTCATGGGTTCTGAGGAGGGAGGTGCAGGGGTAGATACCTGAGAGGCAGAGACGGCTGCAGAGGAAGGGTGGGGATGGGATGAGGACATACAGCCAGTGGAAGAAGCAAGTGTGTAGATGACGCCTGTCGAAGAAGGAGAGGAAGCTGGCAAAGATGCACATGAGGCGGGTGGGGGGGAGGATGCACTGGTACGGGGCTCCAAATGTGACACACGGTCCGACAGGGATGAAAGGTCACTATGGAGGGCTGTGATTTTGGCCTGCATCTGCTGGAGGAGGGCCAATACTGGGTCTGATTGGGTGGTGGGGCCCGAACTGGTTGCCATAGGGGTGGCCACTGGGTCGGCTGGGAACGCAAGTCCTTCGCTGGTAGAGCGGGAGGGGCTCGCAAATTCGGTAGCCTGCATGGGGTCAAGGGATGGAGAAGGTGAGGGGGGAGAACTGGGGCGGGGGGGGCGCTCAGTGGCCGCAATCGGTGCGTTAAAGCGAGCGCGTCGGTTTGTGGCGCGAGCGTCCCGGGCGCGATTTTGGAGTGCGCGCTGATGGGTGTCACGGGGAGCCAGGTTGGTACACAGAAAGAGGAGTAAGGAACT
>BFEA01000048.1:486616-530057 GCA_003427395.1 Chara braunii
CTATGGTAGGTCTGGGGGAGTAGGGGTGCATGGGTCCTCCCGGCAAGTGGAGCAGAATGGATGCACTTTATGATCAATCTTCTCCAATATTCCCGCCTGGCAGTGCTTATGGCAGCCTGGCGAATGAGGTCCTCGCATGAAAGAAAACAACAGTCTTTTGGATTCCAACAGGCAAGGACCACCGTGGCTGATACAATAACATCCAAGAGACATGCTGACTGGAAAGACTTTCGTGCCAGGCTCGACCAAGAAGCTGAAGGCCCCAAGAAGGACCAGATTATCGAATCCTTCCAGGCCACCTTTTTTTTTTTTTTTTTTTTTTTTTTTAAGACTTGCTGAAAACCATGGTAGGCAGGGTGGTAAAAGCATCCCTCCCTAGTATGGTTTCCTGTTGGTCACTCCATCTATTGGTGGGGAGCTGCAGCTGCTGGAAAACGGGTCCAGCGTCCCTTTACAAAATGGAAAGACTAATAATGCAGATAGCGAACAGGCTTGAACCTCTTCACCCAGAGTAGGGCGCCAGATGGGAAAACTTTTAATCCTAGCTCATTACAGTGCCTATCTCTTGCTTACAAGTGACTCTTCAAGACTCTGATTCGTCATTGGCCTCTAGTCCATGCCAAGACAATGGGACAACAGCAGTGGGGGATGGGGGGAAGGGGTTAGGGAATTCTAACATTGACCGAAGGGGAATGGAGGGGTCTACCTCAGACCAGTAATCAGTTTGTAATTCCTTTGTATTTTTTGCCCTTCGTCTCCTGTCTCTCCATTCCATTCTATCCTTCCAATCTTTCCCCCTTTGTCCCCCCCGAGCCAGTCACTGCTGAAGGATTTGAATGCTTTGAGTATGTCTGCTTTTGAGGAGTTGTGCAGTATTTTGTCTTTTGYCTTTTCCCACTGCACCAGGATATCATTTTGTACTTGCTGTTTGATAATGTCAGTAAATTYTGGGCYGTCGAGTCTCACTTTTYCCCATTCRTAGGTGCATSYTCRTTGCCATATTGCCCAGATTATTGCTCTTCTTCCAAGTGTGAATAGATTCTGGGTGAAATTGTCTATTTGATCTGGGGACCAGACCTCAAGAAGGATTACTTTCCAGCCCCAGGGCCAAGGATGAGAAGTTTCCAGCTGTCCCCAGATGCGATCCCACCATCTCCATAACCAAATGGAACCTGGGCATGCCAAAAACATATGTTCTATAGTCTCCAGGATCTTCCTGCTGGGGAAGGCTGATTTACAAAGATTACACCAAGGTTCTGCCAGCCCCTTTTTTCTAGAGAGGACCTGCTGATTAACCAATCGTTAGTGGGGAGGCAGCGATGTTCTATTTGCCACTGCATTGAGGCAATCTTGGATGGCTTTGATTTTACATCTCTGAACCAGCGAACTAGTCTCAGATCTTCCTTACTTAGGTTTAACTACTGCATCCATCTCGTTACTACTCTGTCCTTGAGGTTAATTACAGGTCTGAACATTCGATAAGTTGATTTAACTGTTAGGGAGTGTAAAGATCGAGTGAAGTTCCTTCCTTTCTTGTTGTTTGTAGTCCATGTCCAGCCTGCTGGGTCTAATGGAAGATCCGAGATATCGAACGTTGGTCTAAATGCTAGCCATGATGAGGAATCCTTTTGAAGGACCCTAATTCTGAAAACTTGGTCTTTTGACATCCATTAAGTTGTGTTTTCAGGGAGGTAAGTTACTAAATTATCTTCTTTTAAGAGGAATAAACGTATGAGAACTGATGAATCTTGGTCGGGGGGGATAAGGACGTTACCCACAACGTGGGGATTATTCCTTATACCCACCCAATCACTTTCCTGCAATGTCTTTCCTTTCCTGAAAATCCGAATCCAATCTAAAGGAATTAGGTCTACAATCCTGTCTAGATTTTCATTCACGTGATGACAGTATTTCAGTCTAGTGTGCAGGATTTCGGGGAGAACCCAGTCTCTATTGGTTTCATCCCAAATGTCTTTGATTCTTATTATTCTTTTTTTTATCCAGCCCTTCCAAGGGTTATCCATGCAATGTAGAGTATAGCCTTGGGAGTCCCTGATCCATTCATTGTTGAAGATTGGCTGTCGGATAATCTCCTCCCACCTGTTGAGGGGTTGCTTGTCAGGCAAAGGAATTTTTCTCCAGGTCTTAAGGATTTTTGTCCAGAATGGGTCTTTACTAATGTCTTGTCTTGCCGCTTCTCTATCTGTGAGTTCTTGGCCAGTATGGTTTCTTTGTATGCTCCTTGGGATTGACCATGCTCTGTTCTCTAGCCACAATGTTGGATCTACCTCACTCCCAGTGGGGGGTGTTAGTCTTCTTATTTGCTCCCATGCCATGACACTCCAAGGTGTCAGTGGATTAAAAAGGAGTCTCTTATTCCATTGTATGGATAAGACCTTAGTTTGAGTTGAGGGGTCGATGATCCCCAGCCCCCCCTTTGATTTGGGTTGTATGATGGAGGACCAGGCCACTCTGCTGATGATATTCTTGTAGTCATGGTTGCCTCTCCATAGGAAAGCTCTGAGTAATTGTTGAAGAAATTTAGTTGATGGTTCATTTAATGCCCATATTGCCGATTTATACCAGGTTGAGGCTAGGATTACATTATTAATCACTAGAGAGCGACCCATAATAGATGTGGGTTTGTTTTTCCATAGTTGAAATTTGGAATGGACACTTTGCATAATACTTTCGTCATTAGTCGTCGGTTTTCCTTCTACTGATAAAGAAATGTCAAGGATTCTGATTGGTGTTTCCTTCGGAATCCACTTGATTCGAGGGGTTTCTGGAGGCCTCACCCCTTGATGGTTAATCCACCATCCAAGGGTTTTATCTCCCCAATTGACCTTCATGTCAGATAATTCACTAAATTTCTCTGATAAAGCTTTAATTGCTTCCAAATTCTCTTTGGTTACATCCACCATCAATGAGAGATCATCCGCAAACAGGGAACATATAGGAATTGCATCTTCTGGGATTGATGAGATCTGTATTCTCTTTATGTTCTTGTGCTCACTGAGATTGGCAGTCAGGGCTTCCATAATTATGATGAACAGGAAGGGAGTCAGGGGGTCCCCCTGTCTGACCGATCTCTGTAAGTTAAATGGTGGGGCGATATTGTCATTTATGTTAATTCTAGTAGATGCTTTTTGGTGTAGGATTTCTATCCATCTCCTGAAATTGGGACCAAAGTTCATTTTTTTTAGGCATTTGTCCAAAAAAAAACAGTCCACATGATCATATGCTTTCTCAAAATCAATAAAGATGAAGGTTGCATTGTGTTTGGACTGGCGAGTGATTCTTAAGAGTTCGTTTATAAGGAGGATGTTATCTTGGATGTTACGACCGGTAATAAACCCTATTTGTGCCGGGTGAATAATATCTGCTATGACATTTATCATTCTATCAGCTAGTGCTTTGGATACAAGCTTGTATACGACCGTTAGTAGGGTGATGGGTCTGTAATTTCTAATATTAGATTTGTCTCTTTTTTTGTGTAATAGTGTTAAGACTCCTTGATTTACAATGTCACCCATTTTCCCAGTCATCCAAACCTCCTGATAAAAATCCACAAGATCTTGAGAAAGGTGATCCCACATGACTTCCCATAATTCCTTGGGAATACCATCTATTCCTGGTGTTTTTTCTTCCTCTATTAAAATTAAAGCCTTCCAGATTTCTTCCTTAGATAGTGGTAATTCTAACTTTTCTTTTTGAAGTTATGTGATAGTCTTTTTCAGTGGGAGAAGAAATTCATCTATCTCTGTAGATCGCTGGGGTTTGGAGGTGGCAGTGATTTGGGAGATGAACAGTTCTTTATAGAAATCCCTGGTTATCCTAGTACTGGCGGCTGTGGATGTGGCTAGCGGTGCATTTCTATCAAAAGGATCCGCCAGTGTTTCAATTGTAATTCTACCTACTCTCGCTCTGGCCATAAAGAAGAATCTCGCGTCCATGGCTCCTTCCATCTGTTGTTTGTTAAGTTTTCCTCTGATCCTGGCCCCTTGCCATCTGTATTCTTTGAAGTTGAGCAGTTGGTCATCCAATTCACTAATTTCCACTGACAAGGATTCTAAGTCTTCTGGGGATAATGAGTTAGTCTCCTTTTCTTGAAGATCTTGAATTTTAGTATGTAATTCTATTTCCTGTTGATGTCTTAGGTTGGCCAAAACTTTGGAATATTCATTACATTTACGGCCTAGGAACACCAGACCGCTATTGAACCATTCTATGTCATTGGTAAATAGGTTTCTTTGTTCCCTCCAAAATTTTCATACATCTTCAAGATACTTTGTGAAGTTGGGATCCTTGAGGTGGGATGTATTCAGTTTGTAGTATCCCTTGCCTTGATCTGGTTTCTTGTAAAAAGAAAAAACTGCTAATGTCAACGAATGGTCCAGACCAGGGAAAGATTTGCGTGGCAATATATTAGTAATTTGAAGCGAGCCTTGCAATTCCTCTAATACTAATATAAGGTCAATTCTAGATTTAGTATTTTTATTCGCTTGGTTTTTCCTGAAACACGAAAAAGATTTTGTCGTTGGATTGAGTCTTCTGAATGAGTCAAAGAGGTTGGATGAGTGACATAAGTTAGCTATTATTTGTTCATCATTTTCTATGTATGCGGGGCATGGGGAGGGGATCGACCACCTGTCCAAGTTACGGTCCGGCGCTGCATTGAAGTCCCCGGTCATGATGACTGGGATTCCAATTGGCAGTCTATGAAGTATACCTTCAAAAAAAACTTGGCGTTCGGATGGCTCGTTTGGCCCATATACATCGAGTATACTTACCACTTCATCCTCCACCTTGGCGAGGATATAGATCCATCTGCCCTCCTGTTTATCCGCTTCCCATTTTAGCACTTCTACCTTGGACTCCGGAGAGATCCATATGGCAACTCCTGCACTGCCCGGTCTGGGGGTGTGCGATCTAAATGTTGTATGGGGCCACATTTCCTTATGGTTATAGTCATGTAGAGGTGTGTCTAATAAATGTGTTTCTTGGATGCAAACCACGTCTGGCCATTTCCTGTCTCCCACTCCTTTAAGGAGTTCACTTATCGTTTGTCTCTTATTCTTCTTGGCAGAGGCGAGACCATTGACGTTGAGAGATCGTAGATCCAAATCTGCATTCCTTTTCAGCAATTTCCAGTTTTTATCTTTGTTATACAACACATCTATAAGGCTCACCTCATTCATTTTTCCTTTCATTTACAAATTTTTCCAAGGCCCTGTATCCAAGATTCCCCCTCTCCGAAGGGATGCTTTCTTCAGAATTCTGAGTAGAAGAGAAAGAACATGCTCCTCGGACCAGAACTGGCTAGCCTTAATCTTGAGAATTTTTAGATCCTTGAGAGAGTCTTCCGCCATCCATCTCAGGCCAACTGCATCCAGAGCCTTGTATCTTAGGTAAACATCACTTTCAGCAACCTTTTCAGTCTCTGAAATGAGTATTAATGTTGCCTTCCCCCCCTGGGGGGAAGAGGTGTGCAATAGATTTGGAGAGATGTGAGTAAATGTTTAATAACCCAGTTCCATTTTCAGTGGTGTCCTGGATGGCGATGAGAGAGGGATCCATACCTTGGACTGTGATTTTCCCATACTGAGAATCTTTGGTTTCCGAAAGCCCCGCTTCCCAGCGTCCTTCCTTATATCTAACTGGAAGTATGATGGTCCCTGGTTTAGAAAGAAGAGGTGACATTGCACCCTCTTGCAATCTCGCTCTTAACTTCTGCCTTTTACTCATAAGGTCACGCAGATAAGGGGGTGAATAGAGAAGAGAGTTGACACTCCATAGCATAGGTTGTTCCTTCCTCAGTGACTGAGGGGTATCTTGAGTGAGATCTATCTCCTCATTTTGACTCTTTATTTCCAGTGTGCTTTGTTGTGTTCCTGTGTCTTTTCTTTCCTTTCCTTTGTCTATGATGTCTGTCTCCCACTCAATCAGAGAGGATTTCGATTTTGGGCTCTTTTTCTCTCCTGAATCGTCGTTTAATTGTAGAAATTTTCTCTCCCCTGTGATTGGGGAGATAACTTCTACCACCCTCACCCCTTTTTCTTTTTTACCCTTCCAGCTTCTTATGTCAGGTATGAGTAATCTCTGTTCGTGAACCAGCTGGTTGCCTGCATCCTAATCCTGTGCCAGCAAGCTATTTGCTCCCTGCACCTTCTGTCCTTGGACCAGGGAAGTGATGGTTACCTGATCCTGAACCAGCAGGACATCTACAGCTTGTTGTGGAACAATTGATAACTGTCAGTCCTGCCGTATGTGAGGAACAATGGAGTTCTGACCCAGAGGGGTGATTGATACCTGCTCCTGAACAAGCAGGTCATCTGATACCTGATCTTGAATCAACATGTCATCTACAGCTTGCTGTGAAACAGTTGGAAACTGCCACTCCTGCTGCTGGTGAGGAACAATGGAGCCCTGGCCCTGTGCCAGCTGGCTGTATACTCCCTGCTGTCTCTGCCCTTGAACCAGGGGAGTGGCTGTTGCCTGATCCTGAACCCGCGGGCCTTCTACAGCCTGCTGTGAGGAAGCCGGAAGTTTCCTGTCCTGCTATTGGTACGGGGTAATGGCCTTGGTATTCTTCCACTCCAGTTGGGGAGTGGTGTCGGACTCAGTAACCATGCCAGCTTGTGAAAAGGAGGTAATGTCATTCTGTTGATCGAAAGGAGTAATGGTCATTCCATTATTTGGGTCCTCCTTGGCCCATGGGACCGGGAGAACTGCTTCAAGCTCTGAAACCTGTCTGGAAACCAAGTGTGATGAACGCGATGGGTTCTGGCTGCTTTCGTGAGACATCTTTTTTGGCCTTCCTTTCCTTTTCATCTTGATGTTCTGATTTCCATGTTTGGGTGTGAGGGGGAGTCTGCGAAGTATTTTCGTGTAGTTACAACATTTTTTCTGAGTCTTCTTCCCCTCCCCATTCTCAGTTTTGTGCAGCTGTTGTTTATCCTTTCAGGACCTTTTCTTTGTGGCCAGTTCTTTGATCCTCCTAAAACCTCGAGTTCCCAGTATGTGTGGTACTTGCCTGATATATTGATGAGCCGCAGGATCTGCTGGGCTTTGAGGAATTGTGGAGGTAAGTTTAGTCATCACCCTCTGGTTGACAATATGCAGCAATCTATTGCACATGTCACTCCATTCAAGGCTCGGGGTGAGACCATACTGGAGTGTTGTTGATCAGAATCACAGGTTGTGCACTCTGGACCAACAACATAACCTGCGATGGCAACCCTGGCTCTCTAAGGAGAGACAGTTGGAATTCTTGCCGACTGACCACTTTGTCATCAACTTCCAACCAACAGATTTTGTGCTGATTCCCCCCTCCCCCCTCCCCCAGACTTCCCAGATCCTTTTCCCCTCCCTGGCCACACATTCATGGAACTAAGTTGGTACGGGAGGGAGTAGGGAGTAGGCAGTGAGAAGGGAGGGTAGGGGCTCCTATCTCTGGTCGCCCTCTGGAGTAAGGAAACCCCCGGCCTCACCACTCCCAGCACCTTTCGCTGTCATTTTTATATAACTTTTACATTTTAAAAAACTTCATCATGAGTTGCAGTTGGGCTGATGTGACCGCTTTTCTCCCAAACCCCCTGCATGCCTCCCTCATAAACTTGTTACGATTCTGGTCATTCCCAAAATGCAAATTCACACCACCCAATTGCGAAAGAAATGAAAGCACTTGCAAAGAGATAGAGACCAAAGAAGAGAGAAAGAAGGAGAACGGGAAAAAGAAGAAGAAGAAGAAGAAGAAGAAGAAGAAGAAGAAGTATACCAGCAAGACCAATGACAATCCCCCCTTCTCTCTCCACCTTCCTCCTCCTCCTTGATTTCACCAATATTATTATTCTTCCCAATAATAATAATAACAATGAGTGGATGAACCAGAATCAATATCCGAAGTTCCCTCTTACTGCTGACACAACAATAGGTCCACCATAGTCATAGCTTCCCCCTTCTTCCTTCTCTCACATGCCTAGGCTATGGCGGACTACTAAGGGTCCTGCCCTCCTGTCCAAAGGACAACCCAAAGCAGCTATGGCGCTGCACTCCTGTCCAAAGGACAACACAAAGCACCTATGCCGCTGCTCACTAAGTCGCCAAGCCTGACTCTGACTCAAGCTTCCTTGGTGTGGCATGGCCCCAACTGGGGCCTTCCAGATGCAGTGCCCAACAAGGTGATGAAAATGGTGTCCACTATGGCCAGGTAGGTACCTCGCCACTCTCCTCCTCCGCCCCCTTCTTCCTCCTCCTCACGCTGGGCTGCTTGCCATAGCCAGGCTGAGCGCCCAGCTGCTCTCCTTCTACAGGCAGCGCTCCCAAGTCCAGCGCTTGGCTCCAGCAGTATGTCGCCAATCCTTGCACACTGCAAAATAAGGAGGAGCTGCTTGCTCCTCCCGAAGATATAGCGTCCTACTGGCCTCTTGGGCGGTGACTTCCTAGGCCGAGCGGCCTCCCAGCAACCGGTACTCTCCCTTTCGGAGAGAAACATCATTGCAGACTCTGATATCGTCCGGACAGGCCCTAGACTCAGGCTACTTGGACTGGTACCGGCGTACCTCTAACCTACTGCTATTGGGCCTCTAAAAATGTCAACTTTTGTCTTCTTCTGGTCGGTCTCCAGTACCCGACACTTCTACCATTACTTGAGTGGTACCAGCCTACCTGCTACTTGAGAGTGTTTTTTTCGCTCCTCTAAGTGTCGTGGGCCTACCCCCGCTACTTGAGTGTTTTCCCCTCTGGAACCCTCAAAGTCACGGCCACAGGTAAGTACCGGCCCTGCGAGGCCTTTCAACCAAGAAGTACCCTTGCGGGTTACACACACAATCAGGGTGACAAGCACTCAGACAGGCACGCAGACCAGCAGGCACGCACACACACAGACTCAGAAATCACAGCAGAATGCGGGAATCTCAACAAGGCAAACATTCCAGCGGCAAATCCCAAAAATCGACAGTTTTCTCAATCTATGTTTTGATGGGTCATTACACTACCCCCCTTTAAAGAGCGAGGTCCCTTCGAGCGAGTAACTCATTCGGAGTCGTCACAAAAGGCGTCGTAGGCGTAGATCAAAAAGAGAGATTTGGTATAACCATGAGGAGTGAGTTTTGCAGAAAACTCAGCAGCCTGTCCATCAACGATCTGTCGTTCATAAGCGTTAACAACACATGGAACATTCTTTAGCAACTTTTTTTGGTCGATCCAGTATAACTCGTTTAGCGGGTGATAAAGGAAGTGGACTTTGTACTGTCTGTTCCTCCCTCTACCTTCATGGAAACAATTATGTCTATTTCGTGGCCACGGTTGATAGCATGAAGTATCATAAGATCTCGGAAGGGAAAAGTTTGATCATCAATGTGGGGGAACAGTTTGGATGCATGAAAGACCGGATACGTACGCAGATGAGGAGGTACGTCGATTACGTATAAAGGGCTAAACTTGTCATCTCCTACCACCTTCAGAACCTGTGAAGGACCATAGTACAATGGAAGAAGCTTTCGTGGTACTCCCTCTTCTTCGAAAAATTATGACATCTTGATCCAGACATAACTTCCTACTTCGAAATTCCTTGCTTTGCGTGACTTGTTAGCATGTTTGATCATGGCATGCTGACGCTTGTTCATTGCTGCAATAGCAACTTTGAGCAAGCGTGCATATTTGGCATTGTAGCCAGGCATGTCGGTCGTCAATCCAGGTGACTGATCGGGGAACAAATAGGAGAGAGGATTGTGCAACTGCCAACCGTATTGCATCTGATTTGGTGTCACGCAGATCGCGGAGTGCATGAAGTTGTTGTACAACCCCGTCATTCTGCATGATTCCTTGTTCCACATATTCTGGTTGGGAACAATTAACGCGCGAAGTAGTTGAATGACGGTCTGGTTGATCTCCTCAGCCAACCCATTGGCTCCGGGGTGTCGACCAGAAGTCATGTTGAGTTTAATGTTGTAGATTTGAGCAGTGAAATCCTTCCAATCTTTACTAATGAACCTGGTGTCCCGATCACTCACAATAGTTTTCAGGAGGCCAAACTGCAGAATATACTGCTGATGAAATTTTTTGATCACAAGCTCAGTTGGGGCATGAGGAGGTAAAGGAATCAAATTCAGAAATTTGGAGAAACGATCTATGATGACCATGACTTGTGAATTCCCTTCTTCCCTCATCTTTCCCATATCTGTGAAATCGATGGAAACCGACTCACCGGGTCCATCAAGAATAGGGAGGGTTTCAGGAGGTCATAAGACTTATGCCTATGAACCTTGGTTCTCTGACAGACGTGACATTCAACAATAAACTTCTGAGTAGATCCCTTAATTCCCGGTCAATCAAACTATTGCAAAAGACTTTCATAAATCTTCTCAAAGCCCAAGTGTTCACTCTGACCATGTGCAAAATCCAAGAAATGGGTCCAGAGAGGCGCATGGTTGGGTACACACAAATGATCAAACCTCTCATACTGTCGGAATATAAGACCCTCACACTTATGAAAATCAGGCTGGCTGCTAGGGTCAGCCTTGATCTGCTCAAGGATGAGACTAAGGTCCGAATCCTTGGCAGTGTGTTCGACCAGATCCTCCTTCAGTTTCTTCGGAGGTCATATAAGTTCACAAGGCAAGTCAAGAACTCAGGATAACGAGACAAAGCGTCAGCGATACGATTATAACATCCTTTCTTGTGTTTCAGTTCAAAATTGTAAATATCAATGTCATGCAGCCAACGGTCAGCGTCGGAGAGAGATCAGTTTGTGTTTTGATTCACTGTAAGGTCTGATGGTCTGAATAAACCTTGAAGTGACGACCCAAAAGGTAGTGCTTCCAATGCGCGAACGCCTCTCGCAAGGCATAGAGCTCACGCATATATGTGGAGGTAACTACCTTGTGGTTGGGCATGCGTTTGTTGTAATACTCGAATGGACGCAGACCATCGCCATCATTTTGTTGCAGCAGTGCACCAATCCCATTCTGGCTCGCGCCTGTAATGACCACAAACGTGAGGTTGGGATTCGCAATGCGGAGCACAAAATGACTTACCAAAACCTTTTTCAAGGCCTGAAACGATGTCTCGCATTTCTCATACCATGCATAAGCAACATTTTTGTTTGTTAGTCTCGAGAGTCGGTGAGCAATGGCATAAAATTTGGGCACAAATTTTCGGTAATATGAAGCCAAACCAAGAAAAGAACGCAGTTCGCGTACATTTGCCGCTTGAGGCCACTTTCGTATGATTTCAACCTCGGTTGCCTCAGGCTCAAGACCGTTTGCAGACAACCGGTGCCCAAGATAGATGATGTTGTCCCTTTCAAACTCATATTTCTCTAAGTTGAGGTGCAGTTGTGCCTCCTTGAGAACCTACAAGACTTCCTAAAGGTCCTTGACATGCTCTTTCACGGACTTGCTGAAAATCAGAATGTCGTTAAGGTAAACAACAACAAACTTGTTGAGCTGATGGCGGAGAACCTTGTCCATGAGGCACTGAAATGTGGTTGATGTATTCATGAGACCGAGGAGCATAACAATGAATTTGTACAACCCATCGCGTGTTTTGAATGCAGTTTTGTGTTGGTCGTTCGGATCAACTTCAATCTCGTGGTAGCTAGACTTAAGGTCGATCTTGGAGAAGACCTTGCACCCATCTGCAACAATCTAGCAAATCATTTATGCGAGGCAAGGGATAAATATTCTTTCTGGTGATACGATTTAGGCCACGATAGTCGATACACATTCGGAGTTTGCCTCCTTTCTTTGACACAAACAGGATAGGTGCACCGAACTTAGACTCACTAGGCCTAATCTATCCACGATCAATCATGTCGTCAATTTGTCTCCTCAATTCCTCCAACTCACCCTGCCCCATACAGTAGACGCAACCTTTTGGAGGAACACTCCTTTCTATTATCTCGATCTTATGTTTGACCGAACGCTCAGGAACTCCACGAGGTTCAGTCAGAACTTCTAAAAACCGATGTAATAGACGGTGAATGTTTGTTGGGACTTCCGGTGGAGGATCATCCTCATCAGGAGAGAGAAAATCAGATTGAGAATTTATAGCAATAACAACCGAATTCGAGGTAGTTGGATCAAAAGTAAACTTATTTCTTACAGTAGTAGTAGATGGAACAGAGGTAGATGTAGTAGAAGTAGAATTATTTTCTGATGTAGAAAATGCAGCAAAAGTAGAAGGCACATGGGTTACACGTACATGCTCAACTTCCTTGCGTCTGCGCACCGATTTGCATAAATTGTTTGCACTCGAAAGAGTCACTAGGGACTCAAGTGTCTCGTCCAACAGAACGGTACGCTCATTCCCCTTTGCATCACGCACCACGTACTGAGTATCTGCCCGCGTGGTCCTTAGACAATGAGCCTTTAACCAGCCCAAGCCAATGACCGCGTCAAAAGGACATTTGTCCAAGATGTAGAAGTTCAACTCATGTGTGACTATGTGTTCTTCATCAAAGGTGACGCGCACACGTTTGACCGCATGTGTTGAAGTGACAACCTCTTGGTTGCCTACCTGGGTCTAACAAAGGTTCTGCAATTCCACTTTCTTCATTCCCAGACCTGCCTTACGAATCATCCCATTAGGAGAAAATAAGTTAGTCGTTGAATCATTATCGACCAGCATGCGGATGTATCGGCGGTTAATGAGCAGCTTAAAGAACATCAGTTTCACACTCCCTTGAACAAGACATTGTTGCTGGAGCTGCAACCAATGTTCCAGGTGAGAGTGGACGTTGACCTCCTTAGTCTCCTCCCAAGGCTCAATGTAAAGTACTTGAACTCCGGCAACCTTGGATTCAACATCGGTCCGGGCTTCAAGAGAAGGCTGTTGATCAGATTCAGGCTCCTTGGAGAGCCCTGCAGCTGACTGATCAGCTACCCTTGTTGTAGAGAGTGCTGATGACTCTTCCATGCCCTTTGCCTGTTTACCTGCAGATGATAGCAATCCTGCACAGCGTGCCCGGGCTTTTGGCAATGCAAGCACACATGCAGTTTGGATCTTCTTTCCCATTCCTTTTGACTAATGCGGAGGGTTTCCCAAGGCTTGGCGGAAGCATCCTCCTATTTCTCAGGAATCTTTGCGTTCTTGGGAAGGTGGGTTATGGTTCCCTTACGAGAGATGGTTAACGGGGGCCCAAATATTCGCCGTTTTCGTTGGCAATTGCGGTGCAAATTTCATCAAAAATTTTAAAAACAAACGATATGAGACCATAGTGCAAACATCAAAAAAGGAAACAGGCCAAAAAGAACGAAAAAAAAAACAAAAAAACACTATGAAACCCTAACACAAAGACACTGTCCGAGTCAAAATGAAGCGTCCAACGAATTCAACAAAATGCCAACTTTTTCATTATTGATCCAAACATGTAAAAACTGCACACATGACGTACCTTAAAGCACATATATATCACACAAAAAGAAAAACAAGAAAAAAAGCAAAAAATCAGCACGATATGACAGTTTCAGTGCAATTCGGTGCAAAATTCGTCGAAAATAACACCCCTGGTTAACCACGTGTGTCCCTTACCTGAACAACGGTTAGACCCCTTGCTTGAAGCAGTTTTTTTAAAGGCATTACATTTTTGTCTTCATTGATATCAGACTCAAGGGCTGATGTAGAACAACCCATATCAGAGTCCGGCTCTAGATCGTCATCTACAGACAGATCATCCCCGTAGGACTGATCCTCGACCTCCCGATATTCATACAGGGCAAGCTGGTTGCTGCTTCCGTACCACTTGCGTCGTAAAGTTTTACCTGCTGGTGTTTTTGCACGCCTAGCGAGGTCTTTGGCTTCTAGGTTGGCTAGATTCGTGAAGAGTTCATGCCAGGTCGAATGCTCTTTGAGTCCTAGCCGGGAAACACAATCTTCAGGGGTCACTCCCATCACGACATCCATACAAGACACAACAGTCCATCCCAGGTTTGAAGTAGTGAACAAACTAGTCAAATATTGCTCCGAAGCCTGCATGGAAGCCCTCCACTTTTGGCCCTTGAGGGCCTCAAGCTTTAGCCTTGCTTTGAGCGCAGCATGCTTATAATAATACTCCGCGATGAGGAGGTCCTCAAGAGTACGTACAAGAGTTACTTTCAACCACTCAGTCAGGTCAATTCTTTCATAACTTGCACTAACATCTTGGAATTATATGAAACTTTGTACGGCGGGCGCAGTGTTTGTGCCCATGATCATACTTCGATCTTCCTGCGGTGTTCGCAGTACCTCGAAGTATGAGCGCATGGAGCTGATCCAAGAGGTGATATCCCCCTTCCCGTCGTACCTAAACGACAGCGTGGCCGCCCTCTCGTCCACTATGAGACCGCGATATTGTACGCCAGTAAGAATTGCGGTGTTTTCAACCGATGTTCCTACGTTTGGGACTGGGGCCAGTGCAGAACTGTCGGCGCTGCCGGTTGAAGAGTTGTCATCGGTTCGTGCGCTCGTCATAGTTTCACTTGCTCTCTGCATGAGGAATCGAGGATTGTGTTAGCGTGAGGGACTAGGACTGTAGCAAGACGAGGAGTAGGAGGACGGGAGGTGGTCAACTGGTTCTATTTGAGGCCTACGATCTCAACCTGCAACTCTTGGTTCCGCTTCTCTAGAACTGTCATACAGGAATCCCCCTTCTATCGCCACCTTTCTCCTCCTCCTTGACTTCACCAATCTTATTCTTCTTCCCAATAATAATAGTAATAACAATGAGTGGATGAACCAGAATCAATATCTGAAGTTCCTTCTTACTGATGACACAACAATAGGTCCACCATTGCCATGGCTTCCCTCTTCTTCCTCCTCTCACATGCTTCGGCTATGGCGGACTACTAAGGGCCCTGCCCTTCTGTCCAAAGGACAACACAAAGCAGCTATGGCGCTGCACTTCTGTCGAAAGGACAACACAAAGCAGCTATGCCGCTGCTCACTAAGCCGCCATGCTTGACTTTGTGTCGAGCTGTCGAGCTTCCTTGGTGTGACACTACCCCAACTGGGGCCTTCCAGATGCCGCGCCCAACAAGGTGATGAAGATGGTGTCCACCATAGCCAGGTAGGTACCTCGCCACTCTCCTCCTTCGCCCCCCTTCTTCCTCCTCCTCAGGCTGGGCGGCTCGCCATAGCCAGGCTGAGCGCCCAGCTGCTCTCCTTCTCCAGGCAGCGCTCCCAAGTCCAGCGCTTGGCTCCAGCAGTACGTCACCAATCCTTGCACACTGCAAAATGAGGAGGAGCTGCTTGCTCCTCCCGAAGATATAGCGGCCTACTGGCCTCTTGGGTGGTGACTTCCTAGGCCGAGTGGCCTCCCAGCAACGGGTACCTCCTCCGTTTCAGAGGGAAACATCATTGCAGGCTCTAATACCGTCCGGACAGGCCCAAGACTCAGGCTACTTGGACTGGTACCGGCCTACCTCTAACCTTTTTTTTTTTTTTTTTTTTTTTTTGAGAGCAACATTGCATTTATTTCAAATAAAAGAGTGGAGTTTCAAGGCCTGGGACCTCACAATTCAACCCGGAGTAACAGCAGTGGGACCCATGTCCTTCTAAACAGCTCTTGCAGGAAACCGGGTCCTGCGTCCCATTACTGAAAACTGCTCTCAAAAATGGATTGCCTTTAAGCACAGTAAAAAGGGCAACTCTTGCCTACCTCTAACCTACCGCTACCGGGCCTCTAAAAATGCCAACTTTTGTCTTCTTCTGCTCGGCCTCCAGTACCCGACACTTCGACCACTACTTGAGTCGTACCGGCCTACCTGCTACTTGAGAGTGTTTTTTCCGCTCCTGTAAGTGTCATGGGCCTACCCCCGCTACTTGAGTTTTTTCCCCGCTGCAACCCTCAAAGACACGGCCACAGGTAAGTACCGGCCCTGCGGGGCCTTTCAACCAAGAAGTACCTTTGCGGGTCACACACACACTCAGGGCGACAAGCACTCAGACAGGCACGCAGACCAGCAGGCACGCACAAACACAGACTTAGAAATCACAGCAGAATGCGGGAATCTTAGCAAGGCATACATTCCAGCGGCAAATCCCAGAAATCGGCAGCATTCTCAGTCTGTGTTTTGGCGGGTCATTACAAACTTACCTCTGCTCAGTTAATCCCCTGAGGATCAGGGTAATCAATGGTGGCAGGGCGTCACTGGACACTGAATACTTGATGTCTGATGGGACGCTGGATCCGGTGTCCAGAAGGTGTGGCTCTCCACCAATAGATCGGAGCAACCAGGAAGCCTGCTAGGGGTTGATGCTCTTATCACCTCTCCTAGCAGGGGGAGTTTTTCAAAAAAAAAAAAAAAAAGATTTTGCGCTGATTCCAGCAGACCTTCCGGATCTCCCCTTTGTCCCGATACCTCTCTCCCGCTCACTCCTCCCTCCTCCGTATCCCTCCCTACAGCATCATCATCCCAGCCGGGCAGGGGGGCTAAGGACATGAATACTCCAAGAGGGTTTTAGGGGTTACAGAGAACTGTCTGTGGCCTGTGGCTCAGTGGTTACCGGTTGTCAATGCGCATTGCGATATAAGGTTGCGGGTTCAAAACTCCGTGCCTCTGCTCAGCTATACCGGTTAGCTTGGGCCGACGCAGGTAAGCTACTACAGACACTGCCTGCGCAAGGGTCAGTCCAGGGGTCAGTCCACGTGTTGTATGCTGGTCTAGGCTTCGTGATGGTTGCTTGCTGTTGGCTCCGCATTGGTTGCTTGCTGTGTGTTCTAGGCTTCGCGTTGGTTGCTTGCTGTTGTTGGCCTTGGTCGCTCTGCTGATCTCCCCCAGCCTGGACATTTCACACATTACATCCATTTCTCACGGTAATGCATGTGGTAGAACCCTCCAGTTTCGTGCTGTAGGTTACAGGTTCATGTCCGGCTCTGGACTTTGGGGGGTCCTGTCCAGATAGGCCTGTCTCTACCACATATTACACGCACACACACACGAGACACTACCCCTGATACTGTCCATGGGCACAACCACGATACACAGTCTATCACATACCATATACACATACACACACACACGTACTGGTGGAGGTGATAGGAGCAGCACTCACCTGTACTCACTCTGCAAACATCCATGCTGGGGAGCAGCGTCTGCTACGAAATCGGGTCCACACACACTACTACGAACATACACAGAGCCTGCGGGCACATACCTACCATACTGAACACACACACACACACAGACACACATACACACACAACTATAGGGCTGGGAGGAGATCATGATCAACTGAAAATCATGGCGTCTCGACGAGAAGTACCCCACCTTAAAAATACAACTAGCGTCTGTTGTGGGAGAGTAGAGGATGTGAGTCACTGGTTGGTCTGGCGGGTTCCAACTGGTGATGATGATACGCGTCTCGATGATAAGTACCCTGCCTGTGGTGGGACAGTTGAGGGCGTGAGTTACTGGTTGGTCAACTTAGGAGCACACACACACACACACACACACACACACACACACACACAACCATAGTGCTGGGTGGAGGTCACAATCGACTGATAATTAGGATAGGCGTCTCGATGATAAGTACCCCGCCTTAGAAATACAGCTAGGGTCTGTGGTGGGACAGTAGAAGGTGTGAGTCACTGGTTGGCTTGGTGGGCTGCAACTGGTGATGATGATAGGCATCTTGATGATAAGTACCCCGCCTTAAACATACAGCTAGGTCTGTGGTGGGAGAGTAGAGGGCGTGAGTTTCCTGGTGGTCAACTTAGGGGCTAATAGGTGATTGTTTGAGCCTGGCATCTGAAGTTCCCGTACGACGAGGCTCATTCGACTACACGTCCACCAGGGCTGGGTTGCTAGCCCTGGTGCCTGTCACTACTGTTCGGTCCAAGTTCCCCTCGATACTGGTAGGGTGACGGTCCTGAGTGCTGGTCACACTGAGGTAGGATAGTAGGGATAGGGGATGTGCTAGGATTATTGACGCGAGGATGGGATGGTCATGGCCTCGTCTCCTCAGGGCGACCACGGCTAACCGCTTCCGGCGATCAATGTGTGCCTAGGTAGTAACTGGCCTCTACAACACCCTGGAATTTTCAAAAAAAAAAAAAAAAAAAAAAAAAAAAAGGATCGAACACTCCATGGAATATGGATAAAACTTCATAAAAGGGTTTAGGGGTTAGGGAGAACTGTCGCTGAGGATTCCCTGACAAGGGCATATGGGCAGGGGATTACAACACCAGAGACAGGACTCACAATAAGAGGGGGACAAGGGGTTCAGGGGTACGGGAGAACTGTTGTTCACAGGCCACATGCGGTCAGGGGATGGGGATACCAGACTCAGGATTTAGAGGAAGAGGTCCTGGGAAATTACGCACACCCCGGAAAGGGGCAATCACATATAAGTATGACAAGGGGATAGAGTTCCCAATAAACCATACAGCCAGAGTCGTTCACAACTCAAGTACACATTTTCTGCAGTCATAACCAAACTACAAATGTATAGGGATGCTGGACCCCATTTCCAGCAGGTGATGCTCCCCACCAATAGATGGAGCCTTCAAACACCAACCCTGCTTACCGAGGATGCTTGTATCACCTCGCTCAGCAGGGTGCCCGGGACAAAGAAGTTTTTCAAAAAAAATCAAAAGGATGAGAGGAAGAGTAGGTGGGGGTCACTGGGGGTCTCATAAGGGTAGGGCCCTGACATTGTGCATACCATTCACTGACAGACTTTGCATACACCTTTTTTTTTTTTTTTTTTTTTTTTTTAACACCATTTGCAAAAGCAGTACTGCTTTTCTCTTTCTGACTCAGAGGCACAGGTGATGGGGAGACATGTCAAGGAGAGTTCCATGCCAATGCAGCGCCCTTGTATACCAGGCGTTTGTTTATGTACCATTTCCAGGTTTCTACAGTCATAGAAGGTTCATAGTAACTTCATAGCTGCCTACCTCCCCACCAATCTACCTTCCCACTCTCCACTTGCTAAATCTGTGAAGTGGGCAAGAATAAAACATGATGAATGTTTTCATTTATTTATTTATTTTTGAACATCACGCTGTAGCTCCTCTATCCGGGTGGTGGTGAGAGGACCGCCCAGATGGAAGGCTGCAGCTAGGATGGCTACAATCTATTGGTGAGGAGCTGCACCTGCTGGGATTTTTTTTTTTTTTTTTTTTTTTTTTTTTTTTTTGACCTGCTGGAAAAAGGGTACAATGTCCCAGTATTACATGAAGAAGAACGGAAATCACAACTTGACAAATTGACGAAGACTTCTGTAACTTCTGTCCCTCAGCCTACACAAATAGATACAGATGTTTGGTGGGGACCCTGCCTCTTCGGCTTGTCTGCAAGCCGCCAGCTTTCGTCATGACAACCTAGTTGGGGCCCTCCGCTCATGTTACAGAAGACCTATTCCCCGCCCCCAAACCATGACAGTTCAACGATGCTATTGCCGGGAGGTGGGAAGGGATCCACGAACTGTGTGGCATGCCTTATTGGGAACATAGGATCAAAGCTCGTCCAATCTGCAAATTGCAGGTGAACCCCCTGAGGTGATGACCCATCCCTTTCCACCTGTGCAATCTCCCTGGACTCTGGGTTGCTCAGCCATCAGTCACAGAATTCCTCCGTAACGTATAATTTTGTGCAATTATTATGTCAATGAAAATTATGAAATTAAATATTATGATTTATTATCTGATATTTGATGAAATGGCTGTTCTGCTCACATGGGCAGTGTGTTCCCTTGATGCAGCAGCGGCCGCCGGATCCTCTTCCATCTGATCAATGGGACCTTTTTTTTTTTTTTTTTTTTTTTGACCTGGGTTGTCAGCAGGTGTTGCGCCCTGTGGATGGAGCCTCAGCAGCTGAGAAGGACAGACATGAAAGGATTGAGATTCCAAGGCAGTGTCACAACCTCAATCTGAGTGGTATATGCTATTCTAGACTTCATAGATCGTCTCCCAACATTTGCAGCAAGACGGGATGACTATCTAATGTTAGCACTGAATCATCCCTTAAACCTTCCTTTTACGGTTTTACCATAGATGATGTCATCCCATATCGAGTGGGGGGAAAGAATTCCATATTTATACGGCGCACAACTGCGTCCATGGTGCTTCTGCTGCAAAGCATATGGACACTTCAGTACGGACCACACTTGTGAACAGAACCCAACACGCAGACAAAGGGTGATGGGAAGACTGATTAGAGACCCTTTCAAAGGTAATTTGTGAAGAACTGTGGATCAGGGACATGAGGGTTGGGTATACATTGAGAGGTCATGTAAAGACACAAAAGTTAAGGGATGGACGTGGGAGAAAGAGGAGGATCCAAATTGGGAGATGAAACCCCCAGACAGCTGGACACCTCCGGAAACAACGGATAGAGTAGTGTCCAAAACCAAAGTCAGCCCCTCTCCGTCTCCCCCCATGAACCAACCCGTATACGCGTACTATACGGTGTAGGAGAGAAAGCTACACCTTCAGGTTTGGATCAAATAAGGACAGCAACAAATGATCTACATGCACCTGATCCACAGAATTATCTGACAAGTGAAGGAAATGCAGTAGGAGTTAAAGATTCTACAATTCAGTCAACTGTGCCCTCAAAGCATCTGCAAGACTGGGATCATGATCTTGTAATAGAACAGGAACCGGACAGTGAACAGGAGCCCTCACAAGATCTCCCACTAATCAGAAGTAGGAGGAGGAGTCAGAACAAGAAAATAATAATAATAATAATAAATTAATAATAATCAAAGCTGGTCCGCATCATAAACAAACATGGAAACCCATCACTTAAAACGGTGTGTGGCGTTCTTTTCTCATTTAAAAACGCATAAACAATGTTATTTTAAACAATGTTATTTTTCATTTACACGAATGCAAAGAAAACCACAGAAAAAAAGAAAAATCATGGGGCCTGACATCGACATCATGACAGTACAGGCTGTGCATTCACACTTCCACCAACCCAGTGCATCTGCATGCGACCTTCCCGCAGGCCTTTATTTATTTATTTATTTATTTATTTATTTATTTATTTGTTTATTTATTTATTTATTTATTTATTTATTTTTATTATTATTATTTTTTTTAAACCCTACCAATGTTAGTGTTGCTGATAAGAGCAGACACCACTAACACCTGGGTAGAGACTCCATCTATTGGTGGGGAGCATCACCTGCTGGAAATCGGGTCCAGCGTCCCTTTTACATAATCCTTGTTTCTTTATCAAAGTATGTGGAGATAAAGATTGCCTCTTCAGCCAAACCAGGCTGCCTGATACCATAATTAAATCTAGCAAGAAAATTATCTCCTGGAAATAGAAAAGCCCTATACTGAAGACAAGTTTTGCTTGAGATTGCCTCATAAACCTCTGAGATCCTAAACATATTACATTCATAATTTATTGAGGATACCATTGCATATCCACCATTGCTAATTCTGACGGGGGGAAAGGATCATGAAAACATTCTGGAGATCTGAGTGTGGTTCCTGGTGGAAGCGAAAACCAGTCTTTGAAGCTCAAGAGGAAATCTTGTTTTAGACTTTCCCCCTGTTCTTCCTTTCCCGACCATTTCACTTCTCCTAGACACCCTCCTTCATTTCCTCCCAGCCAATCTCGGTTGAATTTTTGAATACATTTGATTATATCTTTTTTTTTATGAAGCTGTTTTATCTTTGATCATACTACTGACCATTGTGCTCTTATTTCTGTCTGTACGAATTGGACAATTAGTTCAGCAAATTCCACACCTTCCAATTTTACATCTTCTCTTTCGTAAACACACCTCTTGTACCATAATGCCCATAGAATGACTTTTCGACCAATTTCGAACAAATTCTTCTGAAATTCTGAAAGTTGCATATCCTGTGGTTCCCATTGCCCTAGTAGGATGACTTTCCAATCCCATGGCCGGTCTAATCCTGTCAGTGTTCTCCACACACTGTCCCATCTTCTCCATAATAACACCGTTCCAGGACATTGGATAAATATATGCTCAATTGTTTCTCTGATTTTCTTGTTTGGGAAAACAGATATACATGCTTTACACCATGGAAGCGCCAGACCTCATTGCTCTAAATTGGTGCGGTTGATAAGCCAATCATTCGTTGGAAGACATCGATGAATTATTTGCCATTGTAATGATGAAAACTTAGCAGRYCGTTTTTTTAGTTGAYTAAAAAWWTTTATATTTCTGATRCTTTGTATGTYTATGTTCAAATGTCTGGTCCATCGATCCCTTATTATAGATGCCACATCTACCTTAGGYCTTAGCATACGATATGCTRCCWTAACTGTTAWGGTTTGTAGAGTWCGTGGTTTACTTCTTGTACYTGTCTGYCATWCCCATTCRTCCGGATSAWWAGGTAGATCTGCAATAGGACATTTCGGATGGAAGGCTCTCCATCCAGTGGTTGCTGAGATAAAAATAACTCTGATTCTAAACATTTCGTTGAATGGGAAGAATTCGACCTGGTTTTCTGGTGTCAGAAAAAACAAATGATTTGTTGTTAATTTGAACAAAGCTACTAGCGCTCCTTCCTCGAGTAAGCTCATGATTTGCCCCACCTTCCAATCTTGTGGATCTTGTGTAATTGTAACACAATCGCCTTTTTGAAATTTTACACCCTTTCTCAATTCTCTGACCTAAATCAAAGGGATGAAACTAATTATGTGGTCCAAGTTCTGGTCCAATTTATGGGCGTAAGTAATTATTTTCTTGAGTTGATCTGGATTTTTCCATTTTCTCTTTTGTAAATCCCAAATGTCTTTAATCCTTATAACCCTTTTTTTAACCCATTGTGACCAGGGAGGAGTGGAGCTATTATACACACAGCTATTAACATCTGTAATCCATTTGTTACCAAATAGAGGTTGCCTCAGGATTTCCGCAAAGCGTTTAGGTTTAGGTTTATTGGGTAGTGGTAATTTCCTCCATACTTTCAGAAGAGACACCCATAAAGTATCTAGAATAAGGTCTCTATATATAGTACCTCTTTCCCCTTCATTTCTCAAGTGTGCCGAAGGACGAGGAATATGCCAAAATAAATGTTTTACCCAAGTAAGAGGATGCACCTCAGGTGGTGCCTTTGGTGCCAATTTTCTGATTTGTTGTAGGGCTAGGGGTTGCCAAGGCTTGTCTATACCAAAGATGAGGTCAATCATCCATTGAAGGGACAAAGCTTGACACTGTAGGGTGGGGTCCAAAATTCCTAACCCTCCTCTAGACTTAGGTTGGATAAGGGTAAACCATACTCTAGGAATTACCTTTTGAAGCTCATGATCTCCTCTCCAGAGAAATGTCGTCACTTGTTTTAGAAGAATTTTGATTCCTGGTTTACTAATTGCCCAAATTGTTGATTTGTACCAAATTGATGCTAACACCACATTATTTATTACCAGTGCCCTCCCTAAAAGAGAGGTATGTTGATTCTTCCATTGATTCATCTTTTGGATTGCAGGTTTTGAAATCCATTCATCATTAGTTGTGGGTTTTCCTGTAGTCGTCAATGATATACCTAGTACTCTCAGAGGGGCTTCTAGTGGCAACCAATGTACCCTAGGAGATTCAGGTGGACGCCCGCCATTTGAGTGAATCCACCATCCTTGCGTTTTACTACCCTAATTGACTACCATATCTGACAGGTCAGAAAATTTGTCCAAAAGTTTTTTTATTTCTTCCATATTTGTTTTTGAAGCCTCTATTATTATTGTAAGATCATCTACAAACATTGAGGTTATTGGTATTGCCTCTTCCGGAATTCTGGAAATACTTAGTCGTTTGATATTATGATTAGCTCTAAGGTTGGCATCCAGGGTTTCCATTACAATAACAAAAAGAAAGGGGGCCGGAGGGTCTCCTTGCCTTACTGACCTCTGAAGGCAGATTTCAGGGGACAACAACCCATTCACAAGAATATGTGTGGTGACATTTTGATGTAGAATTTCAACCCATCTACGCATGTTGGGTCCAAAATTTAGTTTATGCAAACATGCGTCCAAAATCGCCAATCCACATGATCATAAGCCTTTTCAAAGTCTATAAAAACAATCGCTGCGTTTTGTTTGGTTTGTCGTGCGACTTTGACAATTTCGTTGATTAGAAGGATATTATCTTGTATATGCCGGTCTTATATAAATCCAATTTGTGAGGGATGAATTATATCTGTCATTACTGGGATCATGCTATTGGCTAGAACTTTAGCAAGTAATTTGTATACTACTGTGAGGAGAGTAATTGGTCTATAATTCTTGATATTGGACTTATCTCCCTTTTTATATAATAGAGTGAGAAATCCTTGATTGACAAATTATCTCATTTGCCCTGTTTCCCATACCTCATGGTAGTATTTCATTAGGTCTGAAAACAGGATGGGCCACATGGCTTCCCAAAATTCTTTGGGCAGACCATCCACTCCCGGTTTTTTGTCCTCATCCATCTGAATTAGAGCTGTCCAAATCTCTTCTTTAGTTATTGGTTTTTCAAGATGTTCACGTTGTTCATCAGTAATCAACTGAAATAGCAGTTCTAAGAAGAGAGAAGTAGCTTGATCAATTTATTGGAAGCAGTTAGGGGGATTGGATTATTTGAACAATTCTTTATAGAAATCATAAGCAACTTTCAAACTTGTCGCGGAGGATGCGGGTGCCAAGGGATCCCTTTGAGCCTCGTGGTTACATAAATTATCAATATATGAGCGTTTGGCTCGTAGTTGGGCCATTGCAAAAAATGATAAATCCATCTGCCCTTCTGTCCTGAATTTTGTCAATTTGCCTCTGATTATTTGTCCCTATCAGTGATGTTGTGCAAATGACAAAAGTTGTTTCCTGAGTTCTTGTATATCACTTTTTTGTGAAGATCCCGGAATTTTCTGCAAATGTTTATTCTTTGCTCGTAATTTTGAAAATTCATTACATTTTTTTGCAAAAAAGTTTAAACCATTGTTGAACCAAGAAATAAATGACTCTTGTTTTTCTTCCATCGAATGCCAATATTCTCATACATCTGCTAAGTATTTTTCAAAATTGTCCAGTATTAGCAAAGATGTATTTAGTTTATAGAATCCCTTCCCGTGATCCGATTTCTTTTTGAAAGATAGGAGTATTGAACACATTTTGTGATCTGCACCGACCCATGGGCTTTTTGGAAAAATTGTTGCCCTTGTGAGAGATCTTTCTAGATCTTCAGACATCAGAATCAAATCTATTCTTGATCTGGATTGGAGATGGTTACCTTGATTACGTAAACATGTGAATATTCTTTCTCTCGGGAAGATTCTTCGATATGAGTCAAATAAGCGTTCGTTTTCACATAAGATTTGTATTATAATTTCATCTTCCTCTATATAAGGAGGGCATGGCGTAGGGATCTTCCAACGATCTAGCCATCTATCCGGGGCTGCATTAAAATCTTCTGCCATTACCAAGGGTATTCCTACCGGGATATGTGTTCTTATATCCTGAAAGAATCTAGTTCTTTCTTCAACTTCATTTGGCCCATATGCATTCATAACACATATAGTATCTGATTCGATCTTGAAGATGGCAGATATTCATCTACCCTGTTCCTTATCTGATACCCATTGAACAATTTGTGCTCGAGATTCTAGTGGTACCCAAATTGCTACTCCTGCTGACCCACTTCTTGGAGAATGTGCACTGATATTAGTAAAAGGCCAGACCATATTGTGAGCTCGAGTGTGAATTGGGGAATCAGTCAGATGAGTTTCTTGAATACATACTATGTCTGGCCATGACCTGCCACCTACTCCTTTTAACTGTTCTAATATTGACTTTCTTTTTTCTGTGTCTGCCGTGGCTAAACCATTTACATTTAGAGATCTGAGGTTCAAATCTGTTGTTTTGGTTGCACGTTGCCACGATGGGTTTTTACCATAATATGCATTAATTGCCTCCATCTTAGCCCCCTATTATATAAGGACTTCCTCCTTTTGTGTTTTAGAGGCGGATCCAGGATCCATTGTCAAGATCCCCAGCAGGTTGAAGGATTCCTCTATGAAGGAGTATACTGAGAAAATCAAGGATATCCGAGGCTGACCACACCACATTTGCTTTAATCTTAAGGCTTTGTAAGTCTAGCAAAGATGTGTGGGAGAACCATTTCAATCCTGCCTCTTTTTGTTTCTCAAAACGAACAAAAGTGTCTTATTTCGCCATATGGGCCTTGTCCCCAATTTCTGTGAAAGTTGCTTGAGGACCGGGATCATAATGTTTGATTAGGAAATCTCGCATATCTCTTTTGAATGTTCGATCCCCTACACTTTGATACTTAACATATGTAGACCATCCTCTCAAAGTGACCCCTCCATATTGATCTTGACCTACTGGAGAAAGTCCCACTTCCCATATTTCTCCTTTTTTCCGTACAGGAATGATGAGGTTGCCCTTAGGTGGCTGTGGTCTAACCACTTGACCTTTTTCCAATACATTCCTCATTCTCTATCTTTTATTAACTTCTTGTGTTGACCTTGTGTGAGAAGTGAGTGCTCCTTCTATCTGGGTTGTTATTGGACTTTCCTCTTGGTTAGATTGTTGTGTATGCATTTGTTCTTCTTGGATTGATTGGGATATCCTGACATTTTCTTCTATAGGTATATCCTTCATTTGTGATCCTCCTCCTGATGTTGGATGGGAGTTTCTTGTTCTTTTGCAACCAACTCTTGGTTAGCCATCAACTGATCTCCCTTCTCTTGTTGTTGGATGGGGATTTCTTGTTCCTTTGAAATCGATTCTTGGTTGGTCTTCTTCTGGTTTATTTCTGAAAGGGGGGTGTGATTAGACAATGTTATTTCTTGTGAAACTATTAGCTGTCCATTCATATCCCCATATATTACTTGCCCCTGAGCATCCTTTTGACTATTGTCAAGTGTCTCTTGCTCTTTGTTATTTATGTCTGCTATGTTTTCTTGTATTTCCTCTCTTATATCTTCTAAAGATGAGGGTTGTTCTTCTGTCCTTGATTATAACCAATCCTGAGACTGGTGTGAAGTCATTACTGTTGTCAATTGTTTGTCATTTGCCTTTTCCTTACTTTCTTCTGGTGTAAGGGTGGGAGGTTGAAACATGTTCATTATTGTATTGAACATGCTGCGACTGACTATAGGTCATTTGGTTCCTTGTGGAAGCCCATCTGTTAATACCTGTTTTAGGGAGGGACTTGCATTCATAAGATTGATGAGATGTACATAGGATCTATCCCAAAACTCAGCGGTGGCTTCTCCATACTTTATCTTTAGTTGTTGGAGAAGCCATTCTGCCAATTGTATCATTTTATGTTCTACTGTAATAAGCTCTTCTTCTCCCGAAAAGAGAAGCTTCAGACATAGGACTGTCCTGCACTTGCTGTTTGTGGTCTATGTCCATGTCTGCCGGCCCAAATGCATCACTAAAGCAGTCTTGCAGGGGATCCTTTTCTTGCTTTTGTGATTGTTCTATTTCCACCCCCAAATGCGGTACTTGCGACGCACCTTCTTCTTTTGTATCCAACTTGGGTCTCCATTTCTGGTGATAATAAGGTCCTCCTTTTCTTATTATTATTTTTTTTAATGTTTTCTTATTTCGGTCATTTCTTCTTATTAGAGGTAGGTCTTGAGAATCATTTTGCTCATTTGTCCTCTTCCTGAATCATTTCCAGATCCCTGATTTGATGGTTCCCTTTCTTTTGTGCTATCTTAAGGTGTGATGAAACTTCCTTGTTGATCTTATTATTTTTTGTTTCTTTCAAGTATCTCTGTGGATCCGGTTCTTTTACAGGTTCATTTGTAGTTTTTTTCTCCTTCTCCTGATTCAATTTGACTGAAGTGGATGAATTGGATGAAGTAGGTATGATTTGAGAGTCTGGATTCGAAGAGGATGAAGTGGAGGGTTTGTTTACTACTTTGGCCGTAGATTCTGGTGGAGTCCAACTATCAGGAGGCCTGGTGTCCCAATTTGGATTTCCTTCCTTTTCCCATGTCCAACCTTTAGGTTTAGCACCCTTGCCTGTCCCCTCAATGTATACCCACCCCTCGTGACCCTGATCCACTGTCCTCCACATATTATTTTTAAATGGATCCCTGATCAGCCTTCCTGTAGCTCTTTGTCTACGTATTGGATTCTGTTCACATGATTGATCTGTGCTGAGGTGACCATATGCTTTGCATCTGAAACACCACGGGCGCAGCTTATGTGCAGTGTGAATGTATAATTATTTCCCCCCAACTCGATAAGGAATCACATCGTCTAGATTGAAGGGCATATTTGATGGGTGGTTAATTGCTAATATTAGATAGTCGTCTCTTTTAGCTGCGAAGGCTGGGAGGGGATCAATGAAGTCAACAATATCATGGGTTTCCCCAAAGTCATGTATGAAGGCGGCTTGTATTTCTATTGGGATATGACGAAATTCTACCCAATAGAAATTTTTCATCATCTGACGTCGCCGCTCATCCGGACCCTGCTTTTGAGGAACCCATGGATATATTCGGACTTCTGACCGATCACATCTCAAGTTTCTCCATCCATCTATTTTTTTTTTGTCTTCTTCATGAATGCTGAGGATGGTAAAGACTGTTGATGACACAGGCTGGATTAGAAAATCATCTTCGGCAGCTTCATGATTTTCTTTTAGGGATGTCAATTGTCTGCTCACCCATTTGATTTTTTCATTAACTGATTTGAAAGTTGCGTCATCATGGAATACCCAATTGTTTGCATGTCGTTGATATACTGCATCTCTTTGTGCTACCATCTGGGTTGGATACGTTTTAACCATTGATTTTTTTCCTCCATTGTCTATCACTTTGTTTTCCGATGGACTGATTAGTTTAGATTAAAAAAAAACTCTGGCAAAAGACGAA
This sequence comes from Chara braunii, assembly GCA_003427395.1. Classification (NCBI taxonomy): domain Eukaryota; kingdom Viridiplantae; phylum Streptophyta; class Charophyceae; order Charales; family Characeae; genus Chara; species Chara braunii. The sequence goes on from BFEA01000048.1 coordinate 515,421, forward strand.
TTTGACAATGGTATTTGAAGCGGTGAAGCCTGTGGGCCTGTTCTTTTGACTTCAAGTGTCTTGTTCTGAAAAGCACCCTTTGCTTTATCCACCCATGACTGGGGGGTACCTCTCGTACTTGCTCCTTGTGTATCTGAAGAAAGAAAATAAGAGGTTGTCACAGTGTTTGATGAGGGGGGAGGTACATTGTCTATCTTCATACTGTTTCCAACCTTCTTGTCCATATTTCCGTTTTCCTTTTCTCCTTCCTTAGTTTCTTTCTGTCCTTCTCCTTTTCCTTCTCTTCCTTCCCTGCCTCTCTCCATAGCCTCTTGTATAGATGGGAAGGACATCTCATATTGAGAGGGCCTAGATCCTTGGTGATTTTCTGAGATACCCTGTTGATCTGTGAATCAAAATGCCAATGATTTCATTTCATTGAATATGTTTTTTGTTCCTGAGTTATTTGTCTCCATTCCTCCTTCTTCTCCTCCATACAGTGGGTTAATTGCCATAGTCTGACTGTAGTGATTCTCTTCTCCCCTTCCTTTCCCTGAACATGAAGCGATAAGGGTACCCATAGGGGAGGAATTAATATGTTGGTGTACTACCACTGAAGAGAAAAGAGGATTTTGTGATGCCCTCTCTTCTTCGGTAAGGACTTCCCCTTCAGGAGACAATGGCATAGAATGATTCCTTCTTGTAGTTTGCATTTGTTTGTTCTGTAGGACTCGTCTTAATGGTGTATGCATTTGTCTTTCTGCTATCTGTCTCATCGCCCCTCTAAACATGAGCATAGAATCCACCTGACGATGTATCCTTTGATGATGAATAATCCGAGTCATTTTGTTCAGCAGATTTATCTCCCAATTAAATAATCTTACTGCGAGAGAAAATAAATCACAACCAAGTATAACTACTTTCCACTTTTTTGAATCACCGAAGGTAGAAAACACCTTACCACACCGCTGATGTACAGTCAATACTTGTGTGTATTGTTTTTTTTTTTTTTTTTTTTTTTTTTTCCCTCTGATTCTGAATTAATATTTGTATCATTATTATTTATTGAACCTTGCCTTTTTGTTGTGGTTGGGAGGGACCATTTAAGAAGGAGGGAACTGAGAGAAGGTCAGGTGGAGGAAGGATGGGAGAACGAGGTGCTTCCCTTTTCAACTTCGTATTCTGTCGATTGTCTTCCTTCCTATTGACTTTACCAACTTCAGCATATATCAAACGTTGTCTATAATGCAATTCCTTCCCTGCTTCCTGTCAGATCGCTCTCCCTCAGATGGCCAATATGTCGGCGCTTGACTCATGCAATCGTTTCACTGGCCCGTCTCAGCCTGGTCTGTCAGCACCAATCGACAGTGCCCACAATGAGCTTGGCAATGAAAGCACCAATCAGTGCTAACCATCACACCTGCGCACCTTTCAGCGCACCAAAATATATGTACCAGACCCCATCAACTCTCTTAATCAGTGCACCCAGCAGAAACAAATGAGCTCCAGTTAGCACGCTTGCCAACTTCTTTGCACATCTCAGCTTCTTTGCGTGTGCGTACTAATCAAGGTCCATTAAACAGCGCCCACATTCAGCTCGACGATGAAAACTTCAATCCGCGTGAACAGTAGACATTTGGCATAATCTATTTATCTTGATCAGCGCAGATGCGTACCAATCAGCGCGCCAATGTGTGTATATCAATCAAGACCCCAGTAATCAGCGTCCACAATCAAAAAAGCACCAATCGGCGCACCATTCAGCGCACCAAAATGTACGTCCAACCAGCACACCAGCGCACTATTCCGCGCACCACAATGTACGTTTCAATCCAGGTTGCCGATGAAAGTACTAATCAATGCCAATCAGCGCGCCATTCATCGCACCAATGTGTATGTACCCATCCAGGCACCAATCATCACCAAACAGCACATTGATGTGTACTCACCAATCACCAATGAGCGTCAACCAGTGTATCATCATCACCAACCAGCGCACCAATGTGTGCTCACCAACCACCAATGAGCGCCAACCAGCATACCATCACACTATTCAGCACACCAAAGTATACTTATCAATCCATGCCCCGTCAACGCCCGTAATCAGCTCGCGTCCACCAATGTGTTTGGCTTCTAGTCCTCACTGCCCCTGATTTATCCACAATAATCCCGCGTTGAGAACTATTGCTTGTCCATTACCAATACACCTTCATCATCGTCTCCTTGGAATCCGGCTCCACTCAGCGCTCCAGCACACCAATCATCGCGCTACCATGTGCGTAGCAATGACGCCCCACAATCAGCGCGCCGATGAAGGCACCAATCGTCATCAGCCAGCGCACCAATTTGTGTTCATCAATCAAGGCCCCGTCAACGCCCGTAATCAGCGCGCCCAGCTGAATCAGATGGGCGGTAATGAAATCACCAATGATCTCCAACTAGCGTATCATCACCCCATTCAGCGCACCAAAATGTACGTACTAATCCAGGCCCCGTCAACGCCCGAAATCAGCGCGTGTCCACACTCATCGCCGATGAAGGCAGCAATGAGCACCAACCAGCGCACCAATGTGTGTACACCAATCAAAGTCCCGTCAGCACCCGTAATCAACATGCCCAGCTGAAGCAGATGAGCGCCAGCCAGTACGCTTGCCAGCTTCTTTGCACATCTCATACACGGCCCTCAGACCTTGATCCGTTGTCACCTCCGAAATTATCCTACTGTAGTCATGATCCACTCCAACATCCTCCAACGCCCATCAGTGTAGCAGCACACCAATCAGCGCACCAAACGTATGTGCTTTAATGACGACCCCACCAATCAGCATCCACAATCATCGCGTCGCTGAAATCATCAATGAGATTCAACAAACACGCTAATGTGAACTCACCAGTCAATGTCCCATCAGCACCCGAAAACCGCGCGCCCAGCTGAAGCATATGATCGCCAACCAGTACTCTTTGCATCAATGTGTACTCACCCGTGAAAGCCCCGTCAGCTGAAATCTTTTTATTCGTTGTTTTTGAAGTTTTTTTTAGAACAGGCAATGCAGAAACAGACAAAATTGTGCTGCACAGTCCTCAGTGAGAGTAACGGTACAATGCTGGGAACCGGGTCCAGCGTCCCATACCTGATCTATGTGTTCAATCAAAAACGTGCTGGAAACCGGGTCCAGCGTCCCATAGCTGATCTGTGTCCAATCCAAAACCTGCTGGAAACCGGGTCTTGTGCCCCCTACCTGCTCTATGTGTCTCCTCATGGAGGGAGAAAATTTTCTTCTAAGGCCAATGGGTGAGGGGGGAAGGGGTCTGCAAACTCTTGAGCGGGGTGTAGCCTCTCACCAGGATCTATGTTGGTCTAGTCGTGGACGATCAGCTGATAGTCTCTTGTTGTCTCTACCTGGTGTCCTTCAGGTGGTTGTCCTTCCAGCTGGCAATCCCCAGACCACCTAATCTCAACCACCCACCCTTCTCTCTCCCCTCCCAGCCAGTCTTGACCGAATCGGGAGATAGTCCGAGTGATGTCTCCCTGGGAGTGCAATCGGTCAAGCTTATCCCTGGCTGCCTTCCACTGAGCTGCAATTTCGTGTTGGAATAACAAACGTAATTGTTCCATGACTTCTCCTTCCTCCACCCATGCCCCTTCCACTTCCAAAATGCATCTCTTCCACCAGATAGTCCAAAGAACAGTCCGCCTGCCCAAATGGAACATGTTCTCTGCGAATGTGGTTTCCCCGGATTGGGGGGTAGTGGCCTAGTAATATGGCCCTCCATTCCCATGGCTATTCTGTATTAGGGACAATGTGATGCCAGATCCTGTCCCAACTCCTCCATAATAGTACCGATGCTGGGCATTGGAGGAAGATGTGTTCAATTGTCTCCGCACGTTTTCTCCCTGGGTAGCTCTGGAGGCAACTGTGGCACCATGGTAATGTCCGTCCTTGTTGTTCCAAGCGGGTATGCTCTATCAACCAGTCGTTAGTTGGCAGACATCGATGTGCTATTTGCCACTGGAGGACAACAGTCTTTGCGGCTCTGTCCCTGTAGTGCAGGAACCATCGGATTGGTTTGAGCAGACTGCGGTCCACATTGAGATGCCGATACCATCTGTCCTCTACTAGTTCGCTCAGTCTTCGCTTAGGACGGAGCATTCGGTAGACTGATTTGGTTTTAAAATTATGTAACATTAGTTGTTTTGTTGTCCCCTGCCTAATCCGACCTTCCTGGGACCAACGCCACTCGTCAGGGTCAAAGGGAAGATCCTCAATCGGGGTCGATGGTCGGTACGCTCTCCAGCATCTACCATCATCTTGCTTTCTCTTCAGGACCTAATCAGATTGAATGGAAGGAACGTGTGAGAGTGAAGCCTAAGTTTTTTTTCTTTATTCTGACTGAAAGCAGACAAAGGGATAAATTAGGGGAAGGTGGGAGCAAGGCAGTTTTGCATGCGTTTGGAAGTGTCAACCAAAGCCTGAGCATTGTTTCTACTGTGAATGACTCAGGGCTATGTTTATTTGACTGTTTGCTGAAGGACCAGGCATTGTTTCTACTGTGGATGGTCTGGTTGCTATGTTTATTTTATTGTTTTCTAGGGAACCAGACATTGTTTCTACTTTGAATGGCCTGACTACTCTAGTTAACTTTGAGGGTTTTTGCCTGATTGAAAGGGTTTAAATTATTGTTTTATTCTGAGGGAGGATTTTTGGTCTAAGGCTAAACATTGTTTCCATGATGATTGGCTTAGCCTGAAAACCACGCACATAATTTAAACTAAGTATAAAGGAAAGTATTTCATGTATATTTGCATGTGAACTGACAGCTGAGCATTGTTTCTACTGTGAATGGTCCAGCGTTAAGCCATATCATTAAGAAGAGAAAAAAGAAAATACAAAGTATAAATGGAAATAGTTTGGGCAAGTTGAACATTGTTTCTACTGTGAATGGTTCAGTCCCCTGCCCATATTTGCTTTTTCTTTTGAAAACAAAGTCAGAGAAATACTAAATCTTGGGATATTAAACAGCTCAGGGCGGCTAGGCATTGTTTCCATGGCGAATGACCTAGTCATCTGCCCAAGAGAAAAAAGAAGTAGTTGTGCAACCTGTTCGTGTATATCATAAAGACAAGTTGGGCATTGTTTCCATGACGAATGATCCAACTCTATGTCTTACGTAAGATGGGTATAAGAATTCAAGAACGTGAAGATTCACGGACTATTTATATGGAATGAACTTGGGAGGGTGAGAGTACTTACATTCGTGGTTTGGTTTGCATGTGACTGGATGGGATGACTAGTTTGTTTGGGTTTCATTAATATAGGTAGTTGTTGTAGCTGCTCGCCACGTGCTAGAGCTATAGGAGTTAGTGTCGATTCCTGCATTTTCTGTAATAACGTTTTTTTTATTTAGGTCAATTCCTGCATTTTCTGAGATCTTTTCTTATACTTGGCTTTGTATAAATCTTGGCGAGCTACTTTTCCTACGGGAAGCGCTGCCGAAATTTCTACAAATCCCAGAAGTAAGTCAACTTTTGACTTGTTAGATTTCCACTTGTCTTTTCCATATATAGATTAGTATAAATATGGAAAGTCTCATTTTCTAGAGGGAGTGCTGCCCAAATTTTTACTAATTCAGGGAGTTAGACAAAATTGGACTCTGAGAAGTCAAAGTTATTCTCAAATTCTAGACTTCGCTTTGTATAAAATTTTGGAATAGCACTTTTCTAGAGGAAGTGCTGCCGAAATTTCTACAAAATTAAGGAGTTAGTTAAATTCAGTCTAAAGTTGAGCACAAGCTATTGTTCGAGTTCATATCTGACTGAGTAATAAATCTGGGAAGTCTCCYTTTCTAAAGGGAATGCTGCCYAAATTTCTACTAATTCARAGAGTTAGACAAAATTCGACTTTCCWGAATTAGAGATTAATTCTGCTTTCATATCTGACTTAGTATAAATCTGGGAAGTCTCCCTTTCTAAAGGGAGTGCTGCCCAAATTTCTACTAATTCANTCATAATTAGAGATTAATTCTGCTTTCATATCTGACTTAGTATAAATCTGGGAAGTCTCCCTTTCTAAAGGGAGTGCTGCCCAAATTTCTACTAAATCAGAGAGTTAGACAGAATTTGACTTTCCAGAGTTAGAGATTATTTCTCCTCTCATATCTCGGCTTATATAAATTATGAAAAGACATTTTTCCTACGGGAAGCGCTGCCGAAATTTTCTTAGTTTAGAGGAGATAGATTATATTTTGATAGGTGATTCAGGCGATCCACCCAGAATAGGGGAGATTTTGCAGTTGGTCTACCTTCAACTTAAACACTGACTTAAAAGTAGACTTAGATTTAGTTAATAAGGAAGTTTGAGTGAGGATGTATTATGGAGTTGTATTCTCCATACACTTATGATCCTAGCTGGGGATTGGTCTGCCGTGTGTTACAGGTCCTTTTGATCATTTGATCCAAGTTCAGGGCTAGATCCAGCTTGATCCCTTGAGGATCACTTACTGTTATCACTGATAACAGGTCGGTTGCCGATTCGTCGGTCTACGACTCAATTTCAACTCTCCCTCTACACTCAACCTAAAAGGCCTTAGCCCTGGTGATTTCGTTGTTTTATTAAGGTTTCACCTGGACTTTTATTGAATGACCATTTAACAAAGGTGCTGAGTATTTAATTAAGGTTGGTTGGACAGGAGGTTTGAGGCTTGCATGACTAAAGCGAGGGGTATGAGTGTCGAAGGTGGTTGGGGTTGACTCCGTGTAGTGTGTGGGCTGTTGATTTGATTCGTTGATGTGATGGCAGGTATGTGCTGTGAATCAGATTCTGGATTTGGTTGGCTACGATCACACATATACTTATTATTGTGAGAGACCCCAGCGAAACCATGAGAAGTGATCGTCACATATTTAACCTTTATGTATATATACATGGGTATACTTGGGATGAATGTCTGCATGGGTTGAAGAGCCCCCACATTAGAGTCCGCTCAGAAGCTGAGACTGAGGGGCTTAGGGGAGGTCTCTCCTTTTATTATTGTCTCTTGCTTTTTGATGATTTTCTTAGTCGGACGTTTGGTCCTGGGCCGGGATTCGAGGTCCTTGTCCAGGACATCCCAAGCGCTAGGCTCTGCAGGGGAGGGGTTTTCCCTCGCGAAGAGCCTATTTGATTTACCGAGCGAGACACTCAGGTCGAGAGCCTAAGGTACAGCGGCGGCTGCACGACTTTTCCTTCAACCGTGCAATGTCGTGAAGGGTTAGGCCCTCACGACACTTCAAGTCTGACACTTGAGTGTCATAAGCGGTACTCGGATCCATGAGGGACCGTTTGATTATGGGCACTACATAGTACGTCATCGTTGCGACTGCTTGCGTATGCCTGCATTGCAAATCGATGTGAATATGCCCTGCGTCCACGCGGTTTTATACTAAGTTCAGCGCGCGACACCTATCCGATTTCCGCATTGGGAAGTTATGGGTTGGCTACCGAGGGGCTAAGAGCGTTGTCGCGTTGTTGGTATTGTGTCGTTTCGTATATATGTTGTTTTGTGTGTATGTGTGTTCGTAAAGTGGAGTGCGTGTGGTGTGTGGGATGCGTCCTAGTCGACCGACGATGAGTCGCGCTTGGGACCTCAGCCCCCCCCAAGATGTCGGTTCGCGTGCGGGTCTGGTAGAGGCGTATTACCGCGCGTACCCCCTATGCTACAGCGAACGAGAAACGCCCTCGGCTGGTCCACCTCTGCGATTGCAACTGATTAGCTTTCGTACTGTGGABTGGTAGCTCGGCGGGGATACGYCCACCGAAGGGAGGTGACARCTCCCGTAAGGTGTAGGTAAGTCGTGCCTCGCGTAGGCCCTATCCTGTCRTAGGGGCTCGCGAGAGGTATGGCTGGCGCACCCGGCCGGAGCGGCTTGTGGAAGCTCCATGTATATTGCGACGAAGGGTTCTAAAAACCAACTCCTGCGTGACGCGGCCGGGAGGGTCCCGCGCTGCCCCCGTGCGGTGCCGGACCGATGCGCCCGACAACGTGGCAAGGTGTGTACCGCACGGAGGCGTGAGGAGGGGGAGAGTAAGTGAGTGGTTGGCGAGACGAGGAGGAAGCCTGGCAGGGGTGAAAGAAGGGAAGGGCAGTAGGAGAGGAAGATCACGGCCAGCAAGAGAAACAGAGGCAAGGGGGGAGGAAGGAGGGAGGAGAAGGGAGGTCATGCACCTAGATTGTAGGTAGCGAAAGAAGGAGGGACACGTGAAAACACGTGGAAACTATGTTCAGCGAAAGAAGAACACATGGATTTTGCGTTCAATAGGCGGTGCCCCGAATCCACTGGGGGGCCTAAGGAGGGAGTGTCTCCACCAACAGCAGGCTACTATCACAGACCATCGAATTGGGAGCAGCAGGCAGCGGAAGAGCGAACAGCCCCCGGACGGGATCCCCCACCGCCATCCAAAGGCTAGAACCCAATTCCCATCCTATCCCCTTCCACCACTCCGATACCGTGTCGGGGGGCAGATGCTTGACAACACGTGACGCATCTGATGTTACCGATATCGCGCCCTGCGAGTACAAAACCAATCAATCAATTTTAACATCGTGAGCGGCAGAGGAAAGCCGCGTTATCAGCGAGTTCATAGGAAGATGGAGTCTATGCTAACGTACAAGGGGATTGCTAGACATCTGGCCCAAAACCATCTTGGGGGAACACGGGAAGGGGGCGAAAAGAGACAAGATCAACAGAACCCACCAGGACAGATACAGGAAATCTGTATGGAGACAGCATCAGAGAGTATACTGAAGAGTGCACACCAACCACAGGAAAGGGGGAAGGGAGTAGAGGCTGGGGGGGGGAGAGTGGAGATTGGGGGGGGGAGCACATCCACCTCGTCCACCCAGGGCTTGAACAAAACATGGGCGAAAAGGGTGGCGAGCTCGCTCCCTCAGGAAACCATCTCAATCCAACGCAGGAAGGAAGGAGTGGGAATGGCAACACAGGAGGAGTGGAAAATTCCTCTGAGGAATCTGACAACAGCCAGTGCACTCTTCCTGTCCCGTTTGCTGGCCCCTTCCGAAAACAGAATTATTAATCAGGGCGGCAAAACCACCATGGTTAGAGCCCTCCCGGGGGAGGGAGTCAAAACTCGAGCTGCCTTATTCACCAGACACGCTAGTAACTGGACCTTTCACGACGAGGAAGCCTTCAAATCCACGAATGATAAAGTAGGCTGGATCAGAAATCGCTTAGCCGCATTCAAAGGATCTTCAGAGAATGCACGCGATCACTTTCTAATCCAGCCTGCTTCATCTGCAGTTATCACTGTCATCTGTGTTTCTGCGTCCGATAAGAAGATAATGGATAGCTGGAAGTCACTTCGCTGTGAAAGATCAGAGGTACGTATTCACCCCTGGGGCCCCCCAAAACCACAGAGACCAGAGGAAGGGAGGGAGCAAATGATGAGGGAATCCTTTTGGGTCGAACTTCGTCACATCCCGATTGAAATACAAGCAGCCTTCCTTCAGGATTTTGCAGTATGATGTGGTTGACTTTATCGACCCCCTCCACCCCCATGTGGCATGCAGAGATGATTATCTTATGTTAGCCATCAACCTAGCAGACGGACAAGTTTTTTCGATTGATGACGTGATCCCCTTTCAGGTAGGAGGAAGAAAATACCCCATCCACACCGCCCATAAGCACCGGCCCTGATGTTTCACGTGCCAGGCATACGGGCATTTGTATACCGAGACAGCCTTCGCCCGTCACCCGTCACGCTCGGTACGGCCCACGAGGTGTTTAAGAAAGGATCCCTTTTACGAATCACGGTGGCGCACGGTTGACCCTGGCCACGAAGGATGGGTGTTCATCGATGCGCCCGAAAACAAGGAAGGGGAAGTGATCGGATGGTCATGGGAAGGGCAAGGCGAGCCTCAGCAGGACACTCAACCACCCGCAACATGGGGCCCCCCCAAATCCCTGGAGTCTCATCTGGGGCGGGCCCCCTCAAAAGTACGATCACACGAAAAGTGGGTGGTAGTTGGAAAAAGGAGAACGGAGCAGGTGCACAGCTTGATAAAGAAAGCTAGTGGTGGTGGATGCATTAACGAAAATCGTTTTGCCTTCCTGGATACTGAGTTACGTGAATCAAATTTGGACAAACAGAAAAAGGAACCAGAGTCAACTTCCCAACAGGGGACAAGCGATAACAAAAAAAAAGAAGAAGAAGGAGAGAACAAAGAAAAAGAGGTGGAAGGAGACCAGGGAAGATATAGCACAGGCATATTCACAGCATCTCACTACCACCATCCAAAATGTCAAAGACCAACTTCTGCAATACACGCTACATAGATGGCAAGGGATTAGAATCCGGGGAAAAATGGCTAGATTTACCTAGGAAGCTACTATGGATACCCATTTTTTTTCCATGGTCACCACGCGTGCTCGCCAGACGGTCATCGAAGCACTCTTTTGCCCGGACAATGGGGACATCATAACTACTGACACGGCACATTTAACACTAATTACAAGGACCTTCTTCAAGCAGCTTTACATGTCCCAGATCCCGCCCTCGCAATAGGACAGAAGGGACAAGGAATTGGAAGAATTGTTGACACGACTGGATCGACACCTCACCCTGCAGCAGCGAAAAAAGTTGGAGGAAGCACTGTCCAAGAACGAGATCTGGACAACACTCCTCCAAATGAAGGAAAAAAAAACACCCGGCATCGACGGTTTCCCCAAGGAATTTTGGGAAACCATGTGGGGGGATCAAAGCGCGGACTTATGGGAATACTATCAGGAAGTGTGGAATGTCGGGGACATGGGGGAAACAGTGGGGAAAGGTGTACTATCTCTGCTATACAAAAAAGGCGACAAAATGAATATCAGGAATTATAGACCTATTACATTACTCATTGTAGTATACAAAATGCTTTCAAAAGCGTTGGCGAACCGTATGGCGGCCATCCTCGAAGACGTCATACACCCAGCCCAGACAGGATTCATGGTCGGCAGGAACATACAGGAAAATATCCTATTAGTAAACGAAGTGGTCCCACTGGCCCAACGAAATAGAGCGAACGCGGCCATCATATTCATTGATTTTGAAAAGGCCTATGACCACGTAGACTGGAACTTCCTAGATAAATGCTTGGAAAAGATGAATTTTGGTCCCGTTTTTCGACGTCGGGTTAGGATCCTTCATCATAATGCCACCACCTGCGTACACGTCAATGGGACGATGGCACCCTCTTTTGAGCTTCATCGGTCGGTAAGACAAGGGGATCTCATCGCTCCTTATCTCTTTATAGTCATAATGGAAGCGCTCTCGACCAATCTTAGACAGAATAAAGACCTCTCCCGCATTAAAATCACTAACATTCCAGAAGAGGCGGTACCAATATGCTCTATTTTTGCTGATGACCTCACCATAATGATGGAAGCCACAGACCGGAACATGGAAGAAATTCAAAAGCTTATGAATCGGTTCTGTCGACTATCAGACATGACAGTAAACTGGGGGCAGAAGACCGTGGGCTGGTGGATGCATCACCAAGGAGGAAGGCCCCCTGAAAACCCAAGAATCACATGGCTTCCCCCAGACGACCCTCTAAGAATCTTGGGGGCTCTCATCACAACAAAGGGAAAGTCGGCGACCAATGATGAATGGCTGGTAGGACCCGCAAACGCCAAACTCAAACTATGGAACAAAAAACACACGTCCATATTTGGGCGGGCCCTGGTCATAAACAATGTGGTGCTAGCCACCCTCTGGTACAAATCCATCATATGGCCCATGAGTGAGGGGGGGTTTAGGTCATTAAAACAACAACTAGCAGCCTTCCTTTGGAGAGGAGATAGTAACAACCTCCACGCGATTAGTCGAGTGGCATGGGACTCAGTGATTCAGCCTAAAACCAGAGGAGGACTGGGAATTGTGGATCCAGCCACACAATTCCAGGCCCTCACGTTTCACTGGCTCCAGCACATCATTCTTTCGCCATCCTCCCCCTGGCCCCCCCTAGCCCTGGCACAAATTTTGGCCCTGGCCCCAGAAGCCCCGCTTGAGACCGACCCGTTGATCTGGTTGCAAGATAGGCACTGGAAGCTCCCAAGGAAATACAGAAACGGGGACCCGACGGACAAGCACTGGTTGCGCCTCATACACACATGGAGGAAGCTCCCGCCACCTGACCGTCTGACTCCGGATAGATGGGAAGAAATCTTCAGACAGCCGTTGTTCGGAAATCGTTTGATCACAGATCCCTTGGGCCGTGTAAGGTGCAACTCAGACGCCCCCTGGAAGGGCTGGGTGAAACACGGCGTTAGCAGAGTAGGGGACCTCTGGGACAAAGAGGCAAGGGGCTGGAAGAGTGCAGAAAGGATGCGGTCTTGGTTGCGATACTGCCATTTCACTGAATCAGCACTTAATGAACTTATTGAGAGTTTCTCTCTCCAGTGGTACAGTACCCTTCGAAAAGGCCCTCACTTGAAGGAAGGAGACTGGGTAGGGCTACCTGGCCAGGATAAGGAAGTAGGGCGGGTGCATATTACCAATCAAACACAAGCCCTGATCGAGGTCTTCTTCCTCCAAAGGGATGGGGAGTTACAAGGAAGTCGGCAGCCTTTCATCTGGAAAGACAACATGAGCATGCCTCCAGAACCTCGCCTAGGTTCCGACAGAGCTCCCGCAATTGGTGGGTGGACTCCCCACAGAGTCTTGATGCGGACCTACGGGTTGCAATCCCGCCTGCCGCCTTCCCCTCGTAACCAACAGACTAGACTTAGACTTAGAAAGATAGAGAGAGAAAAGTGTGAGACTCTCAGAAGGGTGCCCTCAGACTCACAAGAGAGGGCCTTGTAATCTTCATGCGCCTGAGGGCCCCGCAATGACAGCCATATAGCAACCGCTTGGTAAACCTGAAGTCAACCCCCCGTCCTCACTCTCCTGACAAACCCCCACTTCGCAGCATTACTTCCCTTCTCAAAGCCCGAATGGCTGCTATCCAGCCTAGACTGCCGCACTCGCATGGCCTACACTTGTCCTTTCACCTCAACGAAGTAGCGGCACACAACGAATTGTGCCGCAGCGCTCAGTGGAAGTACAGCAACGCAGCCGTAGCCCAGCGACTGCCACCGCAACACAGCAACCTAGGTAGACCGCAGTGTTCACAGCAATGGACAAACAGAAAATACTGCAGCCTTACCGCTTGTTCCTCACTCCTTAGCCTTGGCTGTCCATCTCGTTGCCGTTTCCGACTCGCTGCCTCGTTTGCAATTCTGGCCAGCCGTGTCCGAACAGAACCCAATGTCAACTCTCCGTAGCATACACAGTGTGAGGCCCATCAGAGCACCGCAACCATGTGCTACAGCGGGACGCGAAAAAGCGGAGCAAGTGTATGGCTGTATACCAGCGACAGATCCTGGGTAACACCCAGCGAAGTACGGTAACCAGCGGGAGCTCACACGCAAGCAGACGAAACCCAGACAGCAGGACCGTGACAGAGGCACAGGCGGGGCAGTCCGCACACCCAACACCGAGCAAAGGCAATACACCTCCTACTTACACCATGAGTAACCCCGGCCGTTCATCAGTTTTTGCCACCCCTTCTCCCTTTCTTGTTGTTGTTCTGTCTCGCCCGCCATTCCATTCTTTATCTGCGAACGCCCCCGGTTGTTTCTCGGGCTAGGGCGACTCGCCTCCTTAGTACGCGGGGACCTCTATTAGGTGGGGTTTTCCAGGGCAGGGACCAGGACCGGGGAAGCCGCGATGAGCAAGATGAAGACCGCCGTTCGAAAGAGCAGTAGATGGCCTTGAATATAACTTCGAACTGCCTACACGCTACAGAATAGGAAAGTATCTCCTGCCAACCCGTGGGCAGATGCATCCTCGTTTCCGGTTTCCATCCGTGCGCAACTCTGAACTCTCGAACCTTGCATCCGCTGCTCCTTACAGACGTACTGCCAGGTAACTACGTCTGTCCGACACCTTCCCTTCTGCATAAGCAGCGCAGCCGAGCGAAATCAGGATGGATCTTCCCCGGAATTCGACTACATACCTGCCTAGTGAGTACCCACTCCTCAGCTCAAATCCATACTACGCGTACGGGCGGTGCGGCGGGYTTAACAGGTAAGTCTCCTCCTCGCTGCCTACATGCGACCTTCCTATAGCAGTTGCAGTTCAAAATCGAATGAATCTTCCGCAAAAATGCAGATGGATTCATTCCCAACTTTGAATTGCCTTCCCTTACGTAGCCTATATCCCCCACAATGCTATAACTACCGCCTTGTTCCCAATTTCGGTCGTGCCATCATCATAGAACCCCCGAGTAGGATCTCACCCCGCCCGTTTTCCATCAAGGATCGGGCGGTTTTTCTCGCTTTCTTTCTCCCACCTACACTCCCTTCCGCCATCTCCACACAACCATAACTACCACTAACTCTCATCCTATTGATCTAACCCCCAAACTAACTCCACCATTCTACTCGCAGTGGTCGAAAACCCCAAGATCGAGCTTTGGTTCGCCCGTTTTTATCGAGAAGCGGGCGAACTACTCATCTCCTATTCTCGACATCTCTTCCCCTGCCATAGCCTCCGCGCAGGCTTTTTCTTACTAACTTCTAATTTACTCAACTACTCCCAAAACTAACGGCGCCATCAGAATCGCCCTGCCCAA
>BFEA01000048.1:551763-562126 GCA_003427395.1 Chara braunii
TCACCATCTCTCTGTCCGCCATCACTCCGCGCAACAATTTTTTATACTAACTCCTCCCCTGCTGACTTTCTCTTAAAACTAACGCCGTAGTTAGATTCGCCGACCCCTAAAACCCCTATCTAGACTCTAAGTCCGCCCGATTCTACCAAGAATCGAGCGCGATGTGCATCCTTTCGTTCGCCATAGCCTCGCTCCCTTCATTCCCAACTCCGAATGCACCTAGCGCGCCCCTCTGTCCACATTCATTCCCCTTTTTGGTGCGCCCGCTGATTCATCTCTCCGCCCCTTCTTCCGTGGATGTACCCAGCGCGAAAGCTGGTCTAGGTCCGGTCACTCCTCAGCACCCCATCGTTCCACTGCGCTGCGCTGCCCATCTCCTTTGCGCGTATGTACCCGGCGCGGATCCAGCCCGGGTTCATTCGCCCCCTCTTGCTGCTGCCCATCGCCTCTCACCCTCGTGGCTGCCCCCTCTCCCCGACGGCTCTCCTTAGTCCGTCACCCCCTGGAGCAGCCGCCCGTCCGCTGCGCTATCACTCCGTCTCTCAGCCGGGTTGACGTCACCCCGGCGCCTCAAACGCGGTACGGTCCGACAGTCAGTCGAATGCCAAAGTGCAAAATGCGCCTGGCTGTTGGGCTTCCTCCGCTATATCCGTACCGTCCTTGCGCAGGGGCTATGCTAATCTTCTGTGTATCGTTCCAATTTTAACGGATGTCCCGAAGGACTTGGTCGGGTCTATGCCCCCACAGCAGCACCAGAGGGCACTCCGCNTTCTGTGTATCGTTCCAATTTTAACGGATGTCCCGAAGGACTTGGTCGGGTCTATGCCCCCACAGCAGCACCAGAGGGCACTCCGCCTGCTGTCCACCTGCGCCTGGCACGATTCACGTCCGGGTTCACCCCGGATCTTGTTTTTGTCCTACGTCACCCTTACGTAGGGGCCCTACTAATCTCCTCTGCAGTATTCCGGCCCCGAAGGACTTAGCCCCGAAGGACTTAGCCCGGGCCATGCCCCGCGACACTTCGAGGGCTGAGCAGGCCCAGACAGACCAGAACTTTTGGCTTTAGTCATCGGGCTCCATCATTTGGGCTTGGAGACAGGTCTGTACTTTAGCCGTTTAATGGTGTACCCATTGAGATGGGCCTTTGAGTGCCGGCCGCGCCCACGGCGCCGCGTGCTAAGACAAGACGAGGCGCGACTTCGACGCAGCCACAAAAACAATTTGTAATTGCACTTCATGCAACCCCCCCCCCCGCGAATGCAACACTCCCTATGTGACTTTATCGCAGCCTCGTGTCCCTGAATGGGACGCGATACCTCAAGGACCCGAAAATAATAATAAAATATATATATATATATATATATATATATATATATATATATATACAAATAACTTAATAGTGGTGAGGATCAGCGGGGCTGCTGATACCTTACCAGTCCCGAGGGGCAGGCCCGCCGCCACTCTCGCCAGCAAAAATCTGAGGGGGAAAGCCCCGTCGGGCCCTCAACCCCTCGGTCTCCTCCGCGCCGCTTCGCTGCTTTCGGGCCGACACCCGCCGGCCTCGATCCCCGAACCTCCGTAGTAATAGTCCGATGCCGTAACCTTAAGGGATAAGCCCAAGCCTGGGGCTGAGTCCCACAGAATACCATATAGGCAGTGCGGCGCGACATTTTTGGGCCAACCAAACGGCTGCGCGGCTCCCATTTGCCCGTGCCGGTTTGCTTATACCATGCCATAACTACCCTGCGCGCCATCCTACGACACCCCGCTTACTGCACGAAATCGCGCCGTTATTGCCGATGCCGTCGTCGGGGTCGTTTCTCCGCACACGCGCTTGACCTACTAATCAAAAAGAAAATATCCTTAATCCCTGCTTAATAAAAAATAATAATATCACCAAACGAAACGACCGAGGTCCGGGCCGGCTTTACGATTAAATAACAGAAAAAGAATCACGCGCACCTTAAACCTGCGCGCCCACGCACTCGCTATTGTGGTCAGCCACCCAGTCAAAGCAATTACTGACGCAACCGTGCTTAGCGGGGTATACTTAAATTCTAAACCAAAACTATTTTCTGTCACTTGCAAAAACCAGGGCGGATACCCTTGTAAGGGTATTCGCACTGACAACGTTTCAGTACTCCCTTGCGATCAGCCCTCGTCTCTCTCTCCTCGCATTACTCTTCTCGTGTCGCGCCGACTCGCCTTACCGCTGATCCGTCTTCCGGTGTATCCTGTCGGGCTTCCTCCTCCTTGTCTCGCCGGCCATGCACTTACTCTCTCCCTCCTCACGCCCCCGTGCGGTACACACCCCGCCACGTTTCACTACTCCCTTGCGATCAGCCCTCGCATCAATCTCCTCGCATCACACTCCCCGTGTCGCACCGACTCGCCTTGCCGCTGACCCGTCTCTCGGTGTCCACCAGCAGGACGGCGATGCTTCACGCCACTCCGAACTCTCTCGCACTTCAGCAGTACGTCGCGGGTGGAGATTGGGAACGGGAGGAAGGGAGAGAACCGAGAGAGGTGTCAAAATCGGGGAGCGAGGAAAGGATGGGATAGATGGATGAATGGAAGGGGGGATCGGGATCAGGGGGGAGCTAGAGACAGGCGACAGAGAGTTGCAGAGTTGAGTGAGGGTGGACGGAGAAGAGACGAAGGTGATGAGGTAAGGGCGGAGTTGGGATGGGATGAATGGACGACGGGGGGGACCGGGATCGGGGTAGGTGGACGGAGAGGAGTCGAGGTTGAAGGGGAGGGAGGGGTGGAGGATACGGGTGGAGACGAGGTTGCCGGAGGTGGGCCGGGGGGGTTGGGGTCACGTGAGCAGACGGGATGCAATAGACAGGGCAGGGAGCGTACAGGAGATCTAGGCCGGGACGGAGACGGGGATGTCGGGATTGGGTTGTTGGATGGAGGGTCTAGGGGCGAGAGGGATGATTAGGCCGGGGTGGGGGCGGGGGAGGTAACTTGTCCTGCATTATCGTTCCATCAATCTGTCTTTCACTTCATTTGCTGCATAAGTTGGATAGGTACATGATTAGATCAGGCCCGGCAGGTGTGTGGTTGGGTAAGTATGCGGGTCGGTGGGTAGATCGGGGGGCGAGCAAAAGGAAAAGAAAGAAAAAGGGAGAAAAGAAACAGGGTATAAAAAAAAAAAGACGGAAAGAACGAAAGGAAGGGAACGGAAAAGAAAGAAGAGAAAAGGAAAAACGACCACAAAAGCAAAAAAACAAAAAGGAAACTACCGTGTCCCAAAAAGAAAAAGGTAGAAGAAAATAAACAGGGAATAAAAAGGAGACGGGAAGAGCGAAAAGAAGAAAAGGAAACGAAAAAGAAAAAAGGAAAAGAAAAACGACCGCAAAAGCAAAAAACAAAAAAGGAAACTGCCGTGTCCCATAATGTTTCACTCACTTTCTGTTGATTTTCTGAGGGTTGATGTTAGGATGCTGCGAATTCCTTACTTTCTGCTGTGCTCCTTATGATGTTCTATAGCGTGGCTGCGAGATTGGCCACACGCCTCACCGGGCTTCTCCACCGGGGCTAGTTCTAGCCCCGGGGCCCCAAGAGAAGGCCGGTGCTGTACGCTTCTCCGCTGCACGCTGCTCCCAATTCGGTGGACGCCGTCTTCCGATAGTCTGTGATAGAAGCCTGCTATTGGTGGAGACACTCTCTCCTCAGGCCTCACAGTGAATTCGGTGCACCGCCTGTTGACCGCAAAATCCACGTGTCGTTCCTCCTCAGGCCTCACAGTGAATTCGGTGCACCGCCTGTTGACCGCAAAATCCACGTGTCGTTCCTTCTTTCGCTGAACACAAGTTTCACATGTCCTTCCTTCTGTCGCTGCCTAGGGTCTAGGTGCATGACCTCCCTTCTCCTCTCTCCTTCCTCCCCCCTCTCCTCTGTTTCTCTCGCTGGCCGTGGTCTTCCTCTCCCACCGCCCTCCCCTTCTTTTCATCCCTGCCGGGCTTCCTTCTCCTCGTCTCGCCGGCCACGCACTTACTCTCTCCCTCCTCACGTCTCCCCCCGTGCAATACTCACCCCCCCCCCCCCCCCCCCCGCGGTCAGCCCTAGTCTCTCTCTCCTCGCCTCGCCGTCGCCCCGACTCGCCTTGCCGCTGACTTGTCTCCCGGTGTCAACCAGCAGGACGGAGATGCTTCACGCCACTCCGCATTCTCTCGCACTTGAGCGGTACGTCGCGCAAACCCGGTCGCGAACCCGTCGCTCCGCATGCGCGAAGTCAGCGTCCTCCGCCAATCGTCTGTAGTTCCCACATCTTGGTATGGTTATGATTGAAGGTCTATTGTATTGGCTTGTGGAGTAGATGGCCTGAACTAGGAAGAATAGTTAGATCTGGCACCCCCGCAGGAGTGAAGAGGCTCAGTTCCATCCTTCACAACAGCCAGGCTGAGATCAAGCAACCCTTGGTCAGCGGAGGAGCAGACCCTCTTCATTAGGATCCTCCTTGAGGAGGCGGCTCTGGAGGGACACCAACAGTGGGATGACCCACCATTCATCAGATACCTTCAATAGGGAGCCCCGGGGATAAACACAAGGACAAGGCATCTTAATGAATGACGATAATGAGCAGGTAAGGTGCCTGATCGCCGATCCCGGAGAATCAGAGCAGCAGCACTCCCAAATAGATCAGGGGGAGGCAGTCCCCAACGCCCTTGTGCTTGCCCCAGCCCTCCCCGTCCGCTCCCCCCGGCCAGAACCCTCCCCAGTGGACAAAAAAGATAATGTTAATGGACTGGCACAGCCAAACGAACAGAATATGGGATCAGATACTACAGGACACTGGAGGGAAGTGGCCAGACGTCATAGTGTTCCAAGAGACGGAACTTACAGACTCCCCAACACACCAGGATAGGGCAGCCCAAGTCTGGCCCTACACCAAGTATGCAGCCCGAGCCAGAGCGGCTGGATCAACGGGAGTAGCATTATGGCTCCATCCTACGTCGAGACTCGTCCTGGAGCATGCTGAATGGGACAGACAGGAGGGCAGGTGGGTGTGGCTGAGAGCCACACTAGGGACACAAACACTATACCTGGTAAGTATATATGCACCCAATGACTCGACTCAGAGGGCCACCTTTTTCACACAGTTACAACACCTGCTCCCCCATGACGCCCCCATAATAATAATGGGTGACTACAACACGACCCCGAACCCAAGCATCGACAGGAGATCACCCTATGCACAACAAAATCTGACACAGGTTGGCCCCGATGTCAGGGCCCTGGGTCACATGCTGGCGGACCTCACTCTCACGGATTCATACAGACAACTGCACCCCACCAAAAGAGCCTATACGTGTGTCAGATCCAGAGGGACGCAGGCATAGCCAACTCCAGAATTGATCTTGGTATCATATCTGATGAGATATCAGGTCTACTAACTATAGCAGAAAACTGCACCAAATCCTTTGATCACCACATGATTGTAGTGGGCCTTTCTTTCCACGCTCACATTGCAAAGGGACCGGGATTCTTCAAGCTCAATACCAATCTCATGAAACTCACCTCCTTCCAAACCTTGATCAGCGAATTCTGGGCCTATTGGACTACCCAAAAGTCGGCGGAAGGCAGCCTGGTCAACTGGTTTAACACAGGAATCGCACAGCTACGGGAGAGAGTGAACAAATTTTAAATCAAACACGTTAGAGAGCGCAGAGAGACCCTCCACCGCTTTCTAGCCGACTTGGAGGAACGGGACAGTCACCTTATGGACAACCCCATGGATACTGACACATTCTGTTTGTGACGATATATATATATATATCGTCACAAATAGAACTGCCCGGTAAACCGTAGGCAGAGAGAGAGAAGAGGACAACAAACGAGGGGCTGTGAAATATATATATATATATATATATATATTTGTGACGATATATANAATATATATATATATATATATATATATTTGTGACGATATATATATATATATATATATATATATATATATATATATATATATATATATATGGGAACAAGGCTCCAATCTATTCGTGGGGAGCAGCACGTGCTGAGAACCGGGCCCAGCGTGCCATATGGAAATTACATAGAATTGTGAATGTTTCGGCTTTGGCTAAGAAAAAATTGATCTACGTAGAAAATTACTACGACGAACTTCAGAAATAGGCAAAATTTCAGAAAACGACTCAGAAGCCCCCCATCAATCCTCTTTACCTCACTCCGGCAAGACTTACTGCAGCAGAGCCACCACCATCTTCGCTGCTGCTGTACCGTATTTTCATCCTACGAGCTAGCCCCCTCACTAGTAGGATGTTTGATATCCCACCATCTACTTCTCCCACTCACCTCTTTTTTTTTTAACAATGCTCCAATGTATTTGTGGGGAGCAGCACGTGCTGGGAACCGGGCCCAGCGTCCCATCAGAAAACATCTTAGGAAACGTATGCCAAACAATTGAGATACCGGGGCAATTACCCGGCTTCGGCTAAAGAATTCTGAAAACACATGGGGATAGTCACAGACGGAGCACCACAGAAGTTTTCAAAATACTCAAAGCCCCCAGCGACCCCAAACAAAACCCTCCACGACCCTCCGACCCTGTTTTATTCACTGTCGGGCTCTTCCAGGCCTCACACCCCCATCCTGCTAGGTTACAAGGCAACACGACTCACCCCAGCTCCGGCCAGCGTCGTCCCGACAGTAACCCTTGGTTGTCCCTTGGAATGCCCACCCCAAAGCATCCCCAGATCTCTCTACCAGGCCTCATGCTCCTGCTATCAACAGGTTACAGGGCAAAACCCCAGCACCGGCCAGCGTCGTTCTGGTGTCGGACAGCCACAGATCCATGAACATAACAACATCAGAACAGCCTACAGTGAGTTGCAGGAGGCCCAAGAATCCCAAAGCAATCTAAAAACCACCGGGAGCAACCGAGAGCAGCAGACTTTGCTTAAAAAAAAGGTGAGAATTAACTAAGATTATTCGGGAGCCGGCATCAAGAAAACCACATTACCCCAGTGCTATTCAGCAGACCGACCTACAACTGCCTCAACCCCCCAATCGTAGATGCCAAGCTCTACCAGGCCTCACATCCCCAACCGTTGGTTTACAGGGCAGCGCGACTCGCCCCACTCCGGCCAGCGTCATCCTACCAACAGCTCACGGTTAGCCACTGGAATACCTTCCACCCTCGGCAATTCCCTAGATCTCTCTACCAGGCCTCGAACCCCTGCTTCACTTGGGTTACAGGGCAGCGCAACCAAGCCCCAGCTACGGCCAGCGTCGTTCTAGCATCGGCCAGCCGTGAACGGGTTCACGGGTTCACGGTGTTGTCAAACGATCCGCTAAACACCACCGCAGCCATGGCTTCAAGTTGTCTAGCTCCCTTCCCGCTGGTCATGCTTGACCCACCCAGAACACCTAAACACTCCCCCTTAACCCTACTCCGGCAAGACTCATCACAACGGAGCCACCATCTCCGTTGTTGCTTTGCCCTAATCCCATCCTACCAGCTAGCCCCATCGCCAGCAAGATGCGTTGTATCCCTCCTTTTACTAACTCACCCCTACCGATGCGACCCCAACATGGAGGGGAAAGTTAAAGAAAAAAAAACAGTACCTAATCCAAGTGAGTCTCTCCACAACCAGTGCGAAAAAATGTACTAGAACACTTGTGAATTTAGGGTTTCAAACTCCACACAGTCCATCAATCAGAACATTCAATTTCCATGCGTCGAAAACAAATTTTCATCGAACAATCAGGGATTTCAAAATTGGGAACTAAAGGGATTTCAAAATTGGGAACAGGATTTAGTAACATACTTTCACAATCCAGAATCAGGAACATGCTATTGTAACTATCGATTTAAGGATTACCGATTATGAAGTCATTGCGAATCAACAGTCGAGAAATATCATTGAGCAGAATTGGAAAAAACGAAGTCAAGGATCAAGAACAACCACTTGGGAATTGAAAAATTGAAACAGCAGAGAAATACTATTGGAAGAAATTCGAAGTTGATTAGGAATTTATCAAACAGAAAAATCAAGTGAGAACATAGCAATCGACATACTCAAGCCTACAGACTCGTCATCCTCAAGAAGAAAATAGGAACCATGATCTAATCCAGAGAATCTTTTGAGATAGTGGGGCGAGGACTATTGCCTATCAAACAGATCTTGACCCCTTCCAAAAAAACGTGAAAAACACGCATTATCCTCTCTTCAACTGTGAATGGGGGGCCTCCAGATTCGTGAAACACAAACAAACAACCACCTCCAAGTGAATAATACTGACAGCCGCTCAATCAAGATCCTGACAAAGTCCATCGCTTTCGCTGATTCTTCAGGAAATCTCCCATCGCCATCGTCATCTTCAACTTCATGGCCCTGGTCGCCACATGATGCAGCTCTCCTCCTTCCGCCCAAACTCACCTCCCACCACCTTCGTAAGACAAAAACAACACCTCCCCTGCCCTGCTGGCTGCTGTGCTAGTCAAACCCTAGCAACGATTCCTTTACCAGCCTACGAAGGCACCAACTGGGTACCCCCCACCTCGAAACACCAAGCGGAGGGTGTCATAGTGCGTCCTTGCCGAACCCGCCGACGAGTTCCATGAAGGGTTCAAGCAACGAAGGTGCTGAAAACGCCGCTCAGAATGAGAAAAGTGAGGGGTGGTAGGAAAGGAGTTATGACGAAGGCACGCACCACGAACCGAGCTTGCTTCCTTGCCGATGTTGGAGTATGCAAGAGAGATGTGCAAAGGGCCCTACCAGATGTCGTACTTACCTCGCCGTCGTGTAGCCACCCTACAACTCACCATCCCCAAACAACCAGCGCCGCCCAAACCCTCCTCCTGAACGCACCGATGCCATCCCGCTTGCATCCAACCCTTCCCCAACTTCCAATGCCACACCGTACCAATGTGCCATCGCGCTTAGGGCCGCCAACCAGCTCGGGTTGTGCACAGCATTCTGTGCCCTGGGGCGCAGCGCTACTGGAGCGTTGCGCCCCCAGGGTGAAACAAACATCGTTGCGCCCCCAGGGTGAAACAAACATTGGCGAGCTGCAAGAATTCCACAATGACCAGGCACAAAAATGGAGAATACAGGCAAGGATCTCCAAAAACGCGGTCGATGGCACGCTGAGTCGCTGACAAACAACTTTCTTCTGGAAAGCAAAGGCCAGAGGAAGAGAAAGTACGGTATCATCCCTCAGACATCCCTTTGATAACACCCAACCAGTGGCAGACAATGCTTACAAAATAGCAGAATACGCCCTGCATACTATCAAGGACTCTTCACATCCGAAGCCAACCACATACCGCCCTGCACTTTGCAAGAGGCTAGAGATACCCTTCTCAATGCCCTTCCATCCATGTTAACCACACAAGACAGGGAGGCAATCGAGGTGCCCATTATAGAAGAGGATATGCACCAAGCCCTCCAAGGTATGGACGATGAACTCATTTTCTGCCTTATTCTTTGTTATTGCCCTTCAACGAGTTGATTGTCATCCCGTGGGCGGCAGTGGCACCCCATTGGCCTAACACACTCTGCATCAATTGTTGCCGTGCAAAGCGTTATCGGGAAAAGGGATTCCACTACCGGACACATGGCGAGGACGAGCTCAAGGAAAGAGCGGCCAGACTGCGGCCTTCCGCGTCGGATTCCGAGCTCTGTGGTGAGTGACGGGGGGATTTAATTCTAAAACGTGATCCCACGTGCGTAACCCCGCCTTTTCGTTCAAAATGATGTCGAGTAGCCTGCGTGATCAGCTGCACAGTGAGTCCCCCGGCTTTGCCGGGGAGTCAATGCTGGCAGCCAACACCTTTCTTTACTCTTGTCTTACTTTTCCTCAATTGTACATTTGGATGTTGGACCCGTTTTCCAGCAGGTGTAGCTCCCCACCAATAGAATGGAGCAACCGGATCGCGCACTAGGGGAGGATGCTCTTATCACCCCCCCTAGTGACGGTGCCCCGGTAATTCAAAAAGAAAAAAAAAGAAAAAAAAGGTTCAGACTCTTCAGAGATACTTTTGGATTAGATGGACGTTGAAAACTGTTCACGCCCGTTTTCCTTTCCCGCGTGGCAATGGCCATTTCTCGCTAAAACTGGGACCACAGGGGAGATTTCACTTTTGTCTGTGTCTTCACACTCAATTTCCCAAAAATGCTTGGCACACCCCATCTTGCTGTTCTTTCAGGGCCTTTTCCGCATTTTAGTCACTCCGACCGGAAGACAGTACAGGGCGTGAGGTTAGAATGCCACAGGTTATGCAGATGAAAAGTGGATGGCGAAATCAGCTTCCCAAAAAATAAAACCAATATTTGAGTATGAGTGTGTGTGTGTCCCCACGCGCGCGCACACACGAGAGAGAGAGAGA
>BFEA01000048.1:572528-588041 GCA_003427395.1 Chara braunii
ATTTACTAACTCGGGCGACTATGGCCGCCGACTATCACTGCCTATACACGCTCTATCTTCGTCAGCCCACTTCGTCTTCGGGCAACCTGCAGACCACCTCGCACAAGACGCTGTAGCAGCGCTTCCGCATGGCTTACGCAGCGAATGAATGTATTGATGGGCGCTGCTTCTTGATTTATACTTCTGTTTGCCGCTGGTCTGCCACTTTCCACGAGGCCCTTGGTGTGTACAGTTCCACACGGTACTTGTTTGACCGAACTCAGTGCGACTGGGACTGGTACCACTGACTGCATGAGGTTGCACTACCGACTCAACGCAGTTGGACCTGCGACTCACCTACGACTCTCTAACTTAACGGTTTGGACCTCTGTACAGCTACGACCCCTACTCAACAGACCTACAGATCGAACCCCTACAACTACACAGTCCTACGACAGACAACAACCCACTCTCAAAACACAGGTCACGGGTTCAAACACTCGGGGGTCAATTCGATACTGTACATGGGTAAGGTGAGGTCTGGGGATCAACTCTAGGGCCCGCATCTGTGACTGCAAAAGGGTGAAAACCGTTTCACTCCCGCTGGCCTAAATTCAAGGTCTTCCGAGAATACTTCAGTCGAAAGCAGGACCTTTACCCTTCTTATCTCTTTCGTAAGCTCCGACTATGTCGGGAGCTGTCTCTAGAAGTTCTGTTCGCGTGAACCAGCGGTCGTCTTCTGGCTCTTGACAGGAAAATCTGACTTTTTACTGTTTCTGTGGATGACCTCTACCTCCTGTCCTAAAGACATCCTCACCTACTATACCAACAATATTGTACCTTCCATCCATATCCGGAGGAATCATGGATCTCCGGGATGGAAACTGTAGACTTGTGACACAAGGCAACAGCTTTGATGTGTGGAACACTGGGTAGGTGTGGAGGTGTGCTGGAATCTCAATAGTATAGGACGGTCCATCCTCTCCGCCCTTGACTTCTAAGACTGGCCACGGTCCTCTATACGCAGGCAGTAACTTTTGTGAGATGTTCTCCTCAAGAGCGAACTCTTTTGACTTGACCCAGACTAAGCCGCCTACTTGAAACTGCGAGGGGCGACGGTGCTTATTAGCTTGCTCTATCATTCTGTTCTGGGCTTTCCTGAGGTTATCAACAACATTAGCTATCTCTTTCTCGTGCTGTATCGCAAAATCTCGTGTATCTGGCGGCAGCCTCTTAATCTGATCCCAGTTAAATCCTTCAAATGGTTTGCGCGGTCTAAAGGACTTGTGCAGTTCGTTGGGAGTGCGACACGTGGCTAAGTGCACGCTGTTATTGTATGCACTAGCTAGCTTTGGAAGCATCTCATCCCAATTTATCTGATCGGGCCTAATGTACATTCTAAGAACTTGCTGCAGGAGCTTGTTCATCTGTTCAGTCTGACCGTAAGTCTCAGGATGACGGCCAGATGATATTAACAACTTGGAACCATAGACTCTCATTAGTTCCTGCCAGTTCTGACTGGTGAACCTGGTATCTTTGTCACTAACTATCGACAGCGGTATACCATGCTTACTTACCCAATGGTCGAAGAACTTCTGAACTACTAAATCTGTCCGTGCCTCTGCAGGCAAAGGGATAAAAACTGCATACTTGCTAAATCTATCTACTATAACCATGACTTGACTTTTGCCATGCCTACTCTTGACCCCAACATCCATAAAGTCAATGGACACAGAATCTTCGGGTCTGTCAGGAATAGGCAAGGGTCTGAGAAGACCAAGAGGGGCTCGCGCAGTAGTCTTGTTTCGCTAACAGACTTTACAACTGCGTACATACTCTATGTAGTCGGCCTTCATTCGGGGCCAGATATACGCGCGCATGAGGTTGGCTAGTGTCTTTTGCCAACCAAAGTGTCCCTCTGTGTCGTGGCATTCCCCTAAGATCAAGCCACGGATCCCTTCACTGTTAGGAACACACAAACGATCAACTACGTTAGTCTTCTCAAATAGTAATCCATCAGTAGTGTGGTGGTCTGGTTCAGACTCTGGAGCCTCCCTAACTCTCTTGAGGAGGTCACTATAGATACGGTCCTGTGCATACGCTTCGCTAACTTTCCGTTGCAGGTCTCTCCCTATATCCAGATAGTGAGCTATCGCCCCAAAGTAATCAGCTCTCCTACTTGGAGCATCCGCAACTACATTGTACTTCCCTTTAAATGGCTTAAGTTCGAAGTCATACTGATCTAACTCGACGACCCACCTAGTAAGCTTAGGTGTCATCCTAGCCTGTCTTCAACCACCTTAGTGTCTCATGGTCTGAATAGACTTTGAAGTGCCTCCCAAGCAAGTAATGCTTCCAGTGCTCTAGTTCTTGCCTGAGACCGTAGAGTTCCCTCTCATATGTAGATGTCGCTACCTTCTCTGAAGGCATCCTGGCAGACATGAACTCTACGGGCCTATATCCATTGCCATTGTCTTGTTGTAAAACAACACCTATGCCATACTGACTCGCGTCAGTGGTAACAACGAAAGGCAGGGACGGATCGACTACCTTAAGGACTAGATACTCTATCAAATCCCACTTCAATTTCCTCAGAGCTGATGTACAGTCTTTGTCCCACTTCCAGATTGCGTCTTTCTTTAGCAACCTGCGAAGGGGTGCAGTGATGGTAGAGAAGTTCCTGACGAACTTCCTATAGTAATTAGCTAGGCCTAAGAACGACCGCAACTTTGTCAACGTGCTCGGCGTTGGCCAATCTCTAATCACTACTATGTTGCTATCTTCAGGTTTTATACCATCTCCGTGTAAGACGTGGCCCAAGTACAGAACTTGTGTCTTGGCCCATTCACACTTCTTTGCGTTGATCTTGAAGTTAGCTTCTCTAAGCTTCTCCAAGGCCTTCCAGAGATGACCCTCATGCTCCTGGAGGGTCTTGCTAAAGACTAGAATATTATCTAAATACACTACCACGAATTTATCTAACCATGGCCTAAACAAATCATTCATACAACGCTGGAATGTGGTTGGCGCATTGGTTAGTCCAAAGGGCATGACTATAAACTCATAATGCCCATATCGCGTTTGGAACGCCGTCTTATATTGGTCATCAGGGTGGACTTCTATCTGATGATAACCATACTTCAAATTTTGAAGACTTCAAATCTCTATCTTCGAAAACTTACTTGCAGCCCTACACCCGATCCAATAGATCATCTATACGGGGCAGTGGTTCTGCATTCTTTATTGTAACGGCGTTAAGACCTCTATAGTCTATACACATCCTGAGTTCTCCCTCCTTCTTGGGGACAAAAAGAACAGGTGATCCCAATGGAGATGAACTGGGCCTAATCCAACCCTTCTCGAGGAGCTCGACTAACTGCTTACGCAGCTCCTCTAACTCCCTTGGGGACATTCTATAAATGGCTCCCTTAGGAGTCCTGCTGCCAAGCTCTATCTCTATACGATGCTGGATGGACTGCGACACTACTCCTGTAGGCGGCTTGACTAGGTCTGTATACTCCTCCAGCAGTTTGGCAATAATAAGATCTATGGGTCTCTCTTCTTTAGACTTGGTGACTAGTCTCACATAGGCTACAAAAACCTGCTCTTCTAACTGCTCCTTTACTAAACGCGCGAACGCGGGAGCACTGAGACAGCTATGTGCTAAAGAGTTGTCTACTCCTGACAAATGAAACAGGCGAGCAGTCTTAACTTCACATGTGGGACTAGGGAGCCTATACTCATGTTCTCTCAAATGGAGTGTGGCCCCTGCTGCCTCTCCCCAGTCCATTCCTAGGACCATATCGAAAGGAAGGCTGTCCTCTACGAGGAGAGTCAGGGAATGGAGAACTTTTTCCACCTTCCCATCTTTCTCTAGGCGAAAGTATGCTTGGGCTCCCTCAACATATTCCTCGACTCGCATAGTGCGATTGTCCGCGAGGATACTGACTATAGGGTCTTCTAGCTTTTGGACTTTCAAATTCAGCTTTAACTTCTGCAGCGCTTTCTTACCGATATAGCTGGGGGTGGCCCCACTGTCTATAAGGGTCCGTACTCTACCTCTAAAAATCTCTATGTCTACTAAGACTAGTTGTCCTTTCGCATCCTTTTGCATCTTGGCCTAGGAAGGCATCCTCTCCTTCAACTCTTCTGCCGCGCCTGTGAGGGAAGTACCTAGAGAGACTCTTACACAAGAAGTCTCTGGACAGCTATCTAGGTACTAATCAGCAACCTCTGCCATAGGCTCATGTGGTTTGGGCGTTCCTCTGTGGTGTGCGCACTCTTCTCCACATGGCCTAGGGGTAAGGGCAGCTGCAACCCCTACCGGCGGTTGCCTTTTGCTGCTTGTGCAGCATAACTGGCTTCTCTATACTTTGGACAATATTTAATTATGTGGCCAGGATCACCACAATAAATGCATTGATCCTGGTCCACACGTCGCTGCTAAACCGTCTGGTCCAAGCCCAAATCTTCACATGGCCTGCCTTGTGGCAAGCCTGGGTGCCATCCACCCCTTCTTAGGGGTGACCGATAGGAACGCGGATGATTTGGCGGGGGACCTTGACCCCTACCTCCCTCTTGGCGGTTTCCTCTACCTCCAACCCCTTGAGCGCCCTGTCCTCGGCCACCTGAGGCCCGACCCCCTTGGCCCTGGCGTCCGCCTCTTCCTTGCGGCCTCCCTCCAGCCGCGCAGCAGCGTAGGTCCTCCCCTGACCGCCACTACTGTCCTCTTCCTTTAGGCCCCACTCGATCTGACTATATGGGACCTCGTCCATACCACCTTCATCTAAAGTAAGGATCAAATGATCCTTGGCGCTAACCTGACCAGAGATGGTACGGCCTTTCCACTTCTTCCCCTTGTCGAAGTCCTTATGCCAGAAAGTGGAAACTGGCATGGGCTGTGCCTCAAACAACACCACCTCCCTACTCAACGTATCATATGTCATGGTGGGTTGTCTGCTCTTTTCGAAGAAGTGCCCACGCAGGGGCTCTGACATGGCACGATAAAATAAGTCAACCAACTGGGTCTCAGTGACCCCGTGGTCTGGGACGACTACCAACTCATCCATTATGCTCTTGAGTGCTCTTGCATTCCTCCACTGGCGTGAGTGGATCGTTTGCAGTTTGTCTGAGGCCCTTACGCCTCGCGTGGCAACTGCAAATCGTTCCCTAAGCAATCGAAAGAATTCAGGGAGAGGAGTAATTTTGGAGTATGCTACCATGTTATTCTCGCACTGTGCAGCGCGAGCGAGTGATCTGGCGAAGCTGGCTGCTTCGTCTTTGAGGGCCTGAAACGCAATGAGGACTTGTTCCTTAGCTATGATCTTCTGCAGATAAACATATGTATTAACATTCGTCTCCCAATTATCAAAATTCTCTTTATTTTTCCCACTATAGGGTTCAAGAAATTTGATCTTTATGGGCTCTCTACGGGGGCGTACCTCCTCCTTCGGAACGGCCAGCTCTGCGCCCTCAATGGCGCCTGTGCAAAATTTTTATGTGCCCTTTATCCCTGCTTGCATTTCTGCCCCTACGTGCAACAACATCTCGCATGCAAAGTCCCTGAAACCCAAGCGAATGGAACGTAAGGCGATGTCCTAGGCTCTAGCAAACTGATGTTGCTCGTCCCAGGCTCTAGGAGTGCTATATTTCGTGTTATAATATCAAATTTACCCTGTATGTCTGCCTGTGCTTGGATCTGCTCCCTCTGCTCCTTAATCGCCTCCAACTCCTTCGCCATCTTGTTTGCCCCATTCATCCTCCTCTTCTTCTCCCTGGTGAGACGCAACTTCCACTGTAACTTCTTCTCCTCCTCTATTGTTTGGCGTCTCAACAGATCCTCTTCTGCCTTCAATTCCTTCACTACTGCCTCCTGCTCCTCCTGGGGAACATACAACAGGGCTTCTTCTTCCTCCCCGAGGGACAAATTTGCCACCCACTCAGAATCTTTTCTCTCGAACCATGATTCTTCCTTTTTCGTGCCACTGGATTCCCCTTTGTCCCTAATACTCCTTCTGATAAGGGGATCCTCCTTTTCTTCTTCTATTTCTTCTTCTTCCACCGCTTTCATTTTCTCTTCCTCCTCCTTCTTCAATTTTTCCATCTCCTCGTCCAACTCCTTCCTCTTCGCCGCCTGCTCCTCCTGTAGGGCTAACTTTTTGGCCTGTCTTATTGACTCCCTCTTGGCCTCCTTCTCTTTTCTCTCTCTAAGTACAACGGCGGCTTGCTCTTCCTGAGCCTTGGTGTAAGGGGTGGTACTCTTTCCAGTACGTAGGTCAACCATGGTGAAAGGTGCACAACCAAGAATCAGTTCCACTCCTCACCACTTAGACTCACACCCCTGACTGACTTAACTTAGGACTGACTCTACTAAGGACCACAAAATCTTGGTAAGATCCTGTCAACTAGGGTCTCTAGCCTAAACCTAAAACTAAGGCTGTCACTACAGGACTTACTGCTGATCAGGAGGCATTTAAGAAGATCCCCGTAACTCCTCAGGAATTCTTTAACGTCGCAAACAGGACGACGTGATCAGCAAGTCCTCTCAAGACTTAGACAGCTCGTTGTGCAGCCCACAGCTCGGATTTTGGGTCTATTGTGTCACGCTGAGCAGCACACCGGTCTGTGTCGGTCCTTGGGAGGGTTCGTGTCCTCCAGGTCAGTCAGTCGTCAGACACAGCCTTTAGCCCTACTCAGCACATGTGGGTTTGGTCAACAAAGCTCCATGACCTCATACACAGAGTTCCTATCACCCGGAGAGAAGAGACTCAGTACAAAAAGAAGAGACAAACAGACTCAACAAGTACCATGGGGTGAGTGCACATCCATAGGGCGAGGGGATAGGCGGAAGGCTTGGCGAGAATATACCAACTCCAATTTGGTCAATTTCGTGGTCAACAGCCCCCGTCAACGCTGGTCAACGTTTGGTCAACTCGTCGGTCAACGCCTTGGTCAATGCCAATCAACTCTCCGGTCAACTCCCCGGTCAAAGTCTTGGTCAACGTTGGTCAAACCCTCGGTCAACGCCTTGGTCAACCCTCGATTCGGCTATGGCTGCCGACCCCTTACTTCCTTGCCAACCTTCTTTATCCTCCCTCTTCTTCCTTCCTACTTTCTCCTTTTTCTCGTTTCACCCCGGCTATGACTTCCTTCACTTTCGTTGTCCCTCCTTCCTTCTCCCTAGCTATTACTTCTTCTCCTTCATCTCTCCTTCGTTCTCCTTCGCCTTACCTTCCTTTTTCTTGGTAACCCTGTGTCCGAGCTCCGCGGCTATGACCGCTTTCTCCCTTGGACCGCACAACAATCTTGTATCGCTTCTCTCTCTCTCTCTCTCTCTCTCTCTCTCTCTCTCTCTCTCTCTCTCTCTCTNCTCTCTCTCTCTCTCTCTCTCTCTCTCTCTCTCTCTCTCTCTCTCTCTCTCTCTCTCTTCTTCGTCGTTGTCTTTTGTGCAGGCACGCGGCACCTCACTCCGCAGCGCAGCTATGGCGGACTTTCCCCCTTCGGTGCACCTCGGCTATGGCGCCTAATTGCCACGCGTCTCCTTCTCGGCTGGCAACGACGATGGCGCGTGGGGTAATGGGAACCAGCTCCGATACCAATGCAATCAGACTCGTTTTCTTTTCCACTTCGCATACATGCAAACAGATGGCGATCCACACTGGCACAGCACGCCCACTCAAAGCTCAGAGATACGGATAACGAGAACACAGTTCAGATGCAAAATCGCTTCAACAAACTATGGCACGGGGGTGCCTGCACACCAACTCTCGCCACTGTGTCCAATACCACCGTTCGCACATACTCAACTCTGGATCACCCTGAATACCACCACACACAGTCTCACACTCATACACACACACACACACACTAACAACTATTCACTAACTCGGGCGACTATGGCCGTTGACTATCACTGCCTATACACGTTCTATCTTCTTCAGCCCACTTCGTCTTCGGGCAACCTGCAGACCACCTTGCACAAGACACTGTAGCAGCGCTTCCGCATGGCTTACGCAGCGAATGAATGTATTGCTGGGTGCTGCTTCTTGATTTATACTTCTGTTTGCTCCTGGTCTGCCACTTTCCACCAGGCCCTTGGTGTGTACAGTTCCACATGGTACTTGCTTGACCGAACTCAGTGCGACTGGGACTGGTACCACTGACTGCATGAGGTTGCACTACCGAGTCAACGCAGTTGGACCTGCGACTCACCTACGACTCTCTAACTTAGCGGTTTCGACCTCTGTACAGCAACAACCCCTACTCAACAGAGCTACAGATCGAACCCCTACAACTGCACAGTCCTTCGACATACAACAACCCACTCTCAAAACACAGGTCACGGGTTCAAACACTCGGGGGTCAACTCGATACTGTACATGGATAAGGTGAGGTCTGGGGATCGAACTCTAGGGCCCGCATCTGTGACTGCAAAAGGGTGAAAACCGTTTCAAACAGGTTAGAAATTAGAATCAAATAAATGAAATCAGGCCTTTCCCAAGCAGGTCTATAGGAACCTCAATACTGGGTCTGTTTCTATGTCTTAGAATCGAATAAAAGAAATAAGGCTAACATAGGCAGGGGTGAGGGGTGGTACATCCTTCCGGCGAGAAGTAATTAATGCCATCCCTCGGGATTTCCTACCGTTAAAGGGAAGAGCGTGCGTGAGTCCGATAGGTATTTCCTTTTGACCTGTCTCTTATACACATCTAGATGTGTATAAGAGACAGCCATAAGGTTCTGTTTGAAAAAAAAAAAAAAAAAAAAAAAAAAAAACAAAAACCTTTTTTTTTCCCAAAAAGTTATCCTTCTTTTTTACCCCAATTATTTATTAAATTTTTTTTTTAAAAGGTAAAAAAAAAAAAAAAAAAAAAAAAAAAAAAAAAAAATTAAGGTTTTTTTTAAAAAAAAAAAAAAAAAAAAAAAAAAAAAAAGGGAATGCCCCAGCAGATATGCTGGGCCTATGTTTTCAGCAAACACCACACTTTAACCTCCCGCCGCAGATTCAATTTGTTTATCTTATACCAGTCTGCTGGAATGATGATATTCTTGAAACCATCGACGATAGCTTTTCGAGCCCTTTGCAAGGAGAAATCTGACTTCTCAAATCACACCTCGTATCTTTCTCTCAATAGAATAGAGATACCCAGGGTCAGGATGGTCAATGCCATCATGGTCGGCAGTGGCAGGTCAATATACCTCCAAGGCTCCAACTGTGGTTGGGAGTGGACGTGTGTTCACGAGGTCCCCGTACATGTACATGATGCTTCACTGATTACTCTCCTTTTTCTGTTTTTTTTTTTTACTAAAACAGAAGTTACAGAACCTTACGGTTCTGGCTCCTTTCCATTTTGTGGAGCGTCAGTCCGGTTCCTATTCCACCGGCAAGTCCGAAACGATTACAAAAATACCCACGCACGCTCCTCCCCATTACGTTTGAGAAGCCCGAGTGGACGGCATTGATTGCTTCCCGAGAGAAGGATGTGCCACCCCTCAACCCTGCCTAAGTTAGCTCGGCCATCGCTATCCCTGTCCTTCCTGGCGTCCGTTGGCAGGCTGCAGCCTAAGGCGTCCCCCTTCCAGACGGAGGTCGTTCTTCGCTGCACAGTGGTGGCTCCCCGGGAAACCCTGGGGGTTGAACTGTCTGGCATATCCTATAGGAGGTCTGTGTGTGGCCGGACGGCCAGCCCGAGGCTCTCCTTGGGTTCTGCTGTCTCCCTGGGACCATCGACCCCCTAAACCATAAACCCTGATCTGTCTACTCCGGATCCGCCTGATTTTTACTCAGGCCTGGGCAAGGGCCAAACCGGCGGCCGAGTCCTTGGATCTGCCAGTCCCTGATGAAGCGGCTGCTGCCAGGTGAGTGTGTCCTTGGGGACCCCACTGCACTCTCCAGACAAGCCTGGGGGTGTCGCCTTCTATGACCCCCAGTTTCCCACTCCCCAACACCTCCTTGGTGAACTTGTCGATGATGTCTTGTTTCTTAGTGGGGTCGTCTTTGATCCTCTTCCTCGCCCTGGGCCAATCAGAAGAGTACTCTGTCTGCAAGGTTTGGGTGAGGCCTTCCCATACCTCTGCCAGCGGCATGGTTTGTGCTCTGATCGTCTGTCTGCAGCGTCTCTTTCAAATTGCCCACAGTGAAAGTGGTGGAGTCTTCGGTAGAGCGTGCATTGCCACTTCTCTTGCATCCCTGGTGATCTGAGGCCGGTGAGCGTAGCGACTGGGCTGTCTGATAAGAGCGCAGCCGTGACGGAGTCCCAAAGGGTTGCCGCTATGATCCTGAGTTAAGCTGCGTTGGGGCAGGTTAAGAGATAGTGTGTGAGGTCCTCTGGGGTGCCCTCCTCGCAGATAGAGCAAATGTCGTCGGAGTCCCTCCGAGTGGCGGCCGACTGGCACTTACTGAGCCACAGGTTGATCAGAAGGGCGTGATAGTAGATAAGCCACTGCATGCTTCTGACGTGGGTGTTCTGGATGGACAAAGGCAACTGCCAGAGGATTTTTGTCTGTCTCCCCAGGCATCCCGGTAAGTGTTTTTCACAGCACTGTGTGAGAGTTCGCTGTGTGTTAGTTGACCTCCTTCTCAGCTTATAACTCAACCGTGTTGTGTAATCCAAAACGCTGATCTGGCGTTCGACCCTTGCCGTAGCGGTAGTCATCTTCCATGCCCGTTCTGCTGGGTCAAACTCCAAGTCCTGTATCTCCGTCATTGGGTTGTAGATCCTGCACATCCTCCACCACCCTGACTTTCCTGAGGATACCTGGTTTTTCTGACACCCGCGCCCAACCATCTTGGTGACCCTGCTAACCGCCTTGCGTGGCTGCTCTATATCGTGTATGATCCAGAGGGCCCACTCCCCCGATGGGCCCTCCCTCTTGACATTCCGTGGGGGTGTCCTCCCAGCACCATGTTGCCCATTCTCCCACCCTCCACACCGCCGGACACTGCAGGAGCGTGATCCAGTCCTGCGGAACTGATAGCAGAAAGGCGTTGAGGTTGGCTTGCAAGTTATGGCAGCCCTTGAGGATTTTCCTGAGCTCGACATGCATTTACCATCGATTATGCTGCCGGTTCCAGAGGTGTTTAATTTGCCACACACACCACGTTCCAGCCAGCTGATCCATCGGCTGTCCTGCATCGTCAGAGTCCAGGGCTTGTCAGCTTGGTCCTTCAGCCATTGGTTGGAGAAGAGAGGCTGGCACAGTTCCTCTTCCCTGTTCGTGGGTGTATGCACCTTCGCCGGGAAGATTTCTCTCCGGATTTTGACGAGATACAACCAATATTCGGGGTGGTTAGTCAGTTCCAGTTGTTGCTGTTGGACCTGTTGTGGGGGTACACCTCCTCGAGCTGACCAGGATTTGGACATTATCCAGAACAGCTCCTGCATATTGTGGGGTGTGGAAGCTCTTGGCAGTTGTGTGATTAGGCGCAGTCCAGGGTGACCAGGGCAGACGTAGTTGGGTGAGTAACTTGATTATCCATTTAATCTGGAGCGCCTTTGTTTGTGTGATCGGGTCGAGGATTCCCAGTCCTCACCTGTCCTTGGGCTGGATGAGGTGGATCCATGCCATCTTCGGGATGTAGTTCCGCCTTGAAGGGTTGCCAGTTCACAGGCAAGCTGCCGCTCACTGCTTAAGAGTGTTGGTCATGCACGTTGTTGGGGTACCAGCACCCGGCCGAAGACCGAGGTGTAAGTGCTGGACCGGGCATCCATTTTGCACAGCATGTTGGTCATGAATTTCTGGGGCCATCGCCTGATCTGGTCCTGCGTCTGTAAGCTTAATGCCGTGGAAGGAGAGTGGTATCCTTGAATCCTGCGATGTAAATCCGGGGAGATGTTCGGGGGTGGCTGCGATATGTCCGAGATCCACCATCTTGTTGCCTTCTGCCAGTTGACCTTCATTATGGAGGCCAACTGGAAGGCTTATGGCACGTGTAAGAGCTTGGAAATACGAGTTTTTGGCTCTGATCAAGGCCATGAGGTCATCGGCGAAAAGTAGCGTGTTAGGCCGGGCGACCTCATGTCCAGGCAGGGCCAGCTCTGCCACCAGCCTATCGATGGAGGGGTCCTTGCACAAGAAGGAGACCACCGCTTCCATTGTGAACAGGAAAAGTGGTGCTGCCACTCTCTTGTCTTTGATGAAGCAAGCCGATTCCGGGAGCGTCATGACATTGTCCAGGATGAGACCGCTCCAGGATGAAGCCTGTTTGATCAATGGGGAAGCAGCTGTTTGTGATTTTACTGAATCGGTTAGCTAATAGCTTGGCCAGGACTTTGTAAACGACTATCAGCAGTGTTATTGGTCTGTAGTTCTTGATGTCGGCCGGGTCACCCGTCTTATATAGTAGCGTCACTAGCGTGACCATTCCGGTGCTGACGTACTTGCCGAGACCCTCTTCTTGTTCAGCCGTGCGCAGGAACTGCATGTACTCGTTCTCAAAGCACGGCCAGAAGGTTTGCGAAAATTCCTTGGGCAGACCATCTCGGCCGGGTGTTTTATTTGGCTGCAGAGGGTGCAGGGCTTCTCCAACCTCAGCTTGTGTAATTGGCTTATCGAGGTCCTCTGCCTGTTCCGGAGACAGGGTCTTATCCAAGTGGGCCAGGGACTTCTGACGTGCTTCCCGGACCTGTTCTGGCTGGAGCTGGTCTTCACGTGAGGTGTAGAGGTCCTTGTCGAAGTCCGCTGCAACCTCAAGCATTTGCTGAGGATCTGAGGTTGGGTCTTCTGCTGTCCTCCGCTGGTCAATCAGCTTGTTCCGTGAGTTAGCTTTAATTTTTTGAAAAAAAGTACTTGGCCATCTTCTCCTCTTCCTCCAGCTCTTTATATCTTGTGCAGAGTCGAATGCCGGCCTTTTTCCACTTCATGCACTCCTCCAGCTGCTGCCTTGCTCCAAACAGGGCATTCTCAAGATGTGAGTCACCCGAGTGAGCCACGAGGTTCTGTTCACGCACTCGAAGAATGGCCTGCAGCTCTCTTTCTTTTGCTGTCCATTGCTTGGCCAGAATACGGGACGCTTCGACTGTGGCGTTAAACAAGGGCCCCACGAGTTGTGGGAAGGTCGTGGTGTGTATCCCGTGTGATTCACAGACACTGAGGATATGGTCTTTCATGGTCTGTGTCTCGAAGAGCGAGTTGTTGACTTGGGAGAAACCGGGTCCGCGTTTCGGTGCTGCATCCAGTTCCAGATTGAGGTAGATGAATTGATGATCCAATCCTGGGGTGCATGGCAGCTGACTTATGCCAGTTGCCTGCACAGCTCCCCTTAGGCCTTCTAATAATAGGAAGAAGTCTATCCGCGATGCTGACACAAGATGGCTCCGGTTGCACTTGAGGTAAGTGAACGCTTTGGTGGATGGATGGCTGCAGTACCCGGAAGAAGTCGACGAGCTGCTACTCTGTCATGAGATTGCGGATGGGTGCAGCCTCGTCCCATACTGCTCCTTTGAGGCCAGAAGCCCCTCCCCACAGTCTGTCCAGGCCGGGGTCCAGAACTGCGTTCCAGACCCCTGCCAGTAACAGGTATGCCGGGGAGGTACAAGAGGTGCAACCACTTCGATGAGGTCTGCTCTCTGCTGGAGCGTGTTTGGACAATAGAGTGTGATCAGCCAATCACACTCTCCCCAAGCACCACGAGAGGGGGAGTCGAGTACATACCTGAGTCGGGATTGCAGTGTTGAGTTGCGGCGGTTGCCGCTGGACGGTTGAACTCTCCAATTGTATAATATCATATTTTTGAGTGGAAACATATCTGGCTCCGATTCATGTGGTTATCTCTCCAGCGTGGTGTGAACATTCATGTGAATGCTCTCATTTTGCATGTGCGAAGTGGTTTGATATTGCGAGGTTCATTTCATTATCGAGGCTGTCTCCAACGAACAGTCATTATTGCTGCATCTAGACTCAAAGTTGCCTCAAATACAGCTATAATGGCCATACGTTGTATTCGGGTGAAGACGGTTGTGTGCATCTAGTGCCCCAGATAGAAGGCCTCCTTTTCTGACAGCATATTTATCTTCTTGTGCCAGCCAGCCGCGTCCGCCAGGAACAGCCTGTAGTTGGTAACCATCGATGCTCCCAAGATTTCACTTCAGCGACATTCGCAATAATCGACATATACTCATCAAACACGCAACAACACTGAAAGACCAAACGAAAATAACAAAAAGAAAAAAGATTGGCGAAAAATGCAATACACAGCGACCGACACCTGGGGCAAGGTTCCACTTGCACGGACTAAGAGATGTTGACCGTTGATCTTTGTTATCTATGCCACTATGTCTTAATGACCTCTCCACGGCTACCCCCTGGCCCAGCAGGCCGTAAGGGATGGATTCCACAACCTGCCATGAGACCTACTCCAGGTCCTCAGTTATGGCCAGGATTTCCGACACCCGGACCATTACCGGGCACAGATCCACAGAGTGCTGGTGACCGGAGGTGTCTTTCCAGTCCTCCGTGTTCCCCTGCTGTTTTCCAGCGTGAACAGTGGGGTAAGTACTACATCAAACTATGCTTTCACGGTGCTTTCCTGCAGG
Source organism: Chara braunii (assembly GCA_003427395.1). Classification (NCBI taxonomy): domain Eukaryota; kingdom Viridiplantae; phylum Streptophyta; class Charophyceae; order Charales; family Characeae; genus Chara; species Chara braunii. Next base: position 587,042 of record BFEA01000048.1, read on the forward strand.
CTCTGTGAGGTTATCATAATGAGGGCCCCAGTGCCGGTCATTGCCACCACCCAATCCTTGTGGGCGGTGTCTCAGCGGCAGGGTATGAGAACCCTCCCATCTTCGTTCTTCTTTGTGCATCTACTCTAGCCGAAGCTTCAATGCCAGTCGTCTGGCTTTCCATAATTTTCTGCAAGGACATATATTGTCAGCAATTTCCTTATTCGTTGTTGTCAGCGAGGTCGCTCGTGTTTCAACGAGACGCTGTCGCATACTCAGATCTGTGGTCGACCCTGGCTCACTCTGGGCTTTGGGCTCAGTCTGTCCTTGTGAAGTGCCTGTGGCACCCTGTGCCTTCTTACCCCGCTTGGATTTTGGTCGGCTGTTCTGCACAGTCTGTGTATGTACCTGGCCATTGGAACGGTCGAGCATACGCTGGATTATTCGTGTGGAGAGTGTCATTGTCGCATGCCTAATCGGAATCGGTCAGACCAAGAACCTACCACTCAGAGACAATACAAAAATAGCGCAGTGGAAGGCTGAAATACCAAGATCTGACTCAGCATGGTCAATGGCAGGACCTGACAACTATCACCAACACACGGGTGTGAAGGGACTCGGCGCTGCAACCATAGAAGACGTGCTGAGACCGAATACAACCACGGACGGAATGGGGAGAAGAGACGAGGGAGGAGGAGATAGGGAGGATAAGCCACCATAGCCCGATGAACCCGGTCTCCAATGTGTCCCCAATTTCGCTGCTCATACAATGTCAAGTCACAATGTCACTGAATCAGGAAATGCCCAAAAAGTCAGCAAGTCTTAATGTCAACTCTCTATCTCTCTCTCTTTAGAAGAAGAAGAAGAAGAAGAAGAAGAAGAAGAAGAAGAAGAAGAAGAAGCAGCTCCAGAAAGGAAGGAGAAGGAGCGATGGAGGACAGGATAAGAAAGGAGAAGAAGAAGTAGAAGAAGTCCTCTCTCTCTCTCTCTCTCTCTCTCTCTCTCTCTCTCTCTCTCTCTC